>VWYP01028469.1:131-21216 GCA_013400435.1 Pycnonotus jocosus | reverse complement strand
TTATTATTATTATTATTTTCCTGTTTTCTGGGTACTTATTATATGCCTGTTAGGCTTGAACTCAGCAATGTCCAGGGCAATGTTTCTAAATTGTAGTGAAAAACCCCACTCCGCAGAACTCTTCCCACAGAGTTCATAATAAGATAGATACAGTTGTTTGTTTAAGAGAGCTTTAACATTGTAGAGGCCTTCCTCTATCACTTGCAGAAAGTTTGATGAAACACAGTTTGGTTGCAATTTCAGACAGAGGCTTGTACTCTTGCATAATTCAAACATCAATGATTTCTTGGAAATGGTAATGAATTTCCTTGTATAATTCCAAATTGCAGTTGAAGGCAAGAGCTGGCTATCATTTAACTTGCTTCCTGGCTCAGTGTCACACAAAAAAATGCACTGAGTGCAGTTTATGCAGTAAACACATACCACAAATACTGCACAATGTGACAGATAACATCTCCTTTGTTTGCTCAGCTGAGCTTTTCTTCTAGAGTTATTTCTCTGCAATTGTAGCTAACAACAACTACATGCAGCCACTTCACTTGTGCTGGAGCTCTCTGAAACAAACCTGCTTCCAAACTGACTGAAGGACAAAGCCATAAGCCTAGTGAGCCTGCAAGCACCTTGGGTAGAGATTGTGCCTAAGTGCAGAACCACACTCCATCTAGAATACCTACCTACACTGGAAGGTTCCGAGACTGAATATATTTTTAATTATCACATTTTAATGAGCTACCCGTGAAGACAGTTACACAGCTAATTTTAACTAGGGTGGCAAAATACTGGAGGGCATACTCCTTCCACTCCTGCTTCACCTTACCCTGCTCCTTTGGTCACTATAAGGGCAATGACAGCAGTACAGTTCAAATATGTATCTCCCCCATTTCACATGCCTCTCTGAAGAGACCAGCAATAAAGACTCCTTACCCTTTGCCTTCAACTGTCTTGGAGTACTTCATCACAGTACATCTTTAGGAAGACAGCTCATAAATATAACTGCAGTCCTGAATAAGGGAAGTCAATAGCCCCTGATTTATCTATTAGGCTGGCTTACCTATGACCAAACATAAATCCATGAAGATTTCATGAATTCAGTGTTTACTTCACACTGATAGAGCTCTGAATTCAAGTAAGACTGATGTAAGTAATGGTGAGAGAAATTAACAGAGATGTTGGAGTCCAAGGACTAGAGAGCAAGGCAATGAGACAAACCATTCTTACCAGTACCCCCAGCATCAACAGGAGGGGATGCAGGACATGCAGCTGGGCTCTTAAGAGCAGTGCATGCATAGCAGGAGGGCCACAAGCTCAGGCTGGAGATAAGGAGAGCTGGGCCCATGAGGACAGTCCAGCAGTGGAGCAGGGTCTCCACCCCTTGAGGTTTCATGTTCTGACTGGGTGAAGCCCTGAGCAATCTGCTCTGACCCCACAGCAGAGCTTTGGGCAGAGGCTGGAGACTGACCTGAGTCTCCACCATTCCTGTGTCTCTGTCAGTAGCCTTATTTCCCACTCTGTCAAGCCTAGGTTCCAACAGTGTGTGCCCATAATGTTATTTGTGAAAGGGTCTAACTCTTTATTGATCATTTTGTAAATAACTAATGCTAATACAAAGGCAGATGAATGTCAAACACAAGTATGATCTTATGTATGCTTAAAAATTAATTTTCAAGTTCATAATGAAGTTGCTATGTTTCCATTTTGGTCCCCAGGATGGTCACCCAACTCTGAAAGTAACAGACCTTTTCTGCTATATAAAGTATATAACTTGAAGCATATGAGGTGGAAATGTTGTATTGTTCTAAATATTTATTAATTTCTTTGAAACGGAAATGTATAGGATTCCTAAAAACTTTAATTACGTGGTTCAAAAAACACAGCTTGAGGTACTTTTTTGTTGTGTTACTAATTTCTTTTTAATTCTCCCAGCAATGAGATTAAAAAGCAATATGCAAAATGAGGAGATAAAACAGAATGAAAAAATGCACTATAGTTAAGTAATGATTGGACTCTAGCCACCCTCACACTCAGCTGTTTGTTTCTAGTATTCTAAGAAAAAGTGATTGAAATGCCTTTATCATAAACTTGTTTTATTGGGTGTACAATAAAAATTCTTTAAGAACCTTGTTCAGTAAAAAAAAAAAANNNNAAAAAAAAAAAAAAAAAAATTGCCAGCTAAGTCACTGCAGTTGATCTTTATTCCCTTCATCAACTCACTAGAAACTAAGATCAAAGATAGTACTCAGAATAAGGTCCACTGCTTGTGCTGTACTCTTATCTTATAACTGGAGAAAACTTACTGAGGGTCCGAGAGGTGCTGCAAGGACACTTCCAGATTACTACATCTACAGGTAGCAAAGGCAGAATATATCACAAATATGGTAAGAGGGAGTGAATTTTCATATCACACAATAATACATTGTTATTTTTGTTAGTGTTTTTGCAGTTAGCACAGTAGAGTTGCCTTGCACTTGTTAGATACCTGCAAAATATGTACTAGAGAAGGAGAGTGGAGAAAATACAAAAGGAGCAGTTCAAGTTACATCACCTGAACCAGGCAATACAAAAAGAAATATTTGTTTGGTATATTTTTATTCCCTTTATATCAGATTCTAAAACCAAATCTAGCCTCTGAGATCAAGGAAGCAAGATCCTTAGAACAGCTGATAAAAGCAGATTAATTTATTTCTCTTACTTAAGTAATTAATTCAATCTCTTTAAAAAAATAACTCAAATCAGATTATATGGAAGAAAACTAGTTCCAAAGCACTGTCAGACACATAGTAATAATGCTGTAGGACAGCACAAGAGCATGTTCCAGGTGCTGTGTTCATAACTTCAAGATATGGGCAGAAAGCCATGGTGCCCTGCTTCTTCCTCCTCCTTTCATTCAGGCTACCTGTGCCCACCCAGCCAATCTGGGCAGCACACACAACCTGACCAGACCAGGAGCCAAAAGCAGGGGCAGGCTGAGAAAAACATGATGCCTTTGCCTGATGTACCCACAAGGGCTGCTGCCTGTGAAAATAAGAGCAGCAGCTTGAAAGTGCATGAGAAGCAAAGTGCCCTGGGGGGCAATGCAGATTCTGCACTATGTGTGGCAACACCCTGGAGGGCAACAATCACCCCTGCCACAGGCATCTGAATCACACTGTGTGGATGCCAGCAGCACGGAACCTGAAATTACTAAATGATATGAAATTTAAACTGAAACAACTCTAAAAGTCTAACTGACATTAGATGATTATAAATTCATCCAGAATTAATTTTTAACTGGCGTTTAAAAAAACAAAATCCTACTAAAGAAGATTCAGTGCAAAAAGAGCTGTTAATTTTAAGACACAAATAGTCTTTATTACAATGTAACTGCTTCTGAACAGTATTGCTTCTAATAACATTAGACTGTAGACCCAATTGCATTCTTACGATTTTTAGGAACTAAAGTTGATAAATCCTAAAATTTGAGAGTGTACCTGGGAATATTCAAGAAAAAAAAATTTGTGGTGGAGTTCACAGAAGTATTTTTAATTCAATTGTCTAAAAAATTCAAATCCTGAACTAAAAAGCAGAAATACAAACATATGCACAAGGCCTATCCATTATATATAAAGATGCACATACTGTGGCAGCATTGCAGGGACAGACATAAACAGTTGGTTTGTAGGGATAAAATAAAGAGGATTACTCTTATATAAGATAATATGTTCCTTTACTTCAAATGCGTCATTTATGACACATATTCTAAAGCACCTTCAATACCTAAAGAAAAACTGATTGTTCAAGTTTACTTACTGTAACCCTGGGAATAAAGCTCTAATACCAGCTGATCCCAATTAAGTATCAAACAGATGTCTAGCCTTGTTGTAAATATTGACTGAACGGAAGTTACATGCCAAAATTATGTTTTTCCTTAACTGTATCTGCAGAAAAATCTGACTGTAAAAAAGCCCCTCTTCCACAATTAGTTGAGGTACAGGACTGAAATTTACAGTTGGCTGAAATAAGACATGTTGCTACTTCACTACTACTGGAATTCAGTGACATGTTCAGATGGCTTTACAACACAGTCAGTGGGCTCATGGCAAGAGACACTTTTAAAATGGCTTTTTTTTTCTTTTTGTCACAAAATGGACATAGCTAGTCTTAACATCATTCATACCAAAGAAAGGATTTTATTTCAGAAACCTCTTAGCACAAGCCACAGTCCTTCTCTCCTCCATCACTAACGAAAAAAAAAAAAATCTGCTGATACAGAAAACACTTATAATTATTGAAAAAGCATTTAGAGTATAGATGCACTTGTACCAGCAAAACTTGGCATTTACCAGAATGGCTAGTCATTCAGACTTAAGGAAAACAAATCACAGAATCATTTAGGTTGAAAAACACCTCCAAGATCATCAACTCCAACCTCTGATTACCACCTTGTCATGTAAACCATGGCACTAAGTGCCATGTCCAAATGCTCCTTGAACACCTCCAGGAATGATGTTCCTCCCTGTACAGTCCATTCCAATGCCTGACCCCCCTTTCAGTGAAGAAATCCTTACTGATGTCCAAGCTGAACCAACCTGGCACAGCTTGAGGCCATTTCCTCTGATCCTGTCACTCGTTGCCTGGGAGAAGAGGCCAAACCCCACCTGGCTACACCCTCCTTTCAGGCAGCCGTAGAGAGCAAGAAGGTCCCCCCTGAGCCTCCTTTTCTCCAGGTGAAACACCCCCAGCTCCCTCAGCTGCTCCTCACAGGACTTGTGCTCCAGATCTTTCACCAGCTTTGTACTTTCTCTGGACACTCTGGCATCTCGGTGTCTTTCTTGCAGTGAGGGGACCAAAACAACACACGATTCAAGATGTGGCCTCACAACTTGACTGATATAGGCGACAATCCCTGTCCTGCTCCTGCTGGGCACACCATTGCTGGCACAGGCCAGGATGCCATTGGCCTTCTTGGCCACCTGGGCACAGCCTGGCTCATGTTCAGTCACTGTCACAGCACCCCCAGGTCCTTTTCCTGTGGGCAGCTTTCCACCCACTCTGCCCCAGCCTGTGGCACTGCCTGGGCTTGTTGTGACCCAAGGGCAGGACCCAGCACTGGGCCTTGTGGAACCTCACACCACTGGCCTTGGCCCATGATCCAGCCTGTCCAGATCCCTCTGCAGAGCCTGTCTAAACTCAGGAAATGTCCAGTTAAGTAAAGTTAAAGACTTTATCTCTCTATATATGTCATGTCCTTAGGAGAGTAATGAAGCTTCATTCATCCACTGAAGAGTAGTCTGTGCTAAAATGTCTAGGAGAGACAACACAGGTACAAAAAGAGTGTGCTTCTACTGTAATCAGAGGTTTTACTTATCATCAGTGGAATATGCAATGCCATATATACAAGCTCTTTAACACAAACTCCATCCACAGGAGCTTCTTTTTGTTTTTGGGGTTTTTTTACTGCTGTTGCATATACACACTTGATTAATTTTTCCTCTTTTAGACAGCTTGTGAGATTATCAATGGAAGGATCTGTAATGTAATCTTTTCTAGTGATACACACCGAATCAAAACTTGAAGATTATATATCAAATGTACACATCAAATATGCACACCTGAGATGAGGTCTACAGGCATGAAAGTGTTCCAGAACACCCAAATGTAATTGCAGAGACCTATGATACACAGACATACTTTTTATGGTGGTTGTGTGGGTTTCTTGAACTGCATGTCTAATCCTGCTTGTAAGGATTGACTTCAATGTAAGTTCAGCTGTGTTTGTTACTATAAAGGAGTAGCTCTAGCACAGCTCATTTGTTCAGCTGCACTCCAATTTGTGGAGTCACTATGATTACATTTTTGAGTTATAAAGACAAGTGGAAATTGCTGTATTTGTATTATAAATTTTATAAATGCTGAAGTTCATTGAATGACATGTTTTCCATTGCCTTGTTCTGTTCTCTCTTTCCATGTGTGAGTTAGAGAGATACAGTGAGAGCATTCATGCAAATAAAAAAAAAAAAAGTTTAAATTAAAGTAGAACACAGTGTTCATGACACTTCCCAGTTTTGCTATTTCCCTTTAGTAAAAGGTATATGCCCCATCCTCACATAAGAAATACCACCCTGGTGACTGGAAAGTGTTCTTTCCAACTGTACATTAAAGGGGAAGCAAGCTTTACTCAGATTACAATGTCCTGGGTACAAGATGTGACGTTGCACAATTTTAAGCTGAGGGGTTTAATTTTCTTTTAAAAGCTGTGGAATTTTCTGCTACCAGTGCAGGGGAAAACTAGTGACAAACAACTACATATTAAATTGTAAAAGTCAGTCCAGCACACTGGCTGCAGAAGAAAAATGCAATCGTGTGCAGGAAAAAAGTTTTCTGTAACTCATGCAAGCATCTCTCTTGAAAACTCACTGTTGCATGCTGTGCAATGTGAGTGTCTGCATCACAGTCACATTCTTTCAAAGTTTACTCTAAGGAAACAAGGACAGCATAGCAAGTGGAGCAAAATGCCAGTGAACTAAACACACTGTTAGCTAATGAGGTCCTGTTGCACAGTGAGAACTTGCCTACAACAAAACATCAACTAATGTACCACTGTGTAGGAGACACCCACTCAAAATTACTATGAAAATCAGCATTTCAGCGCTGCATCAAGATTGTGACTTGGGTTGACATCATAAGGTTAATTTTCAATAACATATATGTATTTTAATGCTCACTATCCTGTATCACTTTAATGTGTGTTTTGGTGAAGTAAAATTTCATAAAAGTATCACATTAATTAGTAACAAAAACTAATGATGAAAAAAAATTAGAAAGGCTTCTAAGACATAATTATTAGTGACAAACTGCATTTCACTCCTTCTACTGACCTAAAAATATAATAACCTAAAAAGGTCTTTTGTTTGAGGTCTGTGAAAATCACTTCTTAGTCAGGGAGTGACTTGATTAAAACACATTAACCATAGGGAAACATGCCAAGCAGTACTTTCAGCAGTTATACAGACCTAAGAAGGTTGTTAAATTTTGTCTCTCTGCCCACCCTATCCCCATTTTAATAAGATGGAAAGCTACCAAAGACTGAAATACTATCGAACTAATAAAACATTTCAGAGGTAGAAACTAACAATCCCTGTTGTACCCCTCCTGGCTAGAGTCTGTCTTTTCAGGGTCTAGTTTTCCTGGCTGTTCATTGTGGTGCTGCCTCTCATGCGTGATGTCATCTTAGAGTAACCAGATTGAACTGGCCAGGAACCTCACCGGAGCCGCAGGCCTGAAGTTTACACTCAAATTACAGCACATGGATGAGTAATGAGAAAATGCTAGCAAGAATAATCAAGTTTTCTACAAATCAGGCAGAGGATTGTGACACGGAAATGAAGTTAATACTGATGTAACTGGATCCCACATCTGAATGGCCATTGAGCTTTATTAGTTTTAGTGTAATTGTTTAGCGTTGGGGATTTTTAAGTGTTTCTTTCACTTACAGGACTTCCAGCATCATGTTCACAGATACTGCTCAAAAATGCAGTTATGCAGGTAGAAATTTTGTACTGTGCCTGCTAACTCTTAAAAACGTTAATATCTAAAACCTCATGAAATCACATCAAGTTTTCTACAGCAATTTGCTGAAATACTGTAGTGGCACAATAGCTGACTCAGATGTTTAGTCTATTCCTGCAGTTTTACCCAGAACACTCAATCAGACAGATTTAAAATTCTGGCCATTAGCGTATTGTGTATCCATAATACGGAGACACGGATTTTTCATATTATTAAAATATGCAGGTTATTATTGGGGGTGGGGGGTCGGGGTGGAGGAATAACAAAGAAATCCTGCAGATACATAAGAACCACCAAAAGGCAGTGGCCCATTTGAAGCCACAGTTCACATTAAGAGGACGATTTTTAGTCAAACTTTTCCCTTCACATCAGGCTCTTGGGACAAAGTGAAGTCAATGGAGCGCTTGAGCTCCAAACCGGGTTTTCGAGCAGCCCCCGTATGCTACGCGTATTTTCCTACCGATTTCCAAGAGGAGAGAAATAAAGGCAGCAGCCAAATTACTCTACGGAGTTGGTCGGAGAAGAATGAAGTGTCTGCGCTAAGTCTTACCCTGAACTTCTACTCGGGCGGTAAGAACAGACCGCTACCCGTATCGGCGGGGACACAGGGGGCTGGGGGTGCGCACCCCAAATCCCCCCCATTCCCCCGGGGGTGGGGAGGGAGGGCGGCCGGAAGGGGCCGCGGGAGCGCGCGTGGAGTCCGGGTGCACCCCGGGCCATGCGGTCACTTACAGACGTGGTCATCCATTCTCAGCGGCCTCCGGAGGCGGATGCTGGCCGGGATGGTTTTGTCCATCAGCTCCTCGACGCTCTGCAAGAAGCGCCCGCACGCCGTGGTTAGCACCCCGGGGCGGCACAGCCCGTACCGGGAGGGTCCGGCCGCGCCGCCTCCGGTCCCGCACGGCGCCTACCTGCACCCCGACGGTCCGCAGCATCTCACGCTTCTCCTGCTCCCGGGGCCCGATGTGCCGCCGGGAGAAGTCATCGTGCCGCGGCAGGAGCTGCTCGATGCACCGCGCCGCCTCCCCGCCGCCCCAGCGCCGCTGCCCCGCCGCCGCCCGCAGGTGCGGCGCCNCCGCGCCGAGCATCCCCCGCCGCGCTGCCCCGGCTCTGCCCCCGGCTCTGCCACCGGCTCACGGGCACGCCCCGCAGGACATTTTCCCAGGAGAGGGGGTTTTCGTTCACAAAAGCCTCGCTCGGATAGGACAAAAAGGTTTCTGTGTTTCCTTAGCAGAGCGTGGACTTGCTTTCGCACTTGCTTTCCGAGTGGCCAGCTTTAGGACGAGCAACGCAGCTGTTACCGCGGCTTGTATGTGTCTGTGTGTCTGCGCTTGTGAACTTTGTTACTGCTTTAACTTTTGGTGATGTTAGCATTGGGGAGCAGAGAGGAACCTACTTTTCCCCATCTTTCAGTTCTGTGTCTCTCTGAGGATGATACTCTAGCATAGTTACCAACTTGCATCTTTATTAATTAACAGATACCCCCATTTCTTCATCTTCCAGAACTAACTCCAGGGTTGTCACATTGAGGATATGTACTTGAATCAATATTTAAATAAAATAACAGTGAAAGAAAAAAAAAAGTATTTCCAAGATTAATTTCATCTTAATTGTATCACAGATCTACTGCCTTTTGAATTTAGTAAGGTAACTGATCGCTACTTCGGAACATAAAAGTAAATTTACTTTGCACCAAATATCACTGATTGATGCAAGATCTCCATTCCTGCAGTAAACATGAAGTTACTTCTCTGATATAATCTGAGTTATCATAAATATTCCATTATAAAGGAAAAGGCCTCACAAATTTATGCCAGTATGCATTTGGAGTAATGATTTGGAGACCCTGGTTCAGAATCAGACATTCTCAAATTAAGTGAGATGAAGCTTCCTTCAAACAGCAAAGCTTTTTGCTGCAAGGGTTTGTAATATAAATCCAATAATGACTTTAACTGATTGTTATTAAAGTATAAATATGTGTTGCTTTTCTCCTCTAGATGTATATATTGCTTCTTTACAAATATGATAGTAGCATGAAGGAAATGAAAACTTTGCTGTGGATTTTATCTTGAAATCACACGAGTGAAACAGAAATATTAGAAAAATACATTGAAACCATTATAGTAACAAATCAATTCTTGTTATGAATTTGTACCTACATAATTCCTTTTAAAAGCAATTCTAAAGATTTGGGGGGAAAATGCAGATTGTGTTCAAATCTCTTTCAAACTTTGTTCAAGTGATAAGTGTTCTTAAAAATTTATCCCCTTTCTCTGGCAGGTAGCATCAGGATGATATTTCACACAAACTATGACATTACAGTCAGCTCCCTCAAAATGGTAACTTAGACAGAATTGTTTCTTCAGTGTGAGGTCAGAGTTTTAGAACTTTCTATATTGCTTTAGGAAGTGAAGTCTGAGGAAATAGAGAAGCATCCCAAACATCTCAAACAATATATTTTCTAGCCATATTTCTTAATTTTCCACAACTAAGCCCAGTTTTAGTTCAACTTGAAAACTATGCATTGAAGCAGGAAGACTGGAGAGATGTACCAGTGAATCACATGGTAACGTCCAGGCATGGCCACTTCATCTTGGAGAGCACCACCTCTGAAGTGGTTTGTTAAGCCACTCTATGGATAATGTATTTTTATTCAGAACCTCAGTACAGACTTTGGCTTAGCATGGGCTATGTGTAATCACTGTGATAGAGATACAAACCTGGTTTATGTGCTTGATCATCTAGACAGTTCTTTAGCAACCTCTTGAAAACTACTATTTATTGCCTTAACTAGCAAAATAGGAATCTTGAACAAGAAATGCAATAGAAAGTGAAGCTTGGATATCAAAGGTGACTAGTGCTTTGATATCAAATCAAGAAAAGCTAGCTAATCTTGTAGCTTTCACTAAATGTATCACTGCAAAACATATAGCCAACAAAACCAGCTGTTTTCTTCATGTATATCAGTAGAAGGAAGGAGGTTTCTTGGAAGAGAGGAAAGGTTTGGGAAACCACATCATTCTACTATTACAGCTATTTGCACAAAGCTCAGAGATGCATATGTCTTTGTCTGATGAGCTGACCATGTGAGGTGCTATGTAGCTTTTTGGGACATTGGTTTTGCTACATAAAGCACAAGACTTTAAAGGAATGTCCTATACCATTTATATGTACTCTTATACATATGCTATATGTACTCTTCTTAACACTGATATTTTTAAGCTTTCTATGGATGTCTTGACTGCAGTTGTGATTTAGCCAAAATATCTATTGCAGTTCTAATACAGCAAGGTTCATTGGTGGTGGAACTATCCTTCTGTGCCCTTTAAAACAATGAATTATCAAAGTAAGAAAAATGTGTTGTATTCTTTTAAGGTTCACTCTAGTTCCCTCCTATAACCCACAGAGGAAAATCTATGCCAGCTGACATGTCTCTGCACCACTATACCACAAAACACAGAGATTGGGTCAGATGTTATCTACAGTGTTATCTGTAGTAATAACCAACTTCTGATACTGACAGCTACCTAAGGAGAAACACAAGACTAGGCAAAAAGATGTACTGATACCAATCTGCAGTATTTCAGTTACCATCCTGAGATTTCTGCATTCAGTTGTTCTTAATGTACTTTTTCCCCAAATTTGTTCAGCTGATCACTGAACCCATGTAAACTCATAATGGAATAATTATAACAGCTTACTCTTCCAAAGCAGTCATATTGTAATCCTTTCTTTCTTTATCTACAATTCCTTAAAGTAGTGAAAAGCACTTATAATGTTAAGGACATTTCAACAAGTAAAGCAAAAGAAAAAAATTTTGAGCATCAGTACAGACTTAGTCCACCATATGCTGACTTCTGTCCTGATGCAAGATTTGCTCTGTATAAATTCTTCAAGAGAAAGAAAGTTTTTAGCAGTTTAAATTACCATCTCCATGGTTGTTCATCCTATGGGTTTGTACTGTAGACTGTAAATGGGTTTGTACTGTATTGCTGCCTTTTAATTTGAGACATCTTTAACACAGCTTTTTTTCTCTTTTGGAAATACTTAATCTGTAACATGATTCTTTAAAAAAAAAAATATTTGAGAAGTACTATGGCTGTCATTACATAAAGAACAATGCAGCTTCTTGTCCACCAACACCCTCAAATCATTCTCTTCAGGGCTGCTCTAAATCTTTCTCTGCCCAGACAGTATTTGTGCTTGAGATTTTCCTGATCCAGGTACAGGACCTCACACTTGGCTTGTTGAGCTTCCAGAGGTTTACAGAGGTACACCTCTCAAGCCTGTCCAGGTTGCTGTGGATGGCATCCCTGCGCTCCAGCATGCTGACAGAACCACACAGATTGGTGTTGTCATCACTGGTCTCTACTGGGCATTGAACAATTGACCACAACCATTTGAGTGCAACCATCCAGCCAATTCCTTACCCACTGAGTGATTCATCCATCAAATCCATGTTTCTACAGTTCAGAGACAAGGATGTCATGTGGGACAGTGTCAGATGCTTTGCACAAGTCCAGGTAAATGATGTTAGTTGTTCCTTCCTCATCCACCAATGCCATAATCCTGTCATAGGAGGCCTCCAAACTTGTCAGGCACAATTTGGCCTTAGTGAAGCCATGTTGGCTGTCACCAATCACCTCCCTGTCCTCCACGTGCCCTAGCATGAGGATCTGCTCCATGATCTCGCTGGGCACTGAGATGACACTGACTGGCCTGTAGCTCCCTGGGTCTTCCTTATTTTTATTTTTTCCAAAATGGTTATTCTTCCTCTTTTCCATTCAGCAGGGATTCCACCAGACTGCCGATATTCACTGAATATACATGTAAGTATATTATATCCATGAATGTTAAACTTGGAGTAAAGCCCTTCCATTTAATGTGTGAATAAATGCTGAAGAAAGCAAGAGTCAGAAGGTTTTTAAGGTACTAGATATTAGTTTGTTTTCTGCACTTCCTCTGTCAGAGACCATGACAGTCCTGCTTTTCCCTCCAACTAGGTGTTCCAGGAGTAAAGACTGAGTCCAGGGCATGGTGCCAAGGTATAGTCATAACAGGGTGAGCGAGGTGTTGGTAGTAGGATGCATTGATAGCCCCAGCCAAGAGAGGAACCAGGTCCAGGCAAGAGCAAAAGGAGATCAAGTTTCATCTTGAACCTGAAGTCCATGCAGCAGAGAGGAATAAAGACAGTGGGCAATGGACATCTCAGGGCTACATTCAGGAGGAAAACTAGCTACCATTTGTTTTGAGATCTGCCCAGATAGCAGGGTCAGACTAGGCTGGAGATCAGTATATGGCAAGAGAGCTGAGGGTCTAGGGGTGTGGTGAAATGGAGGCCTTGGGCTCATGAGCAGTGTGTGCATGCGCTGGGTGAGCCTGGCCAGGGCCAGTAGATTCTAGGGGTGCACTTGGTGTCTGGACTTTCTCCTGTAACAATCACATGGTCAGATATGGACTCTCTGTAGGCTGGCTTTGCACACAGGCTTTTAAATTATTTTAAATGTCCCTTAATAATCCAGTCCTCTGGAAAAAAAAAAAATCACTTAATCCTTCAGTCTTTTACAGCCTCTTTTAAACCTTTTTCGTACTTCACCTTCTTTTATATTTGGAGTTGGAGATATCCACAGAAGAGATAAAGAGCATTAACTCCAACCATCACTGTTTTGATCTCTCTCTGCCACCTTGCTCTCTCATGCTGTGACTAACTAAACTGCCAGACACCTCCATGACACATAGCCAAGCAGGGCAGCTGCTGCTGTCTGTGGCAAACACCTCTCCTTCCTAAAAACTCGGATTACAATCAAATATGTGGGGTTTTCCCTTGTTATCACTATCAATCCCTACAAATGCCCACTAATGTCCTCTGTAAATCTTCCAAAGAAGGCCAGGAGGTCCTGCACTGGATTTCTTACAAAGGCAGAATTATTTGCTGTTGTGTAGGTGATTTTCTGGTCCTTCTTTTTGTCATTTGCTCTTTTTTAAGTTGGTTCAGAGGTAAGCTTGATAGACCTTGAATGCAAATTCAGTTACTTAATACTGGGTATGCTAGCCCTTTTGTCCTGTTATTTGTGTCCATCGGCTTTTAAATACTGAATATGTCTACATGATAAGAGAAATGCTTATGTAAATATATCAGGCAGTGTTATCTATTATGAATACCTATGTAATAGAAATTGCATTACAATAATTTCTCTTGCCTAATCTAGTTTATTAGGCAATAAAAAAGTTCTCCCTGGCACAGAGAGACCTGTATACTGCTGACCCTAACAGGTGTATCATGATGACAATGTACTGTGATATTCTTTGGGAAATAAACATCTGACCTCTCTTATTCTTATCTAGGAGTTAAAGGTATTACGCAACAAAATACGCAGATTTTGCGAATTCAGGAAGTACAAAAGTTGAGAGTTGTTTTTTCAGAAAACTAGATTTTGTATATACATAGAGTTTAATTTTGTAATTTTTAGAGTAGAAATGGAATTATTATCTTTGTTTTTTCTTCAGCTGACACACCTATACAAACTGCTGAGATGACAGCTTCAACAAAAACTTTCAAAAAAAAATCTCAAATCCTAGATATCTATCTAGATTACCAGTCCAACAGATATTAGTGAAACCACCACTCATCTTGAAAATCACTGATTATAAATCCTCCTATTGTTCCAAGACTGGGTCACAGCTGCTCATCTTTCAGGGTTTGAACAAGATCCCTTAGTAATAGGAAATCAATTACAAAGCCATTTTCCTTGTCTCTCTTTGAGGTAAAAGTTTATGAATTCCTCTCTATAAATCACAGAAGCTCCAATAGGGCAAATCTGTTTCATCTTTGTATCTCAAAGCAAAAGATTAAGAAGAAATCCTGCAGTTCTTTAGGGGAACTTCACTTTTTGGGGAGTTTCTGAGTCTTAATCTGCTTAAAGAACTCTGTCGCTTTCAGAACTGTAATGATTTATCATTTTAAGGGACCATTTAAACCAGTTCTGCAAATGCAGCAAGTGATTCCATCAAAACATGCTTTCTGTCAGGCTCTAGATGGCCTAACGCTAGGTTTTGTCATTGTGTTTGATCGTAGTCTGACTCTGCCTACATATACATAGATTTGTCCATATAAATGCACATATATGCATATTTGTCCATATAAATACAGAATGAATCAACATATGATTTCATTATATTGTGTCCATCCTAAAAAGAGGGATGATTTTCTTGTGTGAATGAATTTTGCTGGCCTACCACAGGATCATAGGAGATGAATATCACAGACAGTACAAGGTAGGAAGTGGCACTGGATGGTGACGATAAGACAGTGAAAGAAATGGGACAGGTTCTTCTGATAACAAACTAGAAGCTGCAGAGATTGGGTCACCTGTCTTCTTGACCACTTGCAGTTGGACAGAATATCTGACATTTTTCAAAATGCTAATGAACATATCTAAATGAACTCTTAAGTGTAGATCAAGAGTGAACCAGTACTGAAGAATCTGTCTCTGAAATCAAAACTGAATAAATACTTTAATGTTACATAATATCTTAGTTAACATATAACTTGGAAAAAGAGTAAGATGTTGCAATGTCCTAGTTGTGGTATTAGATATCTTCTAGACATCTATTAGATATCTTTTTTGCCGTTCCTGTTAAAAAAGAAAAACTATCAAACATGGCTACAAAATAAGCTCTTACTGGCTCACACACACCTACTATGGACTTTTTAGGATGCAGTCATACTTCCTGTAAACATCCCAAGTACAGCAAACCAACCTGACCATGATCTGCCATTCACTTAATGGTCCCCCAGGGATTGCACATGATTTGTACAACCATGATTCTGCAGCTCTGGCCACAGAGCAGGCATTCATGTTCAGTGCACTGCTGCATTAACATACTTTGGCTCTATACAGGATTTAAACATGATAATGAGCTTCAACTAATCCAGAATTTTGTCTTCTAGCACAGCATTGTGCAGCAATATCCTGACTCAGGTGGAGAAGGAAAAAAATGCTCAGACTTTGGGGAGAAATTGGGAAGGCAAACTGTAAGAAGAAAATGCAAAATGCAGCTTTGGCTATCTGCTTGACAGATGGATAGGAAATGCTGGCCATTGCCAATATGATTTATGTGGAAGATGGGTGATGGAATACACAGTAGGTCAGAATAGAAACTACAACAGGACTGACCAGTGGTGAAAAAGAAGAAAAAACCTGAGAGTGAGTTAGGAGTTACAGAAAGTGTAACGCTGAAAAAATAGTCAAATATCTACGTATTTACTAAATAAGGTATGTGTCCTAGGAAGAAAAACCAGCAATCTTAGATATTCTAAAAATATATTCTAATGCATATGTCTAGAGACTGAATAAAACCTGCAGAGGAAATCCTAAATCTTAATTTCATTATTTTCAGTGTTTCAGTTGATTTGGATGTAAAAGATAGCTCACAGGTCTTTATCTGTAACTAAACTAGCATGGCCATATACAATGACGAGGGAGGCTGAGAAATCTCAGATGCTACTTACAATTTGTTTGCTATTTTTCAATATAATTATGATAAAGAAAGAACACATTGTCTCATATAATTTTCTTATTACAGCCACTCTCACAAAGGATGATATGGCAAAATGTTAAGCAATAGGTGAACAAAAGTAAGAGGAAGTTGGAATTTCCATAGCATTAGCTTCTGAAAATTATATAGTTTCATATTACATCTGCTTTTATAGCACTCTATACAAATTACCCATGGATTCATCTCCCTATCTTCATTTTCCTATGTACACCAATTAATTAAGGATAGCCTGTTAGTTTACTACCGTCATATGAGAACATTAGAGATCACTATCTTCTAAGACTGCTAATATATTAGCCTGCCTAAGTGCAAATATTTAAAAAGTATCTTCTCTGTGCTTACGTTTACCAGTTGCAAAATGGCATTATGCAACTCTGGCTTTGGTAATCTTTTAAAGAAGTTGAAATAAATAATAGGATCAAATCACATTTGTTTTTTTATATTATTAAGGTTTCCATGAATTACAAATACAGTGTCTGAGGATTTTGCAGAAGAGCACAATCATACTTCCTTGTCTGAACGACAGTTACTTTTTAAAACATAACCTCTGCTACATAATTATAATTGAGCTTCCAGAAACAAAAATCACATAACTCTCCTTACTGTTTCAATAGAAGTTTTGTATTCTGTCGATCAATATCAAATCTAGAGCAAAATTAAAAGACAGAAATATGTCTTTCCAAAGAAACATTCTAGACTCATTCATGGGGAAAACACTGGGCAAGGAGTACTAGCTGTTACGGTCTGTACCTCCTTCTCTAAGCAATTCTTAATCAAGGTAAGCAAGATGCACTCTTAAATGGGGCTTAGTACTCAGAAACACCTAAAGTAATAAAAAGCAGTAGTGGCATTGAAATAAAAACAATAGAATAATTTTGCTCTCCTGGTCATACCTCATTAACACATTCAGTCATATATGAAATAAACAAATAATTAAACACAGGTCACCCATTACTCAGAAGTAGATAAAAAACCCTGAAAATTTATTACCTTATATTTTAAATTTATGACCAGTACCAAGGATATTTCATGTTTCTCTAAGAACATTTATTTATAAATTAGCCTGAACATTTTGGCAATTACTTAGCAGGAAATAACAGAAGAAATGGACAATGGACAAAGAGAGGCAAAATAACTGCATGGTAATAAGAGAATGTAAAGAAGTATAAGGCTCTGCAATTTTAATGTATATGAAAATGTATATAAATCATAATATTTGTGAACAAAACAATTAATGGTCAATAAAACAGTCTGTCAAAAAATTGGAAAATTTCCAACAGCATATTTAACTAAAATAATCTAAGAATCACAGCTTTAAGGGTTCTATTTCCTGGTAAAATAATTTTACTCATCTGAAGTTTTAGTCTTGTTCAGAAGACCATGCAGATAAAAAGATTCACAACCTTCCCTCTGGGTACCTTGAACCATTTTGCCAAATGGTTTTTGTTGGCTGCCCAATAAAATATGAAGTAAATTACTTGGTATCAAGTAATATGAAAAGGGTATTTTTTCCTGTTCTCATTAATAAGATTCTTCATAATCCTTTTGTTAAGAAGGACCCTATAGAGTCCAACACACTGTCAGTCATACAATTATACTTAACAGGGAATTTATCACAAGCTCTTAGCAAGTAAAAGGGTAATGTAAAATCTAATCTCCTTTGTGTCCCCCCCATCCCTGTCCACCAGTGTCTATATCTGTTCCTACTTCCACCCCAACTATCCAGTCATATTTCACTACATGCTTCTCTGCCCTGCCTTAGTGAACTTGTTCTGACAGAGGATTTAGAAGCAGGATATGCTGGGTTGTGGACTGCTTCCTGTACACTTGTTATGGGTTGAGTAAATCCTCACCCTCTTCAAAATCCTTGCCTTCCAACAAATCAGAGTGTTCCCCTTTGCCAGAGCTTGGGGCGATAAAGGACCACGGAAAAAACATTTGGATGGAGCAAGGGAGGCTTTAGGTGAGAGGGGATCTGCCAGCTTCCCTCCTAAGTAAATATTATCAGTGTGTGCTTGAACTTGTGAAAGTACAAAATGTTAAATCTGTCACTTTGCATTGACTCAGAGAAGGATACAAATAATCCATGAAGCTATAACGGATAACATGTCAGTTTTAAAAATACCAATAAATAGTGTGACAAACATTTGTTTAATAGCTGTTCTTAGAAATAACAAGAATGAAAAGCACTATTTTAATGCTGATCATCTTCCAAACTTGGTCAATTCTCTTCTGAAATGTGGCCAATATTTTGTGCTTTTGAATTTTCCAGGACATCAAATGACTCACATTTTTAGTTAAATAAATATAGAATAAGTATTTGGTAGAGAGTACAAATATTTCTATTTATTACAAATGTGCCTTTATTTTATCTCTCTACTTCACAAAAATTTCTGAAACTGAAATCATTGCCATCCTTTCTTCCATAGTTCAGAAGCTTTTCCAGTAATTCATATTCTAATAGTCATTTCACTCCCATATTAACTAGAGTTTGCACTATGGCTTCCTTTTATTTTATATGGAATATAATATTTTTCTCTTTGTAGATAGCTACTGCCATTTTTTCCATAGATAAAAAATTAGAAGTTGAGTCTCTCCCTTCCCATGATGGTCTAATGTGCAAAGTGCAACTTGTTTCTGATGTCTTTCTACCTTTATATTCTTCTGTGATGGTCATGGTTATATTTTTATATATTTTTAAAATATTTTTTAGAGTGTCCTACTGTATGATAATATCAAATCAATACATTATTTACCATTATAATTTTTTGAATTTAACTGTAATTTGTTGATAGGACATGAATAGTCTTATCTTTAGCACTGCAGTATTTCACTCACTTGTCAAGAAATAAGAAATTCTACCTTTCCTGCTCTCGTTTTCTCTCTCTACTTCTGTTCCCATTTTTGAGTATCCTCTGCAGTCCTTGGATAATATATCATTCCATCTTGCTAGTCATGCAGGAAATAATTTTTCGTTTTCTCAATTAGATTTCTATTTTGTTAATGAGTTAAATTAATAAAAAAAGTGTAGTTGGAGTATCTCAAAGTGAGAGAAAGAGAGAAGCAGCACCAACAAGCTGTTAAACCCCTACATAATACTTACTGAAATTGTAGTCTTAGTGTTTGGATTTCCATTTGCTGAAAAGCTTATAAAAAGTAGAAACCTGAACTGCCTGACGTATCCTTCAGTGTCGTTTTGGCTGGAGTGGGAATATGAACTTCATCATACGGGAGTTTTTATTTTGCCAGATCCTCAGGACCTCAATCACTTGGATATAATTTCTTGTAAAACCATCTGTAAATTAACCTGGAAATTTTTCATACAAGTGTATGAAAATAAGTAGGTGTTATTTAAAGAAAAAAATTTGAAACATTCCTCCGACCAAAAAAGTATGAGAAATATATCAGATAGGTTCATGCCAACACACTGAAGCAGACTCTTTCACAAGTTCATAAACTGTAAATTACACATCTCTCCATTTGGTCTTCCACTGCCAATTACTGTAGTGTGATGACTACTGTAAATCTGATAAGTGTCCAATAGTGACATTCATGAGAGCTGGTTGTTGTAGCTGTAAGACCTAGCCTGTATTTCATTTCACCTTGGAGCAGGCAAAAAGCTAGGGCAAGGTCCTGGAACCATTCGTTTAAATCTTACAAGGTGTTACACAGTATACTCAATATTATTCGTGCCTTGTCAGAATGCCATCTGTTTGACTCCCTTTTTTTTCCTTTCTCTTTTCAGTTCTGGCTTACCAAGGTCTTTGCACGGATGCTATGACTACACAGAAGTATTCACAGCAATTTGATAGGGAGACTAAAAATTCTGTGGTTGTAGGATGTCGGGGAAGACATGAAACTCACAGCAGCTCATCTAATTTCTGTATAAATTCAAAGCATATTAATGTCACATCTCTCTCACCAAGAACACAAAAAAAAAAAAAAAAAGGAAAAAAGAAAAGAGAAAAACCACTTCCATCTACAGCTGGATACTGTTAGCAGTACTCCTTCTAAAGAATGTGAGAATTCCCAGAATGCCTTTTAAACTGAAAAGCAGAGAGGCACAGCCTATTTACCTTTCTTTTATCCAGTTTTGGTTGTAGGGTGTGAGACACTTAACCATGCTTCTTAACAGTATCTCCCATATGGCCAAGGCAGTTTAACTTCTCTAGCTGCAATAGAAATCATTCAAAAAGGTGCCCCTTTAAAATTGATTTTTAAACTTTGTAGAAAGAGTTTAAGAGACAAACAAGAAGGCTTACTAATAAAAGGATGTAGACGACAGTTGACAATGAGAACCATGTAACCACTGAGAGCTTGAACTGATCACTACAGAAAATCAGAGACGTCATATACTCTTTGGTTAACATCATTGCCAAATGCTTTTGTAACACATCTGTGCACTGAAAGGACCCTTCTGTGTACTGATACAGTATTCCAGTTTATCAGAAAGTTATAGATATATGTCGCAGTGCCTGGTGTCAATTGGTCCCGGCTGAGCGACAATGGAGGAGCGACATTATCCCCCGCCAACTCTCCCTATCCCCAGCTATCAGCAATCCCGCGCAGGAACAAATGACAATAGGATTGGGTACTGGGGCTGAACTGAAAAAGCATATTGAAATCAAGCTCTCAGGACCCAGAACAAAGCTGGTCCGGGGTTTTTATACTAAACTGAAAAGGGAGGAGTCCTGGGCTACAAACCTATGGAGAGCAGGCAGGGGAGGAGAACCCAGCAGAGTGACATGGGCACACAGCCAATAAAACAAACCAGGGGAGGGAGAGAGATCACATGGCCCAACGGGATGTCCCAAATTAGGGGAATTCGAGGGAGGGGATTAGGTAGGGGTTGGCCCATGGGGGAGACTGCTAGGGAAGGCTCTGGAAAATAGGGTAGGGCTAGGGAGGACTGACAACTTGGAGGTTGGGTTCCAGAGCCTGACTGCCAGCTGGGAGAAACCAAAGGCAAAAGGCACAGGGG
>VWYP01028460.1:0-10421 GCA_013400435.1 Pycnonotus jocosus | reverse complement strand
ATTTGAAAGCAAAGAACTTGATCGTCACAATATTTCACTGCAGACTTTCACGTATAAAACTTATTTACATTTTTGCTTTATGAAAATGTAAAACGGATGTAAAAATATAAGAATTCTATTTGTGAGTTCAAAATGCAGTATTACATCTCCAGATTACTAAGTGATTATGTTAAAGCCTAGGCTTCATTTAGGTAGTGAAGAGAAATTAGTTTTATACATCTGAGTGAACAAATATCCTTCCATGGTGAGCAGAAGTCCTAAGGAAGGACAGGGAAGAATGACGGTTACTTTAATTGGTTATGGTGTATCTCCTTTTGTCTCTGACTGCCTTATTAACAGCAAAGCTTATAAACACTTTATAAATAGTCTGATTATCTGCTCTCTTCTCTTCTCTTCTCTTCTCTTCTCTTCTCTTCTTTTCTTTCTTTTCTTTCTTTCTCTATCATAAGACAAACCACCAAATCTCTCTCAAGTTTAGAGAAGGATGCTGTGAAGGACTCTGTCAAAGGCTTTACAGAAGTCTAGACAAATTACATCTGTATCCCTTCCCTTGTCCACATTCCATTATAGAAGGCCATTGGTTTGGTCAAGCAGGACTTGCTCCTGGTGAAAGTATGCACATGATCTTCCATGGCACAGAGGTGTAGCTGAGAGGTCAGTAGTTGCCAGAGTCCTCTTTTCCACCCTTTTAAAAGACTGGTACAGTATTTTCCTTTTTCTAACACCTGACTTCTCTGTGTATGGTGTAAGAGGGAAGAGCCTTTGCTGACTTTGGAAATATTGTAATGTGACTGCAGTTCTCCCAATGAACTCTTTTCAAAGAAAACAAATGTATATAAAATACATGATTGTGGTGGTGCATTTTTTTAGCTTTTTTATGCTTATTAGTTATTGTTAAGTTTTGTAAAATGGTTTGCTCTGTGTACCCCTTTTTTAAACTCACCTTTTGTCTTTTCCCAAAGTTTAGTCATAAGTTTCCACCCCCTGGGGCCCTGTCATTCACCCCAAGGTTTTTCCCTTTCTTCTAGAAAGTTCTGAGAGGCTGGTCTAGCCATTGGCTGAGTACCAGCCCCCTCCCTACCCCCCTATCTCTACTGGTGATATCTGTTGTCTGTCCCGTCCTGAACCATCCTCTGTATTTCTGCTATTGGACTTCAGTGTTGCCAACCCCTGGGCTATGCCTCCCTTTAAAACACAGGGGCAAGGGGTGGGCAGGGGGCTCTTCTGAAGGATTTTCCACTGAGCTGGGCCCTTGGCCTTGTTGTTTCCCAGCTATGGACAATAAAAGCTGATATATAAAACTCTCAGTGGAGCCACTCTTTCTGCACCTCACCACAGCCGTCTCTGATGTTGTCTTTGGGCAAAAAGAACCCACAGGTACCCCAGAAGTAGAGCAGCTACAGACGGGACCTTCTGATTTGTCCCAGTGCCAGGGTCAGCCGAGGCATTCAGGAACAAAGGCACAGAGACACATAATCTTCCTCAAAAGAGACAAACTGAAAAGGCTTTAAATAAGCACTAAGAGGATCATCCTGTTGCATATACTTTTTTCCATATTTTTGTTGTCCATACATTCATAAGATACAACCAGTTATCCTGTTGTTACTTTGTATTACTTCCTATTTATTCTTTGTTTCAGTATTTTGGACACTAGCTGCTTAGGACCAATGTGCATACCAGATTAAGTATTAAAAAATTTAAAAATACCTGAAACTGTTCTGTGAGTGTATCCAAAACAAGAAGCGCTTGCTACACTTAAGAAAGATGACAAATGTGCTAGGCCTAGGTGTTTCAAATCAGTGTGACAGTGACAGCCTCTGGCTTCCTACCAAGCCAAGTAGAGCTCAGCTGCAGTGTGTGAACTACCAGGTGGCAAAGACAGAAGAGCCTGGGGATCCCTACTGCATATCATCCGTCATACTTCTTCCCACATCTCTTCACTCCTTTTAACTTCTGCAGAGAGCAGCATGTAAAACATATTCTCCTTTACCACACAACCCTATCTCATTTGCAGTTCAGACTAAGAAAATGTAAGAGCCCCTTATACAGGTCATAAAGTCCTGTGTCTAATAATTTATTAGCAGCCCAACAGTTGATTAAAATCTTCAGGATCAATATCACATTTGAAATACAAGTGTGGGTTTTTTAATGATCATGCTTGATACCCTGCTCTTACTTGTCTTGAAATGGCAAAGACCAAATGTAGTTAGTAACAATTTGATAATACAGGTGTACATTTCCCAACTACATTTTAAAAATTCTGTTAGTCTAATTTAGACAGAAGGAGTCTAAGAGGTGACCTTATTGCTCTCTACAGCTTCCTGAGAAGTGGAGAGGGAGGTGCTGATCTCTTCTCCCTGGGATTCAGGGAAAGGATGCATGCAAAGAATGGTTCAAAGCTGCACCAGGAGATGTTCAGACCGGACCAGGGGAATAATTTCTGTGCTGACAGAGTAGTAAAATTCTGGAATAAGCTTCCTAGAGCAGCAGACGATGCCCTAATCTTGTCAGTGTTTAAGAGGAATTTGGATAATCCCCTTAATAACATGCTTTACCTTTTCTTCATCCCTGAAGTGTTCAGGAAGTTATACTAGAGTAGCACTGCAGATCCCTTCCAACTTAAACTATACTGTTCTGTTTTAATTTGTTCTGTTCTATTCTATTCTAATCATGCTGAAGAAAAAATTTAATATAGAAAAAATATTCACAACATTTTAAGAAAAGAAGCTTTATTGAAGAAATCAAATAATTGAACCACTTAATGTTAAAAATATATTGAAATGGTTTGTTCATGTAAATGTTCATGTTAATGTTCATGTTACTTGTAAATGCAGACAATTTTAACATATTTTCTAACATTTCAATAAATGAGAAATTAATAAATTAATTACATGTCTAAGTCTAGTATAAACACAATGTGTTAGCTAAAAATTCAAAATAATTAAAACAAGCAATAATATGTAATCAATAATTCAAAGCTACTCAGATTTTTGGGGTTTTTTAACACCTTCATATATAGAATGTACAGATTTCTTCAGTAGAAGAGGGCTTGTGAATTTTTTTTTCTTCTATTTTTGAAAAACAAGACTTAAAATCAAAAGCATACTTACAAGCGTAAATTTATCACAATAGCTTGATATAAGTGTGAGAAAAAAGTACAGAGCCAGGCTCTTTTCAGTGGTGTCCAGTGACAAAACCAGAGGCACAAACTGACACACAGGAGGCCCTCTGAACATCAGGAAACACTTTTTCACTGTGGGTGACCAAACATACTGACATAGCTTATGTAGGGAGGCTGTGAAATCTTCCTTCCCAGAGACACTCAAAAGCCACTAGACATGGTCTTGAGCAATTGGCTCTAAATTACCTTGCTTGAGCAGGGAGATTGGCTGAAATTACGTCCAGATGTAATGAAAAGCAAACCTCTTTGTTTTGTTTTGATTCTCTCCAAGAATGTAAGTTTTTATGCATTTTTTCAGAAGAAAATGATAGTATTTAGATGGATTTTATTGTCAATTTTTTATTTTAACTTTCTCTTTTCTCTTATGCAGGAGTTAAAAGAGAAAGTTTCTCAAATATTACAGTTCAAACCCTACACTACTTCATTACCAATCAATGTCATAAATGACTAGCTGCTCTTCAAATTGCAGTAAAGATTGTTTCTTTAATTTTGACATATGAGAACATGAAAGAGTTTCTTTGCCTGATTCTCCAAAAGAGAGCTGTATCATTATGAGAACAGAATATGAAGCCTGGATATGAAGTCTGAATTAAATGTCAACATTAAGCCCTCTGATGTGGTTTAGACAGTATTGTACCAATTCTTGCCTCTGGGATACAATTTATGCTTTGTAAATGTATGTATGCAAAAAGATCGGTTTCCATTTTCCAAGTTGAGTGTTCGCTGTTTCCACTTACAACATTTAATTTTGTATTTCCAAAGAACAACAAGGGGTATTAGGTAAATGCTAGTAGGCTTAAATTAAGTATATGACATAGAAAGTTATATTTTCACTAAAAATATTACAACGCATTATAAAACCCCCACAACATAGAGCATTTATATTTGACATTGACATTTGCTAATGTTCTTTCAAAATGTTATTGTACAAGTAAAAAATAAATGAAATTATAAATTTTAGTTGAACAAGAACTGACAAAATTAGGAAATACAGAGATCTGAGTGAAAAGTAATTTATGTTGTACAGATTTCAGATACTGATAATAATGAAAGTTTTTAAAAATTATAGAATTTACATAACTCAAAACTTTTACGTGAGAATTTCCATTAGAGGTTGGTGAGGCACTGGAACAGATTGTCCAGAGAAGCTGAGGATGCCTCATCTCAGGGACTGTTCAAGGCCAGGTTGGATGGAGCTTTAAGCAACCTGGTCTAGTGGAAGCTGTCCTTGTCCATGGAAGGGGTTTGGACCTTGATGATCATTAAGGTCCCTTCCAACCCAAGCCTGTCTAGGACTCGATTATTAAGGTTAGAATTTTCAAAGTGTTTATCTATGGACTAATTCTACCTTTCCTAGAAACAGTATTAAATCCCTGACTTTGATAGGAATAAAATATAGAATTACATGTGAAGCTTATTGGATTTGAACACACCTTGGATAGAGCTTAGGCCTGTTTGTCTGGTTCTACAGTGGGGTTTTAAACAGGTCTGGATAAAAAATTACAATGATCTTCATTACTAAAGGACATGATACATCACTGGGTGGTATAGTTCTGTTCTGGCATCTATCTCACTGTAAATTCATTTGTGACAATTTTCAGGAAAGGCTCTGATGGAGTCATGTTGAATAAAATTATTTCTGGGCTTTGTTTCTACACTTTTCCAGCCAATGAAAAATAGCTGAATTGCAATCTTTCAGTCTATCTCATTGTTCTGTATAAAAATAACAGAACACTGAACTGTACTTTTAGTACAGTTCTGAGCTGTACTGATCTGAACTACATTAGAATTAAGAATGGTTTTGAACTTGGGTGTATTTTGTTGGAGTGGGGATATTAATCCCCTTCAAAACTGAGTGGAGGTATTTGAAAGAAAAGATGTCACAAGGCCAACAATTTCAGTCAAAATAAAATACTTCAAATTTTAACAGCTAAGATCTTGGAATAACTTATGTATTTCACTTTTCTTATACTGTTTTATGATTTCATATATTTTACTTAAATTATTTTGAATTGCTAGTCAAAATTATGTTAACTTTACAAGAAATAATCACATATTTTTGGGTAGTGGAGCAATCTAGGATTTTCACTGTTTTGATTTTGGGCAGCGAAGTAACTTAGGGGTTTTTTTCTATTTTGTTTTTTTGTGGGGTTTTTTTGTTTGTTTGTTTTTTGTTTTGTTTTTATGAATGAGTAAATTGAAATCTATAGGATGGCTTTTCTATAACAGGGCTGTTTTTGGAATATTTTTTTTGAATGACACTTACCAATGCATCTGCCATTAGAAAGCTTGTACCACAGTCACAGCAGTTTATTGCCTTCAATTTTTGACTTTCAAAAGAATTTGTAATCTCTCCATTTTGAGATATTTGTCCTTGCTTGTTTGCTTATTTCTTTTTTTTTTGCTTGTTTACTTGATTGGTTGTACTGTAGACCCAGATCTGAACTCAGCACTCCAGCTGTGGCATCCCATGCTGAGTAGGAAGAAAGTTTTCCTTCCCTTGGCTGCCTGCTGGAAACAGCCCGGTGCAGACCAGAGTGCCCTTGATCCAGTTTAACCAATAGTTATTAAGTGACATTTAACTACTTAAACAAGTAGTTTGATTTTAGCTCTTTGGAGATAGTTTTTATTCTGCTAATTTTGCTATCTTATCCTTACCTAAAGAGGGTACCTTGCAACCTTTCTGTCTGAACAATATATGTAGCCAACACTAACAACAAAATTATCCCAGATGTCCAGTTCATTATCATGGAAGAAAATAAAGTATACAAAAGATGCTGTACCATGGCAGGAACAAAAGGTTTCTTATTTAGAACTAAGAGAAAGAGCCAGGAAAAAAGTCCAATTCTACCAAAATTGCATGTCATTTACTAACAAAATACTTAAGAGAAAAAATATAATTGGTGAAAAATGATCAAGAAAGTTCAGTAAGAGAGAAAGAACCAAACCACCCTGAGCAGTAGTTTCCTAATTAGTATGACCAAAATAGGTTTGCTGTCAAGAACAGAACAGTACACCCTATTTAAACTGAATTTGGGTTGTTTCTATTGGTAGTTATGAACAACCCACATTCTAAAACACCAGTGTTGATTCCTCTTGATTCACACATCGTCCTAACTTTTCAAAACGTGTTGAGCAGCCCCCAGGAGTCTTCAACATAGCTGATGCTGTAGCACTTCAGGTTATTCTGTAATCACCTTGAGGCAAGATTTAGCAAATGCCCAAAATTCATCACATCGTGTTTATTCAGTCAGCTTTCCTTCACAAGCCTGAAGTTATTTTCTATGAAGGCATTGCAGTGGCACAGTAGTAAATTCAGTTTGTTGATTTCAGGATGACAGCTGAAAGTGAAATGTCACCTGTTCATTATGACAGTCTGAATTGGCCTTACAAACCAACTCTAAACATCCAGGTGAAATGGCTGTCTTCCAGTAGCACCAATTTTTCTGACCCAGGCACACCCTGAGTCTTGAATGTGTAAAGAGGATGGGAGTATAAGCCAAAACAAAGGAGACCAGAAGTCAAAACCTGGCAGTTTTTCAGAAGAAACTTTGCCTATATCTGAATGAAATATGTAATATTATGCAAGTAAATAAGCATTTTAACTCATTATATGATCTTGGAAGAATTAAAAAAATATAATATACTCATCTCGGAGTTATAACTGTGCACAGAACTAACAGTTTTTAATCCAGTGAACTTTGATGTCCTCTTACCCTGTTAGGAAGAAATAAGCAATTCTGCCACTGTATCTCCTCTAACTGTCACAGAGACAACACATGCTCCCTGTTTCTTACTCTCAGATTTTACCCGTGTGATTTTTGTTGCCCTAGTTGCTGGACCAAACACTTTAATGGCTTCAACTATTGACTATTTAGAAACTTTCTCAGCTTTAGAAGAGTTTGGATTTCCAGCTGGATGTCAGAGCACACGTCTTCAAGGTTCAGTGCAAACTTTCCACATAACTTTAGGTGCAATTTTCTACAGGTGGCTAAGCAGAAGGTAGATTTATATAGCTGTAATAGGAACAAAACAGTTATGCTTATATTAAAGCAAAAGGGTTTCAGCAGCTGTTCTACAAGCTTGCTTGGTCTGAAGTGTAGCATGAAATATGATTTTGAATGTGAGAAAACTCCTAGGAATGCAGAACAAGACTACTAGAGCAGGCAGGTAAGAGCCTTTAGGCTTCCTGATTTAGTTATAAGTTGTGTCCCTACTGAAAACAGATGTTTCTAGTCTTGTTTCTAATTTGATCAGTGAGGAGGCTATATTTTTAATTGAATTGAATTGGAGATACCTGCCATATAAATAGAAGGCATGACATATTGAATCTTCATAATATTTTATAAGAAATAAGGAGAAGAATAAGGCTGAAACTTTCAATTATTGTGAAGCAAATGTACTTATTACTTAGGATTATACTCATTATGTTCAAGAACTAATATTAGTCATCTTTGTGGTTTTTCTTCAAGAATATATTAGTTGTTCTTAGTAACTTTAAATATGTACCTTATATGCAGTATTTTTCCATTGATTTCTAAACCAGGAACAGACTAAACGAGTATTGATGTAATTAGAAATAATTAAAACCTTTACAATTCACCTAAAACCATAACATTTAATTGTACTCACCATGTCTATAAATAAACTCCTACTTTTCATAGTTAGATCCAGAATGACTAAATAAATAGTTCTGTATCCCATACAATATGCGTGAATAATGCAATTTTCTACAAAATATTTATTTAATGGGACCAAAACCATTAAGAAACCCAAGTTGGAAAAGAAACACAGATTATTTGATCCATATTACCTACAAAATTCACATGACAAACAAAACTCGTGTGAAAAGCTCGACTGTTTCAGAAAACCAAAACAATAATAAAAAAAAATCACTAACTTCCCACTGAGAGTTTGTTTGAAGAAATTGTTTTAGAAAAAAACATAATTTTTAAAATTAAGATTAGAAAATCTAATATCAGTTTGTGCTTTACCTCAGTTGCTGTTTGGATCTCTAGATGTACAGTACATAGAAATGGTAAGGGGCTTCAATGCTATTGCAGAGGAAGAACAATACTAACCAAGAAATGCCCCAGTGAAGAAACAAAATGATATAAAGTCCTAAATTTCCTGGATAAAAGATCAAATAGACATTTGCAGCCTTGCTTTGCTTGATCTTCCCTTTCCCTTCCTTTCCCCTTTTCTTTCCTTTTCTCTCCCATCCTTTCCTCCCATCTCCTTCCCTCCCCTCTCCTCTCCCGTCTGTCAGCTCCTCCTGTCCTTGATGTGATGATCATTAAGAAGTTCCCCAGCTTTAGGTATAGGCTCTCACGTTTCAGACAAAAATGCAGCGTGCAGGGGTCACCTGTTGTGCTTTTAACTTATGCTAAGGATCTTCATAAATCTATATTAACTCCCCTATTTTGATGGTGTAGATCATTCATCTCTTCTCAAAGGAGCTAAGAACAATTATAAATCTCATGGAATTTGCATTTTAAAGTTTATAAATTGCTAAAATTTCTCTCAGTTCTGACATTGTTATGAGAGAATCTGAAACAACTAACTTGAAGACTATGTCTATGTAAACAGGCAAGATTAAAAATCAAAACAATAAAAATTGGATTATTTCACTTTCTATCCAGTTATTTTGTTTCACAGTGGGGAAATAGCACTTTTAGTAAGAAGACCTGTAGCTCATTAGTTTCCTGGAAGAAGATCTTAGTCAAATCCTGTACACTTGACAGCTCTTGAAACTGAGGATGAGAAATTATAAAGTTGCCCTCATAAAAAGCAATTTCCCTGCAGGGCAGTCACAGGAGTTTGCAGGGGATGGAAAAGTTGGATTTAGATCCTGGTTGCCAGGCAACAGGTAAGGAAGGAGCAGATCTTTCTTCAAGAGATTGAGTGGTCCTTCACAAGTGTTTATACACACAGATCCCCAGCTTGGAGAAAAAGCAACAACAAAACAAGAAAAAACTATTCCTGCACAGACAGAATCAGTCTGAAAGTTTTGAAGAGGGAAAGCCCCTGACATCACAAACTAGCCCCTGACATTGACAGAACCATCATTTCTCGTCCCTTTATATAATCTTGAGTGCTGGGGTTGGTTGGTTGGTTGGTTGGTTAGTTGGTAAAAACATTTGTTTTCTTTCTTTCTTTGTTGTTGTTGCTGGGTTTCCATTTCTTTCTATTTTTTCCCTCTTAGACATAATCAATTTCCAGAGAGGTGAAGAGGATTTATGGTTATTTTTGTTATTTTTTATTTTTTAAAATATTCTAATAAGATAGTTGTTGATATGAAAAGTCAGTCTTAGTGCTTAAGTAAACATGCGACAAACAGGACATCTTCTAAGAAAAAAAAAAATAATGTCCAGTTTTCCCTCCTCTCATAAATAAATAAGCAAAAATAAATACATTACTAATCCTTTGTGAACTACCCCATTTTGATCTTATTTTTTATCACAGAATTTGTCAGTTTTCATGCTAATCTAATTTAGCATATGTGGCTCCATTCAAAGATGAAAACAGAAGGTTTATCTAAAAGAACAGGTGGTATTTTATGTTGGATTTTTATTGAGATATGTAAGTATATTACCAGAAGTTCTCCAGATATACACAACTATAGAAAGAAACATAATTGAAATGGGGAATTTTCCTATTTAAAAAGCACTTATGTTTTTTGTTCATTACTTTTGTTTAATGAAATTATGTATAGGTAGAAAATGTGAAAGTTATGCCTTAAAAATATCACTGTTAATCTTTTCATGTCTTTGTTTAACTTTCTGATAAGCTCTGGTAGAGGACAAGATAATCATTTCTCCCTCAAGCAAGCTGCCTGAAAGACAATACTGGAAGTGGTGATAAAATTACTGTTGAAATGAAGGTATATTTTTAAAGCTTAGACGTTAACAAAAATATAATGTCTTCCATCTGTTGGTTTCAGAACAATCCACACTAGGGAAACCATCTTCCATCACATTTGATGTAGATAAAGGCACAATGGAAAATTTAATGAGATATGTTTATCATAGAGCATTAGTCCTCAAGAATCAACTAAATTCACTTCAATGAAGACTGAAACTTATATGAAATAAAATCAGGGTATTTTTGTAATTTTTGTGAAATTCCAGGTTGGGTTTTTTTTGTTGTGGTTTTGGTTTTTTTGGGGTTTTTTTAATATATTTATTTTCTATAAGGAAATTTGCTGAACTGCATATTGCAGCATTGTGGCTAGCTCTCA
>VWYP01028428.1:55737-95703 GCA_013400435.1 Pycnonotus jocosus | reverse complement strand
TATACTACAACCCAGGACATATACATACACAGCAAAACTATTAATAGACTGAGTTTATATTGGATTGTCAGATGTTCTGTAGCTGTGCAGTTTTCTGCAGATAACAAACCTGTAAACTCTAATGACAACACTAATAATGTATTTCCAGAAAGAGTTATGAGACTTAGTGAAAGGAGTTTAAATTATTATTATTAAATTATTATTAATTAACCCTTTTACTAATTGCAGTGAAGCCATGAGGACTGAACTGAGTATTCTGATGTGGTCATTGTTTCTCTTTGTTGCACTCTGTCCCAATTATTCTCAAAGCGTTAAAGCAAGAAAGTGCTTCTGGATAGCATCATGAGGAAGGGAAGAGTTCTATTTGTCTCCAGTTCCATTTGTTCCTCAAAATCTTGTACTGCTAAAATTCCAATAGGAAATGTGAATAAAAGAGAATGCATTGTTTTGGTTGTAGCTGGGGGTTTCACAGATGAAAAAATATTTAAGTCTTCTGGATTTGTTTGATTTTTCTTGTAGTGTTTGAAGATTCCTAATGAGGAAAATAACTTAGCTTTCAAATTAGTATCTCTTCTTGTTAATAATGTTTCACTGCAGTGATAGTGTTTCCTTCTCCCAATATTAGAGTTGTACTGAGGTTTGCTAAGGGTTAGAATACAGCCATTGGGAATTCAGGCCTAAATTTCAGGTCTAGTACCATAAGTCTCTCTTTTGGTTATTGAATCCCTATTGAGGAAAACTTATGAAAAATTGCACACATAAAAATAAATTCATGAAATAGGTGTTGCTTTACCTGTCAGAATGTGCACTAGAGTACCCAGCTATTGGCTGTAATGATCACATTTGCTGGTTAGAATGTAAGAGCTTGTCAGTATATCAGAGAAAAACCTGCTCAGTTCAGGACAGAAATGGTTTGTTGATTTATTAACAACACATAATCACTGAACTATACATGCAGGAGTATAAATAATTCAATAGATAGACAGTCTTATTTAGAAACTTACAAAATGTTAATACAGCTACAGATTTTAAGCATATTTGAATTTCTAACCCCACACAGTTCTAATTCCTTGCAAAGTCATTTACTGTGAGGGTAGTGAGGCACTGGAACAGGCTGACTAAAGAAGTTGTAATGCCCCATCCCTGCAAATGCTCAAGGCCACGTTGGTTGGGGCTTTGAGGTACTCGGTCTAGTGGAAGGTGTCCTGCATATGGCAGAGTGGTTGAAGCTAGATAATCTTTAAGGTCAATTCCAACCCAAGACACTCCATGATTCTGTGAAAATGATGAAACTGCATTTGGGCTTCCAGCATGCCCTGCTTGCTGGGGGATAGGGCATATTCCTTAAGTACACACCCCTCCTTGACAGATGGGGGTGATCCTGCTCTGTGTTTCCCTGCTGCTTACTGCCATTTACTCACCAGAAGAGGAAGACTCCACAAGTCCCCACGGGCACGCAGAGATGAGAGCCCCCACTTGCTGTCCCCGCCACTCTCTGCTCTGGCTGCATGCAGGCTGCTCCCAGTGCTTCTCAGAGGGGCTGCTCCATCAGCCCTCAGACAGGCTGCAATGCTTGTAGGGTGACTGCCAACAGTGACAAACCAGGGCGGTGACTCTTTTCAGGGCTGGTGTTCTCACAGTATCCATTTCTTTGCTTCTTTTATGCTTCCTTTTTGGGGGCTGACTCCTTTGGTTCAAAAGTATTTTTTTCTAATTGTCTGGTTACTGTTCAAACCAGATGACAGTCATCTTCCTCTTAAGAGGCCTTTTAGGGAGGTTAAACCATATGATCATCCCCATGCTCATACTTAAAAGCTTCCTACTGAACTTCTGATATAAGCAATTAGACAGTCAAAGCAGCATAATTATCCATCTGTGCAAACAGTTATGATCTTTGAATTCACCTGAAATTTAGCAAAGAAGGATGAGTAATAAAGGAGTCCCATGAGCCCAAATCCTTTAAAGGTAGACTGAGCATTTCATCTAAGAAACTGCTGGTCAATAGAGAACTCATTTGGTTGATTACAGCATTAGCTATCCAGATGTCAATCATGTTCTGTTAAACCCTTATAAACCTTTTGACAACAGTATTTTGATCTTTCTCAAAACTGAAAGGATTATACCTACATGTCTGGTTGGTGATAATATTGAATAATAAAAGAAATATTTACATCAAAATTCTAGCATCATGTGTAAAATCTGAAGTATTATTTTACCTGCACACACCACAGACTTTCACTATGAGAGGAAATAACACTCCTTATTTTTTCCCAAGCCTCTCCCAAAAACATTTCTCAAGGTAATTTGTTAGAGTACTTCCAGGCACAATTCTGTATCTATCATTTGCTTATTTGTTCACTGTCCAGGGTGCATTAAATGTTCCCAGTGCTCACAATCTTCTGGTGTTCTCTTGACATTTAGCCATTTTTCTATGATTTCTGTCTTTCTGCTTACAGAAGCTCATTTGATATTTTCAGCGGTATTGCTGCCAAATAGGCAGCAATATTTCATGTAGCAACTTCAGCCAGACTTATGTCAGAGGTTTCTGCAAACCCACATGTTGGATTCATGGAGTAATACGTGGTATCTGGAGAAAAGTGCCTTTTCCAGTGGAAATAATTGCAAAATTAAACCGAATCAGTTAGAAATTAGCATGTCTTCCAATGCAATGAAGGATGTCAGCACTCTGAAAAGTGGAATAAAATTTCAAAAAAGAAAAAGTATATTTTTTTAGTCTTAGTAACATGTTCTAGATAAGAAAACAGAAAAAAAAAAATAAACCCAAAACCCAAAAAAAACATACTTTCATAATTTAAACATATGTCACTCTAAGTTGAAAAAAGAAATCAGTTTTCTCAAAACTCATATAGACAGTTCTACTTCATACTTTAATGAAGGCTTTTTAATAAATAAACTCAGAAATTTGGTGTCTAATGATGAGAAATTCTTTCAGTCTTGTTCAATACACTTAATCTAATGTAATCCCTCCCTCCTTCATGTAAAAATATGTGCATCAAAGTAAGAACTCCTTTGAGCATATTCTTTCTCATAAAATTATTTCTAATCTGATGTAGGAATTAGACAGGTAGTGGTGTTCTCCAATAAAATGAAAGGAAATTTTTCTCTTTTCATTTCATTATGATCCAAAGCAGCATATTACCCAGCAAGATTTTTTTGCTTACATTAATACTTATTTGTGTAATCATGATATTGGTGCCAGGATTAGGTTATCTCTTTAAAGTACAATCTGAACAAAATTCTCTTAACAAAATAATTCCTTTTAAATTTACCTTCTGTTAATTAAATGACTTATTAATTAATTGTCTGTAATCCATCTTCCTTGTTAGTAAGCAATTATATTTCTAAAATATCTCAAAGAAAATAAAATTTTACCATACCTGCTTAACAAGTTACTTACTCCCTTACTATGTAATGTGGGGTCCTTACAGAAATAAAAATACACTGAAATGCAGATTGTCAGAAATGTTTTTTATATACTATTTTAAATTTCTATCACAGAATCACAGAACCATGAAATGGTTCATATTGTAATTTGTGCAACTGAAGAAGAAATGAACGAAAAATAAATAATTTTTTCAGAATACTGAAATGCTTCTAAATATGTGGTTTGTAAAGTGTTATGACATGAACTTATAACTACAATTCAGTTACTTTGGTGATGGAAGACATAAACAAAGGAAAACTAACTGGCATTTCAGGGTTCCTCTTTTATCTTCTGAGGTACTTATTCTAAAAGAAGTTTAAGAATACTCTGTCAGCAGCCTCCACTATGATGAAGGTCAACATATAGAGCCACTGAATAAATTAGCAGGTAAACAAGAGAGAAAATATGTCTCAATTTCTATTTTGAAACTTCAAGGACAGTTATGATGTCTTGAAAGGTAACTATTGATATTCCATTTGCATTACATAATACAGTCAATAAATCATGAGCCTAAATAAGCATTGTAACCAAAACAAGTCGTTCTCTGCAACATGCAGAACAGTTTCAGCTGGAGCATGAACAACTTGAGAGAGAAACTGCTAGCTGACTGCTGAGAATAGAATGAAGTTTTCAGGTGTAAATTAACACCTCTCATTTTGTTGTGATATTATACAAATGCTGCAATGAGACATTTATGTATTTTTTCACTATTCTTGTTCCTGAATCTTCTCTATATGTGATATCTCTGTATAAGTGAGCAGATGTTGAACATTGCTTTTCTGGGAGCAGTAGTTTCACATCAAATAGTATACTCAACAATTACCACAAGCTGTTAGGTGTTCTGGTAACATGGACTGGGATCTCATCCTCATGACAGGACCAGTCTGGGGACAAGAGGCCACCAATTTGGGGAAGAATATCTTTAAGCAGTCAGAAAGAATGTCTAGAACATACTTGTGCTTTCACTAAAAGGCATGCATTTATCACATGCTTAGAAATTTTCTATGCCTTAATATAGAATCATATTATTTCGGCTGACAGAGACAGAGATGGCTTGCAAAAGACTTGCCACTTTATGTTCACAGTTAAATTAAAAAAGCTGATTCTACTCGGATTGAAGTTAACAGCAAAATTCCTGCTTATTTCAATGACAGCTGTATTGGCCTATAAATGTCCCTTTGTTATGCTTACTCTGCTCTGCATAGTATGTTTTCCTTTAACAACATTCTGTAATTAACAACAATTTGACAGACTGTAAGATCCCACTGTTTGGTACTTGTTATTGCTGCACAAAGCTGCATTGTGGGTTTTGTTGATAGAGGGAAATTGCAGTTAAGTGAAATGTGCTTTCTTTCCCACAAAATAGCTCTTTCAGTATAACCACATGATGCTCATACCAAATAACAACTTGCTGATTATACGCTCATAAGATTACCATGCTGAAGAGATGCAAACACAAGAGTATTCAGAATCTGCTGAAACTGGCAAATTCTGACTTAACTATGCATTAAACAAAACACTTAGCATCCCTTCCTCCACCCAGTCTTCAGAATTTGTTCATGACATGTTTTCCTAAGTGTTAAATTAAATTCTTTCTTGAGATAACTCTTCTATTTTGTGTACCTGACAGGTGGCAATGCCATTTCTTTAGTTAAAGTTATTTGGACAACCAGTGATTGAAAAAGCTAATTTAGTATCTTCATATTTAATTTCTTTAAGAGGTAGCTGCATCAATTTTAAAACCTTTACTTTGTTTGCACAATGTATTCAAGAGCCTTAAAAGTAAACAATAGACAAGGATTCATTAGTATGGATTAGTTAGTATAATTCTTCCATCATTTATCTTCTGCTTTGAAATATATTTTGCTATATTTTATTTGAAAGGGTATCCAATAGAATTTTATTCATAATATGTTTGCCAGTAGAAGAAGTAGGAAAATGACAGTCCTCCACTCATATTTGATCTAAGGCTTGTTTGATGATAAAAGTTTTAAGATAAATTGAGTGCTTGTGTGTCTATAGTGCTGTATGAACTGACTCAGGTATCAATATACATTTTGAAACATCACTATTTGTTTAGCTTATTTCATACAGATTAGAGTTAGTTTAGACACCAATTTTCAAACAATCCTTATTAATAAAGATTGATAAGTACTGATGTGTTTTATGAAAATATTCAGGAAAGTGAGAAACTTTTATGAGTATACAGACTGTGAAAAAAATTGCATTGTAAATCAGCACATCACAGGATTTGGCCTCAATTGTTATTATTTGGGATTGAACACTAGTCATGTCCCTTTCTTCAGCCACACTTTTCCATTCTGTCCTTTTAATCAGGCCTGGTATGGTTTCAGTTAGCAGAGCAAAAGAATTCACAAAATTATCTAGATAAAGCATATAATTTATTTTTAATTGCATCTCTCAGGGGTCAATATGATCAATTTGAATTCAAATACATGCTGTTAATGAAATTGGAGAGAGAGTATATGAAATGTGGTATGATATGAGAGTGCAAACACACATGACCAACAGGATTTAAAGAAGGTTCAGTTGTTGAACTTTGCCATTAAACATCAGAAACTCCACTCAGATAATAAACATTGGTTATATGTAAATGCTCACCTCAAATACAGAAACTCCAATATATAATAAGCTGGACATTAAGTAACTCCATTCCTTCTGGAACAAAAGTCATTAAACAACTACTTCCTTGTTCCAGAAGGAAAAAAACCCCTCCTAATTGCACCAGAAGACTAATTTCATACTATACAGTACAGCATGACAGTGAAAAGCTTCATTATTGTAAAAGAACCTCTAATCTCGTTAATTTTATCCCTCACAGATAAGAATTTAAGAAAATATCAATAATGCTAAGTCAATCTCTAATATTTATTCAGGCTGCAACTCAGTGAAGCAATGGTCAGCTTAAGTATAAGCTTCCACTTATTTAGGTACATTTCGCTCCAAAACAGAGTCTCACTTTAGCTTCTGTTTGAATCTGGAGAAGCGTTATTGTTTGGTTCTGAAAACCAAACTCCACCTGTATAGCCATGGAACTCTATATCCTTCTTTCTGTCTAAATGCTAATGAGACTAAAAAAAGTCATTCTCTCCTGAGAAAACATTAACATTTAAGAACTCAAACAATGTGACATCTTTCTCACCATTTTTAGAATCACAAAGATAATTTACAATATCTAATTCATGTTTGTCAATTTTGTGTCTTGTTTCTCAAATGCTCTTTTCATCTACCTTCTCTTTATGACTGTCTACTCTGGCAGAGCAGACAATGTCTAAATGTTTTGGTTTCAACTAAAATTATTGTGGTTTGTGCATATATTTAGATTTGAGACACTACAGGTCAGTCAGCCTGTCCTTGATCCCTGGGAAGGTCATGGAGCAAATCCTCTTCAAAGCCATTTACAAACATGTGAAGAACAAAGAGATTAAGAGTACTGATGATGGACTTATGAAGGCAAAATAATGCTTAAAGATCCTGGTAGCCTCTTACAGTGAAATTACTAGCTTAATGGGCAAAGAGAGGGCAATGGATGTTGTTTGTTCTGAATTCTGAAAATCATTTAATTTTGTTTTCCATGAAGACTTCACAAACAGACTGAGGCAATATGAAGTAGATGTATGGACATAGAGGTGGACTGAAAACTGGCAGAAATGCCAGGTTAAAATATTTTTGATCAGTGTACCCCTGCAGACCTGTTGGAATTCAGTCCAGTGGAGTCCAGTCACTAGAGGAGTACCCCAGGTGTCCATACTGGGTCTAATACTGTTCAGCACCCTTATTGCAGAATGGACAGTGGAGCAGAATGCAAATTATCCTCAGCAAATGACAGAAAACTAGGAGGAGCTGGTGATACACCATGCAGATGGACCATCCAGAGGGACCACAAAGGATGAAGAAATGCTTGAGCAACCAGTGACTCTCTGAAGAACCTTTTCCAAATGTCCAATCTGAGCTTTCCCTAATGCAGCTTCATTCCGTTTACTCATGTCCTGTCACTGATCATCAGAGAGGGGAAATCAGCAGCCTCCCATCTGCTCACACTCTTGAAGAAACTGTACACTGTGATGAGGCCATATGTCAGCCTTCTCTTCTCCAGACTGAACTACAAAAGTGACTTCCGCTCCACCTTGTAAGTCTTGCCCTCAAGATGTTTCACCATCTTGTTTCCCTCCTCTGGACACACTCTTGGCATTTTATAGACTTCTTATACTGAAGCAGCTGAAACTGCACTGAGTAACAGGGTTTGGGCCACTGTGTAGTGTGGAGTGGGACAAATGCCTTGCCTGACCAACCTCTGATAGTAATGAATAAAGAAGACAGAGTGCTTCCTCTGTGGTACCCTGCGACAGTGAAAGAGGCAATGGACAGAAACTGAAATACAGGACATTCCACTTTAACAGAAGCATAAAAAATCTGTGTGAGGGTGGTCAAACACTAAAACAGGTTACCCAGAGAGGCCGTAGAGTCACACTTTTGGGAATATTGAAAATCTGACTGTGGTCTTGGTCAACTTGATTTAGCTGATCCTACTTTGATCAAGAGAATTTGATTAGGCAGTTGCCAGAGTTTCTTTCCAAATGTCATGATTTTATAATTCTCATCTACAGGTCACTATTATGTTGTCATTTTGAACAAACTGTATATTTCAAATAAATTCATCCAAATTTAACCATTTGGGGTTTTTTGGTGTTAAAAATCAATTCACATATAGATCTCAGTCTGGCTCTGAAATTCAAAACTTTAATCTAAGACCAAGAACGTGAGTGTTCTGTGACAGACCAAAGGTTCATCTCAGTTACCTACAAAGAATAAGGTCAGAAGATCAGCAGAAAAATACAAGTCAACAGTAACACTTCTCTTAGTATAATTCCTCACACCAGTTTGGTGTATTCCCTTTTTCTTGACATCCAAGGGCCCTCCAGAGATGGATGCTAGATAAGATTTTAGCCGATAGTCAGAAACCTACAGGGAAAGAAGAAACTGGAAAGTTAGGTGTGAGGAAAGAATAGCACACTGCTGAATTCCTGCCTTGCAAGGCAGCACATAATTAAAAGACTGGGATGACAAATGCTTTAAAACAGTGATTATCCAAACCATTGCATGCTATATTCTTTGACAGTGGTTTCCCATTGTCTGACCTGCACAGCTGTGGATGGAGTTTACTGAACCTCAGGTGAATATCCTACTGAATCAGTCTCTGCACAAGAAAGGGATTTTTTTTCTTTCGGATACTGGAATTTGAAAACATAATTTCTTCCAAAGAACATTATCCTTTATTCCCTATCTGCGTGATGAAACTACATATTTTAATGGAAGAATGAGCTCATTATGATACCAGATTTCGTGAGTGCAGTACCAGGTTTTAAATATAATGTAATTCAAATTCAGTAATCCCAAAATGGTACTTTCTGACTTCCACTTACATCCAGAACCGTTATTCTATAGTGACCACTTTACATGCAAGCATTTATCTAGATAAAAACCAGACAGGGCCTGTTAATTCTGGTGACAAATGGATTCTACAGAAATTTATAATACACTGAAATTATTGTAGTGAAACCTGTATACATAGTACAAGAATGCTTACCATTCAACTCTAGTTATGCCACAAGGGAAAACAAAAAGAAATCTTTGAGCTTCCTTGTCATAGATCACAGAAAATCCTAAATTATTTCTTTTGTCTAGCTTAAGGAGATAGGATTGGAGCTAATTGACAAGCATGTAAATCAATTTCTTTATTCAGCAATACCATATTTCACTGTGTCTTAAGTAATCTGAACACTGAATCAGCACTGATTTCTGAAAATTGTTCAAGCTAAACAGGTTGCTGAGAACAGTTTTTCCGAATGCCAAGGGAGAAGTTAATCCTTTTTCCAAAGGCAGAATGATGATGCTTAGGCACATGACTCTTTATTTGGCATCAGAATGAATGCACCAAAAGTCAAGCATAAAGCTCAAGATATAAAGTTAGGATTTTGGATCATAATCATAAGTCATTGTGAAGGATGATGGGAGTACTGTTTTCATATCAACACATATCTGCTTCCCCTTTCCCTGTAGAAGAGGCCAAAAGGAATTACTTATAGGAGCGAATATTTGTATGAGGAAGTTATTATAACTGTTTTCTGACATATGGGAGTAGCTTATTTGGTCTGCTGTGCATCATTAACACCTTCATAAAGTTGCTTGTATGCCATCAATTATGTAATTGCAAATTGGCATTGAAAAGATTGATATCAGGAAGCCAAGCATTTCGTTAATTTCCTGCCAGATAATATTATGATAACATACATTTCTAGACTTAAAGGCTTTTCTTTCCAAACATAAATCTTTTTAGTACAAATATTTTCCAAATAACCTTTTAATATAAAAATACTAAAAATATATCAACAAATTAATATTCACTATGAAAGAGAACATAATATTATAAAAAGGTTTTAAAGTTTTACATCACTGCTTTTAGCAGATTTGCCTGCAAGATGATTTCCTTCACATCTACCTGAGGGGCAGCACAGATGATTGTAAATAAATGGAATTATTTCTGAGTAGAATCACAAAGCCCATGGCAATGTATACTTAACATGAAATATGAATGCCTCAGGAATTACACTTCTACTACCCTGAGGCAACAATACTCAGTTTTACTAGAGCACTGTTAGGAAGAAAAAGCAGTGTATTCTTTCATAACTTGATCCTTTAAAGTCTGGCTTTAAGACTTTTCAACGTGACAGATTTTCACTAAAACAACTTGGCAGCTCAAAAACCTTAGAACAGTGTGTGTTGCAAGCAAAAGATGGAGACGTGAAGGAAAGTACAATTTCCTTCTTCTTTGTTCAGATTGTGACACATCCTTGCAAAACACAAACTTTTCAGAAAACCAGCCATGTTCCTCTTAAATACAAATTGTTACCCTGTCAGGGAAGTCAGTTCTGTTCCTCTCAGCAGTAACTCCAGAAAGAAGAGAAAATGAAAACAGAAGAAAAACCATTACACTCAGTTTCTTTCCTATGAGAGCAAAAATTTTGCTCATTATAGTTTTATAATACTTAGGTACTGAAAATATATGGAGTCTCTTATTTATTCTGGATTTTAAACTTACAGTTCCAGATGACCTGAAGAGGTAATATATTTGCATAAACTTTTCCTCTAAACTGTTTAATTTATCTAGTATGTGCACTGTGTAGCCTTAGCAATTTCTGAGGAGTTGCTATCCATTGTGGGCTCAATTCACAGACTAAAAGAAATATTTTTCTAAGGAAAAAAAAACCCCAAAAAACAAAACAAAAAGCAACAACAACAACAAAAACCCACCAAACAACAGAAAACTGTGTTCATCTAACATCTCAGAATACTATTATACCTGCTCAGAAATTAGAGAATATTTATTTTATTTTTTCAGAGCACAGGGTTCAGTTATTATTTTTGTCTATTGCATGCACCAGTGTTCCCTGTTACTGGGGCATGTGGAATTTATACTCAAGTGTGCACAGACAGATACAAAATAAAAAATTCTCTATGATTAAAAGTTTGACATGGCCAGTCAAGTTTGGCAAATCATGATTACAGGATTCATGTCACAGCAAGAGGTTAGGCTATTTAGGCCATGGGACACATTTTGACAAATCTGATCCACTGGGGGCCAATGCAGTCCACCTGTCAGAGAAAGAGAATAACAATTGGGTAATAGGCTTGCCAAACTGGTGAAGATGGGTTCAAACTAAGGTTACTGACATCAGGCTGTGTGGTGTGTTTGGCATGCTGATGGGGTACTATCCAGTGGAAACTTGAGAGGTGGGCCTGTACTAACTCCATGAAATTCAACAAGGCCAAGTGCAAAGTCCTGCATCTGGGTTGGAGCAATCCCAAGCACAGACACAGGCACAGCAAAGAATGGATTGAAAGGAGCCCCGAGAAGATGGACTTGGGGCACTGATGGAAATGGAGCATGGCTGGGAGGTTGGCAGAGGTGATCCACTCCTTCTACTCTGGTTCCTTGTGAGAGACACCCCCCTGGAGGACTGTACCCAGCTTTGGGGTCCACAATATAAGAAAGATGTGGAGCAACTCCAGAGGAGGAAAACAAAGATGATCAGAGCACTGGAGCACCTTTCCTATGTACACAAGCTGAGAGAGCTGGGGTTGTACATCCTGGAGAAGAGAAGGCTCTGGGAAGACCTTATAGAACCTTCCAATACCTAAAGGGGGCCTACAAGAAAGTTGTGGGGGGACTTTTCACAAGAGCATGTAGTGATACAAAAAGGATAATTGCCTTAAATTGAAGGAAAGTAGGTTGAGATTAGCTATCATGAAGAAGTAAGAAAGAAATATCTACGTATATCTGTGCAGGCAGTAAGATAATGGCCCAGATCAGTTGTGAATCCCTGGAAGTGTTCAAGGACAGGTTGGAAGGAACTTTGAGCAGTCTGGTCTAATGGAAGTTTGTCCCTGACCATGTGGAGATGGGGCTTGGAAGTGGATGATCTTTAAGGTCCTTTCTAATCCAAACCACCTCATGCTTAAGAAAATTCAAAAGCCAAGTGGCTTGTAATATAAAAGCTGCACAGCAGTTAAAGCAGAGTACCTACATTGATGCTGGCTGATGTCCTGCTAGCTTTGAGAGTAGGGTAAATGATCATGGAACTGGCTTGAAAAAAAATCTATGCAGGGGTAGCTGTAATTTAATATTTTGGATGAGAAAATATGAAGGGACTTGGCACAGACATTTTTTTACTCCTACCAGAGAAGTAATGAGTTCTCTTGGGATGAATTTGGGCAGAAGAGTGAAAAGCACTGAGGAAGAAAGGGAGAAAACAACTCCTGGACTCCTTGATTACATGTCAGTGCCCAGGAAAAAGACACAGATCATAGCAATGTTACTGTGGGAAACTCTCTGTAGTAAATAGAAAATGTGTAGTCATTCTGTTTTGGGGCAGTGGTAGTAGCTGCTGTCACTCTGTGAGGAGCTCTCCATTTCCTAGGGAATAAGTCAAAGACCTTCTTAACTCAAGATCCACTAAGATCTGCTGGTGACTGACAGGCTCTCAGAGCACTGAAAATCTAGGTGCCCTCTGCTGCAGTAGAGCTGTTAGAGCTAATATTTGACAAACCCATTTCAGAGCTGGCCACAGATGTCCACCATGGCATTGATGTTTAGTTTAAATCTCTGCTTGAGAGGTTCAGGAAAGTCAAATATCTATAGAGGATCCAATGATGTATGTTGTCTCTTGCCAGACCCACTTTCTCAGATCCTCCAAACAAGGACACTCCAGGCTGGAGTTTGTCACTCAGCAAGGATGGTGGCTGCTCACACCATTACCACAAAAGGTACCACACAGCCCCAGCTCACCCCAGGGAGGTCAGAATTGCTCATCTCCAGACACACAGAGTGTACTCCCAGATCAGGCCCATGCTGAGGCCCCACAGGTCCCAGATCCTGAACCTCAGGGCACTGCAGGGCCACGGGTTTCTGGCAGTGATAAATGAAATCATGTACTGTGTTACTGTCAGCACCTGCAGTGAGGTAATAGGTTTGATGCTCCCACTCAACATTTCTCAGTCCATCCTAGCCAGGCACCACAGCAGACCCCCAAATGGAGTTGTTGGGCAAGGGGCAGGGGAGGGTGATCTGAGAGAGGCTCCAGCAGTGCTCTCCATGAGCCACCTCAGGAGCTTTGGTCCTTGGCCTTGCTCAGCTCTTTGGGAAGCAATAGCATTGTTCCTACTGGAAAGGAGAGGGCACAGCTCCTGCCAGCACATCTGGTGTCTGCTGACCTCAACAGCTAGGAGTACAAGCGATTGGTGACATACAGAAAGATTAATATTCTTGAGTACCTGCTAGGGGAGGGGAAAAAAAATCTTACACCTCTAATTTAGCTTGCTGAGAAAATAGCTGTGACCATGAAAGTGTCAGGATCAAACATGCATTTCTCCCCATATTTCTGAGCTAGTTTTGTCCTATGTGGAATCATATACTGAGCCTGATCCTACTCATTGCAATAACTGTTTGACAGGGTGGTGATATATTGCACTAATTTATTGCTTTTTCATAGCATTTGTGGCAGGAACTTAAGTAGCAATATACAATTTATAGTAATATACATTTTAAGATGCCAGCCCAAGCAATAAAAACTTAATCAACTTGTAGCACATATGGGATAGCTAGCCCTACCTGGTCATTGCTACCAGTCATCAACTTCCAACTGGAAATTTCCTTCATGTTCATCTCAAAATTTCAAATGACAGAAAGATGGATGAAGTAGACCTGTTGCAATGAGTCACAGCTTAAGCAACCTCAGAGGTGGACAGGAGGGCAGGATGTATGCAGCTATCCAGCTGTTTATCTTGAACAGTTTAGCAGGATTACAGGAACATGAGAACAGTGAGCTGGAACATGCTTGAGTTAAACTAACTTGTAGAAGTTGAGATTATTTCTTGTCACTGCTGCTTGCTAGTCTGCAATGAGACTCTTGTCCTTTCTGATGCTTTTAGTCTGTCACATACTTTAGTCCTATCTTCACATCTTGGACTATTTTGTTTGTTTTGCTCCCTGGACTAAGGCAAGATCATGCCTTTTATTACTTTTGCTGTTGTCACATTCAATGTATTAAAATTATATATAGATGGACATCACATCACTCAAAGACCTTAATAATAAAAAAATATTTTCATTATTTTTATTTTGTTATTATGCAAAGGGTTAAGTCCTTAAATTCTTTGAACCGAATTAGTTCAGTTGTTAATCTAGATATGTTTAGAAAAATAATGTAAAAGATTAAGAAATTACACTAAATAAAACTAAATTTATAATACATAAGTCCATCTTTCTACTCTACTTTTGAAAGCCATTAAAAATAAAACTATGGAATTAAGTCAGTGAAAAAAAACAATCAAACAACCCTCAGTGACTTCTGGACTAAATTGTTCTTTTTTATTATCAGTTAACAATTCAGAGAGAATTCAAATACAGTTAGGTTCCTTATTTTGTGTCACTAGAAATGCTATCTTCTGAGTTATGTTACCAGCAACATTCCTGCAAACCTATTAACTTCAATGGACTTTACAGGATTGTATCTTACAGGACACATCTGCTGGTTAAGGAAGAAATACAAAATTGAAGTTGTACTCTTTTAGGTGTGTTGAAAAAAAAACCAAAAAAACCTGGGAATGAAAAGGATTTAAAATTATGCAGATGTATTTTTACTCCTAAAATCAGGAAACAGTTCTGAGTAGATACACCCAGGTATGTATAAAGTAAGAATTATTTAGAAAAAACATCATGTCTCCATACTGTTTTATTAAATCTTGAATGTTCTCTTAATTGCAGTGTCCCAAATAATTTCCTTACCTTTAAGGAAAGTCCTTCCTATTCTTGTCTTTCGTATTGGACATTTAAGTGCACATGTTGCTCAATTCCAGGGACAGAAAAGTTCTCTATATATTCAAGAAACTTCTTAGAGAAATGGCATTTCTAAGACAAAAAAAAAAAAAAAAATTAAACTGTAAAAGCATATGGATTTACTCTTAGAGAATGAAATGAAAACATATTAATTTCTAAATAAAGAGAAAGGTGCTTTATTTCAATCGTTATTTGAAGTGTTATTTGCTTAATTGAATCTTAGTGTTCCTTGAGTCCTCAGCACATTAATTTATTTCAATCTAATAATTTTTCTGCATTGATTGAAGCTTTGACCCTACAAACAGAAAAGAATGACTTTACTTACAGTAGTAGTGTAATATAATTTAGTTGCACTTAGAGTGCTAATTACCAGAAATTATTTTTTAAAATATAATTTCAATAGTATTATAAAAATTAGCTAATAAATTTTAATAATTCATTAAGATATAAGAATGTGCTTAATTTGACAAGTGATATGTGGTTAGTTATGAAAATATCAAATTGTCCATTTAATTATATCTGCAAATATTTGTTTCTGCAATGAAAATATTTTACCTTAAAGTAAGGAAATGAGATTCAAATAACCAAGAAAGAAAGAAAAAATTATTACTTCTGTCACAAATTTGCTTTGAATTGTTTATATGGTATATGAAAAACTAAACCAAAAGAAAAAAAAAATCATAGATAATAAAACATATTTACTTATTTTTAACTGCAGGAGACAAAAGCCTTACTGGAATAAAGGCTACCAAATCCTTCTCATTTGCACAAACAGTCTTTTCACCATAAAATGAAATAAAGATGGACAAACATTTATTTTCCTGGTAAATCCACATAAATTCTTTCCAATATCCTTCTTTTACTTCTTTTACTCCATGAGAAGCTAGTCTGTGGACTGAGGGGAAGCTAACTGGCTGAGATGTCCCTCGATCCTCCCTTTTGTATTACTTAAGGCTAGCTGAGTCCAATATCATTCTCTTTCTGATTACATGAGACCTTCTTCATTTGCTATGATTTCTTTGCAGATGCTACACACATGCCTCACAAACACATCAGAATATTTTTTTCCACAATTTCAATTGAATTCCATCTGATCTCATGGATATGAATGCACCCCTAACTTGTTGCTTTCCCACTTCTGTGGTCAGACTTTCTCTCTGAAATCAGAAAAAAAAAGGCATGGAGTAGTTCAGTCTTTTTGACATCATCTATCACTAACTTCTCTCCCCTGTTTAGCAACAGATCCATCTCTTCCTTGAATTTTCTTTTCCTGTGCCTATCTTGAACATTTTTTCCTCATTGCCTTTCATGACATTTTCTTATTTTAACTTCAGTAAGACTTAGGCTCTTCTGATTTTATGCAAAAGTGTCCAAACAATAATTTTGTCCAAGCAATAATTTTATTCTTCTTCTTTATTGCTTATAGTTGTTTCCAATTCTTGGATGTTTTTCGGTTCTTTGAAGATCTTTATATAGCAGGGGGGACTTTCTGGGGAAATCCCTGGTCTTCCTGACCTCTGAAGTAGTTTGCTTACTATTTTCCTCTCTCTCTTTAAATAGTATTCGCCATCTCTCATAGGCACCTTTTGACTTCATAGTGATTTAGGAAGGATGTTGAGATGCTTGAGTGCATCCAGAGGAAGCAATGAGGCTGGTGAGTGGCTTGGAACACAAACCCTGTGAGGAGCAGCTGAGGGAGCTGGGGGTGTTTAGCCTGGAAAAAAGGAGACTCAGAGGTGACCTTATCACTCTCTACAACTCCCTGAAAGGTGGCTGTGGTCAGGTGGACTCTTCCTCCAGGCAGCAGCTGACAGAAAGAGAGGACACAGTCATAAGCTGTGCCAAGGGAAATATAGGCTGGATATTAGGAAAAAGTTTTTTACACAATGAATAATAAAGTATTGGAATGATCTACCTGGGGAAGTAGTGGATTCACCATCTCTGGATGTGTTTAAGAAAAGACTGGATGTGGCACTTGGTGCCAAGGTTAGTTCAGGTTAGGGCTGGGTTGGACTTGATGATCTTGAGGTCTCTTCCAACCTAGAAATTCTGTGATTCTGTGATTTCTCAGCGTATTCTGACTTGTAATCCTCAGGTAAACTGAAGGCCACTCTCTTGCATAAGCCCAGAGTCTAAGTGATACTGCTTGTTTTCCCAGATCCTTTCTCTAGATCCTGAATTCAGTCCATGGTTAGGAAGTCCCAATTTGTGAGCACCAGGACAAGTAGCACGTTCGAGTAGCTAAGTCTTCTAGCCCTTGTCTTGGGAGATAATCACCACCATAATCTACAAACCTCTTGAATTGCTCGCACACTATTTTCCTCCCAGGAGATTACTGTGTGTTTGACAACCCAAATAAAAACCAGTTTTTGAAATCATGAGACTTCTGGTAGTTCTGTACAAAAAGCCTCATCAATTGCCTTGTTTTGTGGAGGTTTATGATGGGTCCTTACCACAACACTGCACTGTTGTTTATTCTCTGATCTTGACTCAAAAACTCTCAGACCCTGTGTCGGCTGCTTTACTCTCCTTATATTTTGCCACCTGTCCTTTCTAGAATGTCTGACAAGTTTATTTTGTTTTTAAGAAAAGATTATCTTCCCCTCTTTCCTCTGTTTATAGTCTTAAAGTGAAATCAATTATTTTTTGAAGCACAAGTTCTGACAGCAGTTTAATGAAGGAGAAGACAAAAACCCCCAACTTAATTATCTTGTTATTTCATGATGAGTTACTGTCCTTTTATTCATGCAAATAATGTGCCTATAATTATTAAATCTTCTAAGTTACCTCATCTCATTGTCTGATACGTGTTTTGGAGCTTTTTTTTTATATTTTTGAGACAGTAAAATGTAATAAATTACTAGGATTAACCTCTATGCAAGCAAAATAGTAGACCTTAGAACAAAACTTCTTTTACTTTAGAGTCTTCAGATGTCTCAGAATTTTTGTTCCTTTTTATCCTTTGTGTTTCCTTTCCTTGTAGACCACAGAAATAAAATATATAATTTGAACAGTTGCTTATGCTAATACCCTATTAACGTAAATGTAACTCATCTACTGTATTTCCATAAGCAATGGCAGAACAGAATATAACCATGGAAACACCCAAGGCTTCCTTCAGATATGCTTTAAAGCAACATAAGTTTCCTCACTCATTTAGCTTTTCTCAGTATTCCCTTGTGCCATTTCAGTTCTTTGCAGCTTTATTTATATTACAAGTAGAGAGAATTGATAATGGGTAAAAAGATTTAAGATAGAATATTTGTCACTTGTGACTGAAGACTAAGGAATTAGATAATGAAAAATGCTATTTATATATTACTTTATTCATTATATAATTCAGAAATTAGGTATGTGATTTCATTATCATAAAATAATCTCAAAGAATTGGATATCTGTATAACAAAGCTTTAAACTTCAAGAAGAATTAAAACACGGGATTACACTGCTGACTTTAAATCTTATGTTCTTCAGTCTATCAGTGATAAAGCAACCTCTTTGAAACTTATAATCTTCCTATTGTGGGATTTAAATATGATTTACCATCTTCACTCCTGTAAAGACTACACTTGCTTCCTGGTCAATTACTGCTGTGGTGGATTTCTTCTGTGGAAGAAAAGGCCTGGTTTTGCCATCCATACATTTATTTCTGTTCAGTATTATTTGGTTTCATTGAAGGTAATTCCTAATATTACTCAAAATCTAAACCACTGTGCAAATGCTTAGTACATTCTTATCAGATAGGTCAATAGCATCATCCCCATTTTTAAGGGCTCAGATTGCTGAAGAAACATTTCAAATCAGTATTGAACTCATTTCTTCCAAGTCCTGGTTAAATAAAATGCAAAAAAAAAGCCATTTTTTTCCCTTGTTCAATTTTAAAAATAGCTGAATGTGGATCTCAAAAGCCAGTATTAGAAACAGTAAATCCCAGAAAATGGGCAACATTTATTCCTTTTTTGGTTAGGACCATAATTACATTGTTTTAACAGGAAGAGTCCAAATACCTTTTTAATTTATATTAATTTTAACTTATATTTATTTTGCAGATTAGTTCAATCTAACTTTATTTTGTCCTTTGTCAGCTTTGTGATTTTAATCAAAAAAATCCATTAATCTGTAGTAAGATAAGGAGGAGCTTCAAAATGAAGCTCCTCCTTATCTTACTATAGATCATTTTTGTACTATGCAAGCATAATTCTTTCTGTTTTCTCCACTTGTACCATGTTACATTTCTTTTTTTTATGCTTTGCATTTCCACAAATTGATCTACCTTTCTATCTACATTAATCCTCTGGAAAAAGCACAGATAATAGGTGCAATTCTTCAAAATTTTCTTCTTTTTTTGGCATAAGAACTTGTTAAGTGCAGAATATTTATACAGTTGTTTCATCATGTTATCTGCCTGTGCATCCAAGGTTGCTGTAAAGCCTTCTATTGTATTTTCAGCCTTTCATCCTGTTAGCAAGTAGATGTAGTTATGCCTCACATTTCTATTTGTATGAATTGTATCCTACATTTCTTTTCTAGTGAATGAATCAATATAAAGTGGAGACATTTGACCATTTCATTTTATTTCACAAAATTATATAAAGTTGTTTATGTGTAAAAGATTTTTATCATCTCAAAGACTCACATCTCAGAGATGACAAAAGCTTTGCAACCAATTTAAGCACAGATGAAAAAAAAATTCTGATATCTACAAAAAATAGGAAGTGAAGTAATAAACACATTTTTTTTCTGTTGCAGATCAGGAATCATGGCCAGAAAAGTGCATTTTTTTTTTTTTTTTTCTGGGAATAACTTCAAAGTAAATAAACTTCCAAGCTTCTGTAATCTGGCATAAAGCTCCTAGAATCACATAATCATAAAATATTCTGAGTTGGAAGGGACCCCCAAGAATCATCAAATTCAGCTCTTAGGCCTACTACACAGCACAACCTCAAGATTCACCCCTTCTTCCTGAGGGCATTGTCCAAACACTTCCTGAGCTCTTAACAAAATCATACTCTAGGAATTAGGCAGATCAAATGACTCATTTTGAACCAGCCATAACACATTATGCTTTCACTGTGTCTTTTTTTCACAATCTATAGGACACAGTGGAAGTAAAAAGGAAATAACATTCCACAGCATAAAGGTCTTTCCTGCTTCTCAGATGGCTTCATCAGCAGGTAGACTTGGGGCACAAAATATGTTGAGAGGAGACACAACCAAGACATCTGATCCTAACCCTCCAAAGTGAAATTCTGTGCTGTACAGCATCAGGTTCAGCAGTGAAGGCTGAGGGTAGGAGGAGGAGGGGAAAACATTCTTGGTTATGACATTTCTCTTCCCAAGTTATGTATGATGGAGACCTAGTTTCCTGGAAATGGCTGAACACCTGCCTGCCCATGGGAAATGGTGAATGAATTCCTTGTTTAGCTTTGCTTGTGTGTGCAGCTTATACTTTCCCTATTAAACTGTCATTTCTTTTGGTCTGAAACCACTTTACATCCTATCCTGCTCAGTGACAAATTTACAGAGTGATGTATTTTGTCTACTAGCTGAGAAAGAGGTGTGGGTAAAAAAGCAGCATGAATAACTCTAGGGACACTGGCATGTGCTCTGTTGCTTAAATTTAAAAAATAGAAAAGTAAGAAATGGAACAAAAAAAAAAAAAAAACCAAACTATTTCTTATTTTCTTTTTTTTTCTGAAAAGCAAACAAGAATTTTGATTAAGCAATTTGAATGGTATATAGAAAATCTATAAAAATGAAACAGAAAGCTTCCCCCAAAAAATCCCAGTAAAATAAGGTTTTTTGACATTCAATTATCAGTATTTATTTAGATAACAATAACCCCAAGTCTGTCAAAATTTAAAAATCAAAAAGACAAACTCCAAAGTATACTTTTACCTGTTCTTGCAAGAGATAACAGTTAATCTTGAACCCTTTGAAGTAAAATACTTGAGGAAATTAGTTTTGGATTTCTATGAGAGCTGATATAAAGAAAACAATTTCTTCAGTATGTGAAATGGCGTGTGTAAGTGCTACTTGTCTGATGGCCCTGTGGTAAATTAACTAGTGAAATTAACAGCATGGAGCACTTCTAGGATTAATTTAAAATCATTAGTTTGTTTGTTGGATTGATATTAAGTATTTGTAAGCGCATACTGTATTAATGGTTTATTTCTTTAAGTGATACTGTAACTAAATGATGATAAGTTGTCTTTTTGGTGTTTTGTGTTGTTATGGTTTTGGTTTTGTTTTTTTTTCCTAGAAGATAAGATGTTGATGTGGGCATTGTATTCTTAATTGCTATGTCCCCTAAAGAGACTGCGCAGCTCATATGTTTAGCACAGCTCTTGTAATAGGGAACACACCAAAACAAGTCTCACTCAAAGATTGTGCATGGAATGATCAGCAAATGCTACAGAATTATAGCCAGCACAGGTACAAATTGTTGTGTTTACACATGTATGAAAACAGACACCTACGCAAATACATAAAGGATATTTAGGTAGCAAATAGCTCAGAAAAGGCATAAAACTTATATACATAAAGTATATTCCTTATGTACCATGATAAACCATATACACAGAACAAGTCTAAAATACCACCAGGCCCTGAAATTCAAAATTTGGAGACATGTAGATATAAATATGCAGTAGTGTGGGGAACTCCGATCAGTTTTAGGATGTGTCCCACCAGCTAATCATAGTAATTTAAGCTGTAATTTTGCTAAGACCTTCTACTTAACTGTAACTTAATTTAAGCATTTTAAAAAAAGGACACTCCTACCTTCTGCCTTCAGGCTGGCATTTATTGCATTTCTTTGAGCTCCAGCAAGATATGAAGCTTCTGAGATCATGGAACTGGCCCTTCTCAGAAAAGATGAGTTTCCTGATCTGGCTTGTCATATGTGCAAGTGCTTGAACAGACACAACAAGCAGCTACCTGGGCTCAAGACCACTCCAGAAGCCTGGACATTCACCACTGGAGACTGGGTAAAGAACTTCAACATGAAATGCAAGAAAGTCCAACCAGAATTCAAAATGTGATTTGACAATAGTTAAAATTCCCCATGATTTCAAGCACAGATCAGTAGTGATGAAATTATGCAAGTATTTATGTCTGGGCTATGAACTGATAGGGATGCTGCAATATATTTTTCATTCCTTTATGGCTTAAATAGGGATGGAAAGCACACATATATTGCAGATTTCATAACTAGGAATACGAGTAGCTATAGTCACAAAAACCTCAAAAGGTGTGGCACCATTTGGCTTTAAACTATGGTTAGAAGCATTATAAGCATCCATAGTATTTCTGTGAAAACACTGTGCCCAGAAACTTGCTTTAAACAATAAAATGTGAAACACCAGCTCATGAGTAATCAGTCTTCAAGAGCCAAAATTTTGATTCAGGAGGTCTTGGATATCTGTCGCTCTTGGACAACACAAACAACACGAACTTCATTAGAAGGCTAAAAAATCTGACTCCAGTTTATTTCAGGAGAGTCCCCATTTTATCCTATTTTACACAGACCAATTGATTGGTGGAACAAAGGACAACCCTTTCAATCATACTGGTCAAACCAGAGGAACAACAAGAGTCCCTCTTTTGTGAATATATGTACTGTAGATGCTTTCTGTCCCATTTACAGAAATTCCCTGGGAAAGGAATTTCAAAGTCCAAAACATACAGACCAGTCTACAGATATCAGACCTGTATTCGGGCCTTTATTACAGTGAATTCATTAAGTCAAATTTATGCAGAGATGAATATTACTGGAGGGCTACAGAATTCAGAAAAAATTAAACCATTAAACAGGTCATACAGGCTGGTGTTTTGATCCAACATGTCTTCTGGAAAAGTTATTAGTTCTGACAGTGTAAATAACTGCAAATAGTGTGGAAGAAAAATATTGGGGCTTTGCATAAATTATTGTATGGGTCATCATTGTTGCTATTGTGAAAAGCATAGAGACATTGTTCTGTACATGAACCTAAACACTCTGAAGTCACACAGTAAAATGCTGAGTACTCATCTACTAGAAAGGACTTTATTTGGTGAGAAGCACGTCCCTTTCAGAAATGTTATCCCTAAGATGTTTTTTATCCAGCACACTTCTTTACTACTCCTGTAGAAAAATTTCCTTTGCAAATACCCTTAAGACCATGAAATCCAAGCATTAACCCAACACTGCCAAATCCACCACTAAATCATGTCCCAAAGGGCCACATCTACACATCTTTTAAATACCTCCAGGGATGGTGACTCAACCACTTCCCTGAGCAGCCTGTTACAATGCTTGATAACTCTTTCGTGAATAAATTTTTCCTAATATAAAATATAAAATATAATCCTTCCCTGGGGTTCATGTCTATAATCCAAATATCCTAATGTGCATCAACTTGTCCAAAGTTAAATACCTACACTGTTAAAATATATTAAAAAAGAAATATCTGAAACCACATGTAAATATATACATTTGAATGATTTTTCCATATTTTAGGTTTTTTCTTCCACATTTAAATATTTTTCCTTCTCTCATATTTCTTTTTATTGTTAAAAATTTCCTCCTCTGTGGAAATATTAAAGTTGTGAAATTTGTATTAATACTATAAAATAGATTTAGTGCCTAAAAAGCCTCACTATTTGTGTATTGAAAGATGATTTATTTTTTATATTTATACAGGTAGTAAAACAGCCTGTGAAAAACATTGAAGAATTTGAAATAGATGGAAAAATATTTATTGCACAGCTTGTACTTGAAAGCCCAGAAATATAACAAAGGAAGAGGACTACTGCAGTAGCTGAGGGTTATGGTAATCAAAAAAATAATGAATAGAGTTCTTAGAACAACAGGTTGGTATGTCGAAACTGTGGTAAAATGTTGGTGGGTGGTTTAATTTGTTTACAAAATAACTTACATTTCTGAACAATGAAGAAGAAAAATTTCACTATGATACCTGGTTTTGTGAGTTAGCACTGCTATAGTTTGAGAATACAAATGATGAATCTGGAAACAGTTGTCAAATTCATCTGGAGAACACTTCACATTATATTATCTTGGAAAATATACTGTACTATGTCTGTTTGCATAAGATAATCTTAGGAATCACAAGGACCATGTAGGTCACAGAATCCAACCATGCAATGATGGTCACAAACATGAGAAATATTTCCATTAAATGGGAACAAACTGTCTCTTTACCTGGACTTTTATTCAGTAGATTGAACACACAAGCACCATCACAGTCACCTATGTTTAAGCTGCAGAGGATTCAGTATCAGAGGAAAAAAGCAAGTTATCTTAAGGCATTCCCCAGATGACAGTTTCCTGAAATACCAAGCAAGTAGGGAAGCTAGAAGAAAGAATAAAGAAGAAAATTTGGGTATACTTTATGCCACCTGTGGTTCCCTATCAGCAAATTATAAGCCTCCAAACAAAGAAAAGACAATTATTTGAGACAGACAGTATTGAGAGACAAAATATTTGTATTAAAAATTTGTAAAAAAATAATAAATAAATAAATAAAAGTGGATATAAAATAAAGGGAAAACTGAAAATTAGCTTGGGAAGCATAAGATTCCTAGATTGCATCACATGCATACACAAAAATGTATTTGATGTTTCTGTTATGAAGCCAATTAGGTGGTATTAAACAGGAACTGAGCACACTTCAATAAAACCATTGAAATTGCTGTGCCCAATGCCTCTTAGCTGCAAAAACAATACTAGAAGTCTAATATTACAGATATACTGTTCCCACAAATCACACTGTCACCACTTTCATGTGAGTTCGGTAATCAATTCTGCTAATTTTTGTCTTACATTTAAAATAGGATATAAAAAAAAATTCATACCATTTCATCAAGTGCTTATGGTATTGAGAACATTATTATTAAAAATTCCTTCTCTTTTGGTGTAGTTTTAAATTCATAGGACTTGATACCTTTTTAGGGAATCTGGAGGTGTGACCAAATAGGTATTTCTGTTCAATTACAGATGAGATCTTTTTTCCCCCTGTTTTCAAAGGACAAGAATTTCCATTACTATATTTTTTTTCCGTTGAAAGTAGATAAAAAATTCTAGATTTTTTTTTCCCCTTCTGATTATTCAAGCTAAAATAAAATGTCTCTTAAAATTTCCAGTTAATGACTATAGTTTGATTGGTTTTCAGCAATTAGTTCAGAGGACACTGAAGAAAGATTTATGTTAGCTCACTTCAGCTGAAATATGGGGAAAATATAAACACTGATGTTTACCAACAGTTATAAATTTAAATACCTATCAAAAGTGCTGCTAATTAGAAATACAAAAAAAAATCTAAAATATTCTTTTTGGGTTTTATTTTATTTTGACATAATTTCTACATAGCTAAGACTTATGTGAGAAAATTAGAAGACAACAAACAAGCAAGCAAGTTACCAGATTTGTGCAGGCAGCAGCAGCTACTATTTTAGAGAACTCAAGTAATTATAGAATAGCCAATGGCAGCTAGGTTTTACGAAAAAGTGTTGTTGTTGTACATCAACTCCAGCATGCAGTGAGGGAAAGTTCACTTGCCTCAGGTGCCCTAGAGGTTGTTCATAATTTAGGTCACTCTGTAGGTTGCTTAATTCACTACTCACTCTCCAAAGGCCTTCAAGGAGCTATTACTACAGGGAAAATTCAACCCCTATTAAGTTGTTTTTGAAAATAAAATCAGTCAGGATGGACAGCTGGGAAGATTTAGGAACTACCCTTTAACAAGTACATTTTATGAAGAAATTAGATTTCTGAAAAGCCTCTGCATCCTTCTAGTATGTGTAATAAACTTTCTTTTATGATGATATTGGGAGAAAATATCTCACTAATAAAAAGTTGCAATTTGTGAGTTTTAGGTTGCCTTTAGGAAATGTCCAGTGCTGTTAAGATTACTAGTCCCCATCTGAAGAGTTTGGATGTTGTTATTCTAGATTTATATGTACTATATATTAATGCCGATTTAGTCTTCAGAGACATTCTTTCAATAAATTGGAACAGCACTACATACACCTTCACTTCTCCAGGCATTTCATCAACAAAGAATTTCAGTAAACCCACGTGTGTAACAGAGAGGAGGGCTAAAAGAATTGAAGACTGGATAGCAAAGAGTTTTCTGTGTTATGCTTTTAACACATTTAACACACTTGCTTTATCATATTTTGTGTTCCACACAAACTTTAACATTCACTGAGGGTTTAAAATTTTCAGTTTTATCCTTTCCCGCAATATTCAGCTTCAAGACTTCAGGTGGAGAAGTCTTTAGCTGATTTGTTTATATTTCTAAGAGACCCATCAATGAAACTTCATGTCTGTTGCTTGTTGAGAAAGTTGGACTTACTAGCTACAGACAAGTTAATAGAGGACATGAGTACAGGCTCCAGAGACAACTTCCAGTACTTGGCAGAGGAAAGGGAAATTCATCACTCTGAAGTTCTTTATCACACATCCCACCTTACCTTTCTCCATGGTGGATCTGTATTTTTAGATTCCACAAATATTCAATTAAAATCACTTTTTAGTTGTTTGCTTGTGCTTCATCACTTCTGCATTCTGCTTCAGTCTGGAAAAAAGATGGAATGTTCCAATCAGAAAAAAAGAATATGATTTTTTCAAAGATTTCTTTCCAACTCTTGCAAATAAATTCTTTTTATTCATGGGTAATATGTACAATGTAGGATAAATGGTGCATTTAAATAAAAAAAAATCCCTAAGTTCTTATGTTTGTGTTATTCCTTTAATACTGATGGAAACTTTGTGTGCATAAACATTACATGAGTGAACCCTTAAACTACTCGGAGGCAGAAGCTGTGCAATCATTTAAAGTTCAAATACAGCTTCATCTTGGCCATTAGTCGAAATAAGGCATCTTGGGAGGCTTCCAGTTTCACAAAGTAACCCCCGTCAAAGTTCTTTAAAGGAAACATGTCTTAGAAAAGATCCAAACAAGTAATGCCTTGATCCATAAATCACCAAAAAAAGTCTAGAATGGCAAGCTTAGGTTTATACTTAAAAATAGTCTCTGATCTGCAAATTCATGTGGGTGAATTCAGAAAAATATCTATTCTGTTTCAGTATATGGTCCCTTGAAATATCTATATTAGCATCTGAATAAAAAAATCCCTTTTAAAAATGTACAACATTAAACTATTTAAAAAATGAATAAATTCTGTTTGCACCTCAGATTTCTCTTTATGTTCTTAAAATTACAGTATGCTTTAAATTATGAAGAATTTCTCAGGCAAATAAAAAATTAGTTTTAAGGCTGTAGTATGTAACACATTTGCTAGTTTTGTGAAAATTGGATGATGCCATGCACTAGTGTGATGGTGTATATGGAATAAAGGAATCCCTCCCATGCCATGTACATGTGTACTTTCCAGTCAGAGAGAAAGCTTCTATAAACTCTGATTTAAGACTACTATTCAGACAGAGAGAAAGCCTCTATAAACTCTGATTCTGGTTTTCTCCACATTTGTAGATGCTACTGAGAAGTGAGCACAACCTTGCCACAGATTTCCACGTGGTCTAGCTAGTCTGCTGTACTTTTTTCATGGTGTTACAAAAAAGGACCTGCTGCAGTGTACAACAAAATTGCATTTTTCTTGCCTATGGCCTTAACTGAAAACCAATTATCTAGCTGTGAATCCTAATTCCCCTCTCTTCATTAAAAACAACAATACAGAATTTTTACTGTGCTAAGATGGAAGTACAGAGGAAGTGCTGTTGGGTGTACAAGCAAAGCCTGACAGTTCAGGGGTCTATCTGAAGTCACTTAACAGTTCTGCACATATTACATGTCTGAAATGCACTTCTTTCTGTGGCTAGCACACCTATTTTTCACCCATACAGAAGCTTTTTCATTAAGAGAGAGGGATGGAGGGACCAGTATGCCATGGCCCAGAGTAACCTACATCGCTTTCTAACTTTCTATCTCTACGTGACAAGCTCTTGCTCAGCAGACAGGAAGAATCACAGGCTGTGTGAATTGTCCTGGTGTGTTATACATGGAGAGGTGGTGAAGCTGTTCTCTTCTCTTTCCCAGGAGAACTGTCCTGAGTCTTATCAAACATTATAGAGTCTCTAAAACCACATGAGAATTTCCTTCGTAAAGGAATAGGCACCTGAATACCTCACTAATCCAGTAAAGTCCATTAAACTGTGTATAAAATAATCCTGCTGAGAGCTCAGCTAACATTGAATATCTTCTATTAATAATAATCTTTTTCATGCTGGGTAGCTGAGGAAATGATAGTAATTTTTCAGTTAAATGACACAAGTTTGTGACATATATTTTCTTTCCACATCTATTATATTTAGATAAATATACTTTCTTAAATTGCATAATATGAAGAAAAAAAGGTTAAAGACCTGGATTCTCTGACATGTTTAAATATGGTCTAATATATCTTTTGAAAATATTTAATGAATTCAAATATTGTCCATTCCCTGCTGTGAAATAAAAATTCCTGTAGTTTAGTGTGGAGAAGTTATTCATAACAACTTACCTTTTTCTCAGTGCCATGTTTAGAAGCAAGAGTGAGACAAACCAAAGTATATCCTATCCTATATGTAGACCCTAGATCTTCTGCTGGAATCATATACTAGAAGACAACAGATATTGAGTCGTGAAGCAAACACCAAGAGATAAAGAACCCTTTCCTCTATCAGTTTGACAACTGAACTGCCAGTCAATTTTCATCCCTAAGGAACTTAAGCACCACAGTGAAAGTCCATAGCAGAGACTGATCATTCCATTCCTTTTCAACTGTATGTTCTGAGTTATGTTCTGTATAAAAGGACACTTTGATTCCTCCTAAATTTCCTGAAGTAATATTAGCCCTACTTCAAGAAATGTATCCAGAAGTGGATTTTGGTCTCTATCACATGTCTGAACATCAAAGAGACAACTCAGGAACTTGAGGGAGACTGAGCAATTGTCATTTAAGTGTACAACCTAATTTGTTGAAAGCTACTTCATTCCGATTTCCGTAATCTTGTTTGTGTGACAACTATGTCAAAAGGATGTCTCCACACTGTAAGACTGGACCACCCAAGATCACACAAACAATTATTATGCAATTAACAACAATCATTATGTATATACACACAGTCTTAGAAAACTTCCTTTCAGCTCTGTACAAGTGACAATTTTGGACCCTCTTCCTATATTAAACCTGCAAATGAAATGTGGATGCTGAGCTTGCTGTTGTTTTGTGCACCCATTTGATGGTCTTTTTGCATCTCTTACCACCTGACTCTTAGTCCCGGTAACTGAAGTTCTGGCTAATCAATCTCTTGGGCCAGATTAAAGGGGAACAACACTAAGTGACTAGTCTATATATGAAGCAGACATTTTAAAGCAGTTTGGTTGAAATGGGAAGGAGGTATGTAGATAGTCTGGTTATTTTCTATAAAAATATAAAAAATAGGACAAACAAAATACATAAAGAAAAGAAAGAGAAGGAAAGGACAAGAGACTTGATCATTGCAGTTTGGATGTCTGTGGTCAGTGATGGTTGAAGTCTTGATCCACTGAGGATGTGGCTGAGAGCCTGAGCAACAGAGTTTGACAGGCTATGCATGTTTAGGATTACGCAGGAATGCCCTGACTCCTTCCTTGGGAGGGGATTTACACTGTCAGATGCAGCACCGAAAATGTGTCAGGTGGATGCATGGGGTATAGGAGTGCTTCTGGAGTCTGTGATGGTTTATGGATCCTTTTAGTGACATGACAGGCCTTCAGGCTTACTTGTGAGCACCCAAAACCTCCCCTGAGGGGAGTTTTCCTTACCAGGAAGGAGGACATTGGCATGATAAAACGCCTGACCCCACCTCAACGGGAACTGCTCGTCAGCCTTTTCCCTCGGCTGTTGTGAAACACTTTGCTTAAGACATGAGTCCTGGGCCGTCAGGGAAACAGCAGCAAGGCTCAACCAGCCCATCCAAGCAAAAATCTGTCCATCACAGCAACCTCTTTACAAACAAATAACACTGGAAATTACACAGAGGTGGTAGAAGTGACTTTCTTCTTTCTATTCATTATTGAAAAGAGAATTCCAGGCTGTTTTGCTGATGCTGTGAAGCAGGCGTGAATATGATAAGATCCAATTACATTCCATTCCTCTCTAGGTCTCAGTCAAGACAGGTGGATGGTACTGAAGTCTCCTTGCAGGTTGACCATGCAGGTGCTCTTCATAGCATATTAAATTACTATGTATGTGTGAACCAATCAGCCTGCTGCAGCTCTTCCTGAACTTTTAAATTTGCTGTCTGAACAACATACAAGTCTGGTTTAAATATGATCATAAGATTGCTTTATGCCATACAAGTATCCCATTCTTTTTAATCTTTTTTTGTTTGTTTGTTTTGCTTTTCAGGTTTTTCTGCCTCTCCTAATAAATGTCACAAATACCATTCCGGGTGTAATTTGACATACACAACAAAAGCCTCACTTACAATATTTTCTGTGCATATATTAAACACACATACATCTGGTAGAAAAAAAAATTACAAAAAAGGCCAGTGAGTTTTGTGGAACACAACATTGTGTTGTTGTTGTTGTTTCTTTCCTTTGCATAAAATAAAGGTTATGTGTCATATAGAAGGTTGAAGAAAAACTGACATACAAATGCCAAAACATTGTTTTAGAGACTTATTTTTAAGCACTGAACCTGTTATAAATTATAAAGAGCAAGTAAATTCAGGAACCAGCTGTAAATTAGAAGAAATATTGACAACCAACTAATATTGAAATACCTGCTCAAAACCTTACATGCCTTACTGGTCTCAGCTAAAAAAAAAGACCTAGGGATAATAATAATAATAATAGTCAGAACAGAACTAAAACAACCCACTTCCAACAAAACCACACAAATTTGTACTCTACATAAAACAAACAGACAAACAAAACCCTAAAACACCAACAAAAAACCCAACATACAAACAAAAAAAGCTTTCCAGTTTCTTTCTTGTGGTATGAAATTTAAGCTGGACAAATCTAAAAAATCTTAAATAAAACCTTTCTTATTTCTTTCAAAAGCCAGTGTAGTGGTGCCTTTTCAACCTAGGTTCTAATTTTNCACCCTGTTGTACCCAATTGGCCCCTTTCCAAATCCACCCCTCACCTCCTCCCCCCAATAAAAGCTATGGTAATCTGAGAGCACATGCTTTCAGAGGCAGACACTCGGAAGTTGGAGACCTTGTAATAAATCTGTGCAGTTGTTCCCTCTGAGAGACCCCTCTTCATTCTTCACCATTCGCCTTGCTGTCGTCTGGACGGGGCCAAGAACCCAGAAGAGCGAGTAAAATCCTTCCGAGGACTGAGCTCTTTCCCACATGCTGCCTGTGTGCCAAGGCTAGCCCGGGCAGGCAAAAGAGGCACGCAGCAAAGGCCAGTACATTATTATCTAATTTTTGAGTTGCTCATACATTTTCGAGATTGGATGGAGAATCCTTCTGACAAAGAAAAAAAAACAACTGTAGACATTAAATCACTTCTTTGCCCATTCAATACTGAATTTAAATGATATCTAATATCCTATGGACAGTGTTGTTACGAGATCACATTAAAGTTAAAAGATTTTGGACGTAGCCATGAATATCAGTCAAACAGACTCAAATCTTTAAAGCCTAACCTCTTTGAAAGCATTGTGTTTAAAATAGTTCTTATTCAACCATTATATATTTCTCAAGTAGTTTCTTTCTGCCCATGCGGTTTCATGCCACTCCCAAGGTTCATCCAGTCCCCCATAATGCGTGAATACAGAAAATTCCACTCCATCTTCAACACCAGCTGAAATCAACAATGTGATAGCATCTAGAGAATGCATTTAAATAAACTTTGGAAAAAAAAATTGAATTTCTTCTTTCTTATATTCTGTGGGTGAACTCTATTGATAGATGAATAGCTGACTCTTTTTAAAAGTATCCATGATGAGAAAGATTCCAATCTTCCAAGCAATTTGTTCTGCTCTCTTGTCTTTAGCCCGAATCCTTCTTGTTGAAATTTAAGATTATTGTTTCTTTTCTTCTCTATATCTGCAATAAAGAACAGATTATTTCTAATGGGAACTTACAGGAACAGGACAGATGGTAACTTTGCATTTTGTTATTGCATGTTATCCTCCTTTCAGGAGAGGGATTAATTCAGATACTTCTCTATAAAGAGAAGAGACATGTTTCTTCTCAGGAAGCAACAGAAGCTGGCAGAAAGCAGGGCTTCTGGAAACTACATGCTGTGGCAAGAAGAAGAAAGTGAGAAAGTCACTTGAATTATGTAGAAGTCTGCAGGTGGAAGAGAACCTGAGCTGCTGAGAAGAAATAGGGAGCAGAAGAAAATTTTCAGAGGTGTTGCAGAGGGAGCACAGAAAACTGGGCTTTATTTTCTGTGTCTTAGTCACTGAACAGGATGGAAGTAAAGCAGCAGTGACTTGGGAGACATAACTGCATATAAATCCTGTATATTTCTAATCTCTCTGTATTTTAAAAGCTAGGAATTCCAGTTAATAGTTTAATAATCCCTGGCTTTTGTGAGTTTAAAAACGATTTATTCTTCTTTGGGAATTTCACTATAAAGAATAAAAGTAGGCATAGGCTTAGTACAAAAGCCTGTCTGATTTAAGGTCTTTGTCTCAGGAGCTTCCTAAATTTCTGTCATATTTGTTGCTGTGCTATGTTTTTTTAACAATAAATGCAAATATCTCCTGAAGTGCAACATGTGAAACTATGTAGACTGTTCCAACTGAGGCCTTACCAGTCTGTATAAAGTAGGAGAATGTGTAAACATCTGAATTATTACACAGATAGGAATAATGTGATCAGTAGTCCACAAGTCTGTTCATAATGACTTTCTGAGATATTTGTATTAATAATATCAGTGCATTATCAACCAGCCATTTGCCAAAAGCTCCAGATCTTTTCTTGGAGAATTGTCATATTCTGGATAGTTTATATCCTGTTCTATTACAGATGGCTACATCCATTCCGTGTAGTAATTTATCATTCTACCATTTGATCTATTCCTGTGCCATTTCTTTTATTTATTCCAGAATACAGGTATATAATGATAACACAGAAATGAGTCAGAGTCAAGAGAGGTTCATTTTGGCCAAGAAGAGCAACTCTGCCCCTCAAAAATTAAGTCATCAGATTTTCGTGTTACTGTGGTTCAGTCTTTATCCTTTTTCTGTGGTTTGCTCTTGGGCATGTCATAGGATGGTATTTAAAGCCACTATTATGTCATCAGTTTCCTGTTCTTTTCTGAATTTGAGGCTACTTAATCTTACTGACCAACTGATGCAGTGGCATCTGAGCCACCCAGGCACTTTTGAAACTCCTGCACTCCAGTTACAAACTTTTATGATTTTCAGCCAACCAGGGTGATATTGCTCAGATACCAGCCTCAGCTGTTTGCTTCAAAATGTGTTCCCAATATATTCCTTTCAGGAAAGAGTTTTCCTAGCTACATGTAATTTTCCTTTTCAAGTTCTTGGTTATTTTTATCACATTGTGTCATGTGTTCTTCTCTTGGCTATTGCTGTTTCACTTATATCTGACATGAATTTCTTAGTTTGTTCAAACCTGTATTCACTAACCAACATGAAGCCAATCACTGTTAGTATCAGGAAGCGTGGTCTTATACAGCTGACTATCCTATATGATATTGACAGGATTTTGTGTCTTCAATATACAGATTTGTCTCTTTCCCATATTCAGCTGTTTGATTTTGTTACTCATGCTATCATACAGATGTAAGAATTTCACCAGATAAATAAGAGTTCTTCTGTACCTCACAATTAGATCTCATCTGCATAAGAACTAAATCAAATACACATTGATTCCTGTTTTTTTAAACTTTTATATGAAATGTAGCAGTAGTTCCAAAGTTCCAAATTTGGCCTGTATAGTACTGCTTCGTCTTTTCTCCCCTCATTCTCCCTCAATCAAATTCTTATTACTCCATCAGAAGAGGAAAACAGCTTGGTTTGATTGGATTTGTCCTTGAAAAACTCATGTAGTGTAGGCTCTCAGTCATCTCCTTATTATCTTCACGGTGTTTAAAAGTGGTAGTTGGCTTTCTTTTTTTTTAATTTTAAAGAGATCTAGTTTTGATCTGAGGAATGAAGTCAGACTAACTACTGTATAATTCTCCAGTTTCTTATTTTGTCTTCTTTTATGAATAGTTTTTTTTTTATTTCCTCAAATCATTCAATACCACAGCTGCCTTCCAAGAGTTTTCAAAGATAACCACAAAAAGTTTTTTGATTACATCAGCCAGTATCCTAGGATGAAGTTCATCAGATCACATTGATTCAAGTTATCTAAGTGCTTGCAACTCATGTCTTTCCTATTCCATATTGAGATTGTCTCCTTTTGTTGCTGATATTAATTATGCTAGGCACTTCTCCTTAATGGATGTTTTTACTGCAGATTGGTGCAAAAAATCATTAAAAGCTTCATCCTTCTCTGTGTTATCTGTGCATAGCATTCCTTCTTGATTAGTTGCAGAACAATGCCTTCTTTGGTCTTCCTCTTCTACTTAGAAACTGATTTCTTGTCATTCTTATGCCTTTTGCTAATTACATCTCATTTATCTCTTGACCTTTCAATCTTTTTCTTCCATCCTTAGGCTTTATTTTTCTCTTCAGTAATCTCTCCTAATTTTTGGTTTCTAAACACTTCCTTCTTCTATTTGAGGCCAATGGAGAACTTGTAGTTTATCTAAGCTGATCTCCTACTAAACTTTCTACATTTTTTCTGTTTAAATACTTATGCTTTCAGTGTTATAACTTTGAAGAGTTGGCAGCTTTTCACAAATTTCCTATTTCCTTAGTTTTATCTGCTAAAGGATCTACATATTGCTGAATTTTCAAGCCTGTTGAAGTTAACCTTTATGAGTGAATCAGTCTTCACAATTCAAGGTGACTCAGGAAATGCATTGAGTAATCATTTGTGACCTGGTAATATTTACATTATGTTTCATTTTTTTGTAATGAAAATATTAGAAATAATGTTCTTTAAATGCCTTGCATTCGTTCAAACTTGACATTTCTACAATGCTTTTCTTTTTGATTCTGGTTACTTCAACTGCCATGGTTTTACTCTTTTTTTATGAAGTACCAAAAACCACTAAATAAACTTCTGGGTTTTCAAAAAGGATGTAATCAGCTAGGATAAACCTAGATATTTTCCAGGTTCAATAAAAAATGTGAACAAATATTCTGCTATGAAAGACATGTTATGACATCACATCAGTTGAAAGGACAGTGTTGTGCAGTTATGAAACAAACATACTGACAAATAAGCAAATAAAAATATTTCCTTTGTTTCCTTTTAGACTTTTTTTTACTGTATTTATTCTATAAAATTCTGCTTTCATCCCAGACATGGATATCTAAGACTATAATTGCCCAACTGAATGCTTATGATCAGCTTTGTCAAAAGGTTGACATATATGTGTAATGGAAATAGATTGCACATAAATATCCAGATTTTTGTTATTAATTTATTTGGTCTCTCCTACATATTTCAGTATATGCAGCTCTGCTCTGTAACGGGGCTATACTGGGCCCAGAATGTAATTAAAAAAGAAGAAATGCACGACTTTTTTAACACATTATTATAAGAAGAAAGGATCAAGGGAGCAGATATTATATAAATGTTCTTGCACAAGTTGTGAAATTTTCCACTGATACTTGGCTAGCTTGTATTTTCAGAAATCTCCAAAATGGAAAATTCTGCTAGAAATTCTAAAACAGGCCATAGAATTTTTTTTTTTCCTTCTTGTTAGGTGCTTGCTTTCCTACAATATTCCATAAGCACTACAATAATAGGACCTTCTTTGAAGCGAGTTTGTTGAGAAGTTTTCTTTATTGCTGCTTCCCAAAAGAAGGCATCAGATATATAATCTATATTTTAGAGTTTGGATTATATTTAAATAGAAACTATCATACTTAACATTCTAAATAATGGAATTAGAAGACCCTTTAACTCCAGATTAAATTTCTTGCTGTCTTGTTTGAGTTAGAAGAAACTTTATCCAATTGCTCCTGATCTCCATGAAGACATGAAAATTTCTGCCCATTCCCTCAAAGGTCTGGCTGGGGCTGTTCCCCGTCCACCACTGCACCCTCTCTATTTCTGCTGCAAGATCCCTGCTTTGACTCTGTCACTGCTCCCTTTGCACAAATTTGCACCATGGATCCCCCAGATTCAGAGGTTTAGCAGGAATACAATCTCTCTTCTAAGGCCCAGTCTAATTAATTCACTTTTAAAACAAAATATAACTTGCAGATTGAGTTCAGAATAGTCAACTATTCTCACTGCACAACTTAATCTCATGTAGAAATTATCAAGTCCTTATCAGTCCAATATATTCTGAGTCTTGTCTGATTATAAAGTATAAATGCCTGCATGATATTGTTTGTAGGAGGAGGAAAAATATCTGTAGTGAAATCATTCATTTTAGTAGATTTTTCATGTTGCAATACAACGAAAGAGATTAGGCCCTCTTAGAAAATCCTAGGAACCATTTAAGTAGTTAAGGTGCTTTCTTTGTTTGCATATTCTTGCCACCTATTCTTGAAAGCAGACGCCAGGGAGAAAACAAGGGTCTATAGAGGGCTATCAGTAGTATAGGAGCTAATTTATCTGACATAAGTTGTGAGACAATCAAAGCAGAGAGGGAAGGGAAAGAAATTTATAAACACAGGAGATTGAATTTGGGCTATGTGACTAGAAGTTAAGTGTTTTAGCATAAGGCATGTGGTGCAGCTTTTCAAAGCTCTTGGGAAAACAAGAAACACTTGGTTACTAGGTTAAAATTGAAATCTTTTATTTGTAAAGACATCTGTGTGCAAAAAGGGATTATAGGCGGCTGGGAACACACAGATACTGCCATTTCCTCAGGGTATGGAAACCTCAGGTGAAATCTAAAGGCTTGGGCAGAATGTGTTCCTTTCCTGGAAACTGAAGATATCGTTCCTGTGAGGACTGGACAGCTGTCACCACAGCTTCATGTAGAAACTAGCACAAGTGGAAGTAGAAGCATTTTGCAAGTAGAAATTTTAAAAGAGCAATGATGGTAGGGACAATAATTACTACCCTTCTCCAGGAGGAGGTGAAAGGTGAGTGTGATGCATCTCAGAAATGGGGACATCAATTGAGGAAGAAAATATGTCTTTCCGGCATGACTGTTTTGGTGTTTTAAACTTCATTGCACCTGTGGAAAATGAGGATCTTTTGTCAAGGGACTACTCCTAATTTTTTTAATACTCATTTAGTTAAGGAACAAGGAGCCTATCTACTGCTTTGATTTACCAGCCTTCTTCTTTAATTACAAATTACTCAGTAATGCAGGTAAAATCCTAAAGATACAACAATACCTGAGAAAACGTGAGATGTCTGAAAGGGTGCAGGCTGGTGGGAACTGCCATGAGTGCACTCACAAACCTCCCTTTATCTGATTCTTAATTATACCTACAATTAATTTGTTATTTCTCATGAACATTCTGTTGTTCAGAGGATGCAGGTACCTGCATGAGACGTTCATATTCACAGGCCTGCAGCAACTCATTTAAGAAAACCTTTTCCTTGATGTTGAGGTCTCAGGTATTCAAAGTGACGCATCTAATAATTTTACTTTTCTGTCAATCAGAATCAATTACATATCTTTTACTTCATCATAGAACACAGCTCCACACCAAACATTGCAAACTTTGGTTTTCAGTTGTGTATGAAAAATAAAAAGGAGATGATTGGCTAAAGTAGTACACTGCTCTTTCTTGAAACACAAAAGCAGCACTGAATACATTTATATTAGCATAAAAATGTTTTAAGGGGACCCCTTTATGAGAAAACTCTTGTTTGAGGTCTCTTCCTATCAATAGGTCTGATTATTTTATGTGTAATTAACATGGGCTGAGTGACAATTGAAAATTAAAACTGCATATATTTAACAGCATTAGATAGAGAAATAGAACTGATAAATTAAACTTTTTGACTGACATTAGTGTTGATAAAAGAATACTTTCATTCAAACACCTGAAAACTAGCATGTATTGCTTCCACAAGGAAAAATTGCTGTGGTGTGTTCTCATTGAGTCGCTAACAATACATAGATTTTGTTTTAAACTGAAAAATAAACTTCTTACTATTTGATGCTGAAAACTGTTAATCACCGTAGTTCTAGCAACTTTTTCAGGAATGGTTCCAAACAGTGGATAGAATTTCTATCATTTTATCATTACATGATTTTTATGAATTTATCATTATAAAAACATTTTAATATATATTAATGCTTAAAGTTTCAGAGGCCTGAGGTGAATAAACAAAATCTCAGCTACGCTAAACAAAATAGTTCATAAACTAAAATGCTCTTCTCATTTAATTGCAATGATACATTTCAGCAAAATAAATATTGAGTACTTAAATTGTGATGTTCTAAATAAATATTCTAATATATTGTTTCTTCTCATTGGTATTTTTACTCCACAAGAATAAATCATAGCATTTACTGATGCACAGTAGAATTAGAAAGGGTGCCATGTTGTATTCTTTCATACTAAAAAACCCCCCTATTTTACCTTCACTGCTTAACTGTAATGAACTTTATCTTCATTTTGTGGGACATACATCAGTGTTGTAAATCTATGGCCAGAAATAAATGCAGATTTTATTTTATTTGTACATGTGATTTTACAGTTTCAGAAATAGTGTTGTGTGCAAAATATGAATATATGGCATAAGAACAAATTTGCATTACAAAAATAAAAATCGCAAACACAGGATAAACTAACCAAACTAACTTTTCTAGTAATTTCTGTTACTCTGACAACATTTTCAATCTCTTTGAGCTACTTCCTCACAAATTATAAGCCCTCTAAAGAGATTTTGGCAAAAGATAAAACTCTGGAGGTTAAAACCAGGCTTTTAGTATGTGTTTTTGTTTTGTTCCCGTTAAATTGACTTCCAGAAAAACTTAAGTACATTTCAACCAGGAATCTAATGTGTTAAAACTTTACCTGATTATTCACTTTGTGTGTGTATTTGAATAACAGGATGCTTTTACAGATTGTGAACAGTAAAAATCAATTTTAGTATAAAGGAAAGACTGTTGAATTCTGTCTAAGAATAAGGAAGTTGCATCCTTTGCACCTTTTTAACGGGTTAAAAATATCATAATGAAGCTTGAATTGAATTTTTTAATCCAAATCAGAGATTGCAATGTGTTTGAGAAGGTATTATATTCTTTCTCCATTGCTGACAGAGCCAGAATGGTCACAGCAGCAGTGACAGCAGGTTCAGTCAAGATACTGTATTTGTTACATTCATATAAGCAAGGTGCCTACAAGAATTTTTTTCCATGGCAATTTCTAAGAAAAATTGCCTGTGCATTGCCCGACTTTGTCAAATGGGATGAGCCTAGTTTTACTTTTGGGCATAAAGTGGGGCTCATTAAATAGGGAAAAACCTGAGAAAATATAACTTTCAATATCCACGGAAGATTTCTGTCTCTCTCAAAAAAAAAAAAAAAAAATTCCTGTTCAGAAATATATGCCATTATTAAAATGCTTTTCTAGTTACTTGCAGGGTTCATCTCATGCTGCACTTCTTTTCTAGTGGCTGAACTCATGGAATTAAGTCTCCTGACATAAACTGTTCTTGTCTGCTGCTGAGCATTTGTACACTGTAAGACCTACTGCCTTCACACGAATTGGAAAATACAATCTTGATGACAAGGTCTTATTGAGATTAAAAATGGAGACTGAAACAGCTGCACGTGATATTTGAACAATTTATTTCAAACTCTTTCTTATTTTATCTTTTTAATGATTTCCTTCATTTGTGTTCATGATTCTGAAGAAACAAACACTTTCCATGAGTCAAACTTGCTGTGAATGAGGCTGGAGAGGGTGTGAAAAGTAACAACTGCTAGAAATCCTGGATTTTCATCCAAAAGTCGTGGATGGGATAAACTTGGAAATGCCCCAGATTTTTTCTTGGAAAACAATTTTTTGGCCTTGAAATAAGACAAAATCATCTTTGAAATGTTTGGTGGGGGGTTTTTTGGTTTTTTTTTTGGGGGGG
>VWYP01028428.1:24111-55680 GCA_013400435.1 Pycnonotus jocosus | reverse complement strand
GTTGTTTTTGGTTTGTTTTTTTTTTTTTGTAAATTAGGTCTTAGAAAAGAAGTGAATTTAATGAGATGAGTAATTCCATCTGAGAAGAAAGGAATCTGTTTTCCCCACATAGTCTTGGTTCTGAAGTTTGTTAAATTTGTCTGTATTGTAAATAATGTTCATAAATTGTCTTTGTTTTGAAAATGTTTATATTTGTCTATTTTTCACTCTTGGTGAGTCATGATCATGTTGTTTATCTGTCTTTACTTACCACTGAAGTATGTTTGCATTATCACAATTTAAGAATGGAAAACCAAGGTTTTATTCTTCCTGATCTTGAGGATCCATTGATCAAGCTAATAAGGTAAAGTGGTCTGCAAATTCTTTGACAGATGTTATCTGATGCCTTTTTTTCAGGTTTCTTATAATATAGACTTTAAAATTGTGGCAGGCATTAAAATGATGGCATAATCGATAGAACCAACAGGTTTTTTTTCTGAGAAAGTTGATAATTTACTTTATGCTTTTGATATGCTACTGTATCACCAGATATCTAGTAGCTATTGATAGGTATTATATATTTTAACACTTTCATGTATGTCTGAATTACTTGGGGAAAAAATATATCATGGTCTTAATGGGACTTTTTTAGATATCAGGAATTTTGGGTCTTCATGGCAGTTAAATAAGTATTTAAAATAGATGAATAAGATATAAGATTCAATTTCAATGAAAAAATAAATGGATTCCTACACCAAGAAATTATTTAAATCTCCCAGAAATTTGGCAAAGGACCATTTGGAATTGCAGAAGTTATCAGTAATAAATAAAACACAAAAAGCCCAAACTCCTGAAACAGACAAAAATACCGCCCAGTAAACAATACAAGTGCTCTAGAAATGCGCATGCATATAAGGTATTAATTAGTACATTAAAAAAAAAAAAAAAGCTAAATATTTTGTTCTAGATAAAAGTGGTGTATTGACCTTGGCTGGCTTCCAGGTGCCCACCAAGCCACTGTACTATTCCCTTTCAATCAAGAGGACAGAGAGAAAAAACACACTGAAAAGTTATGGGTCAAGAAAAGGACAGGGAAACCACTTACCTATTGCCATCACAGAAAACAGACTCACCTTGGGGAAAATTAATTTATTATCAGTTAATTGTAATAGAGTGAGATAATGAGAAATAAAACAAAATTATAAACACTTTCACCCTGCCACTCCCTTCTTACCAGGCTCAATTTCGCTTCTAACTCTTCTGCCTCCTTCTCCTGAGCAGAGGAGGTGCATGGGAAATAGGATTTTTGGTCAGTTCATAAAGTGCTGTCTTTCCCACTCCTTCCTCCTCACACACAGCTCTGCAGCTCCAGTGTGGATTCCCACCCATGGGATATCGTCCTTCATGAAGGGATCCAAAGTGTGTCTTTCCCAAGGTGCCAATTCTACAAGAACTGCTCTGGGACGGGTCTTTTCCATGTGGTGCAGTCCTTCAGGAGCAGACTACGCCAGTGTGGGTCCCCCAGAGGACCACTGATCCTGCCAGGAGCCTGCTCCTGCATGGGCTCTCCACCATCTGTGGCTTTCCTCAGGGCATATCCACCTTCTCCATCAGTGGGTCCCCAATGGCCTGCAGAGTGGATAACCTGCTCCATCATGGGGCTGCAAGGGGACAGCCTGTCTCACCACAGTCTTGGTCCTGCAGAGTTGTTTTTCTCACATATTCTCAATCCTCTTTCCCAGCTGCTGTTACACAGCATTTTTTACCCTTTCTTAAATATGCTGTCACTGAAGTGGAGCTACTCTCATTGGTTGGCTCAGCTTTGGCCAGAGGCAGGTCCCTCTTGGACTCTGCTGGAACTCCAGTATGGAAGTGACCAACATAGGAACAGCTTCTGATATCTTCTCTCACATGCCACCCCTGCAATCCCTCCCGCTACCAAAACCAGCCACATAAGATAAATATAATAAATTATTTAAATTAATGATTTCTTTCTCAGTGGACAAGACCTTACATGTACCTTCTCTTGCATGATCCAATATGGTTGCTATATTATTGTATGTCACAAAAAAAAAAAAAAGGCTTGTTTTTTCTACCAATGCAATCTTTGTAACAGATCAGCATGGAAAAGGAAATCCACGTTCAAATGTAAATATCCATTTGAAGACAAATATGCTTTTGAGTCTGTGTCCATGCTTTTAAAAATTTTAAGTTCAGGACTGAGTTTTGAAGTTATTGTAGTCATTTAAGTCTCTGCTTTGTATCACTGGTGGCTATAAATAGCATGCCAAACACATTTACAGTTATTGCTTAAAGCTGACCATCTCTATTCACCAACATGAAGAAACTGATGACTGACTTTTATGATATAACATATGAATTCAAAAGTTAATAAATTCATCTAGGACCAAACATAATTTTGGCTTGTCCCATAAATAAAACTTATTTTCTAGGTGTATTTATAACTATAATATTTCCATGGTATTTCTGTTTCTATGCAAACCTCCTCTAAACTTTACTGCCAGTGTTATAAAAACACTATTTTCTCCACCTTGCTTAGACTGCCATTCTTATCCATTACTGGTAACTTACAGGTATTGTAAGTTAAAAGATAATGCTACAGGAAAAGGTCACTAGTGTTACCTGACATAACATTTACTTCATGTTTTCCCATTTTTTTCCCTCCTATTTACATTATATTTTGTTTTGCTGAACATATTGCACATACACATCACCCAGGCAGTGTCAGTTGCTCGGGAATAATTGACAGCTGAAATGTACCATAAACAGACCTTAAAGTAGTTTGCAATGTAAGTTATATTTTTAAGATGTGGGTATTTAGGTGGGAGCTGCGATAACTCTGGGACAGAGAAGTTAATATTTTTTTAAATTTGTTTCCTTTGTTCTGCTTCAGTACATCTTGTCTCCTAGCTTTAGGTGTTACAGCTTATTATTTTAGCAACTATTCCATGGCTTTTCCCCATATTTCTGATTGTGAGATTCAATAGAATTCAATCAGTGTATTTACTCTGTCATGGTGACTATGGTTGCAAAGGTGTTCATTGGTTGTAAGTTTCAAGTGCTTATAACCTTGAAGGAGTTACCCTGTGGGCTGACTTTTTATGTATTCATTGTTAGTTCATGGGTAAGATTGCTCAAAATTGTGATGAGTTAGAATACCTTTTTGCTTAGAATTTCATAAGCTCGTACACTTTAAAACCTTTCCTTCCGATAAGCTCATCTACAGTAACACATAAAAGATAATACATTTGCTATAGTTTTATCCTCTGATAGATAAGTTATTTTTCCTACATGTAGAAATATCAGAGTTAAAGGAGAGAGGATAGTTGTAATGCGTTTTACTGGATGAATTATTATAATAGAATGGGAAAAGAAAAAAGTATTCAGACAAAATTCCAGGAAAGAGAAGCAAAGAGAAAAAAAAAAAAAAAAAGCTTCTGCTGCTGGGGTAGTAAAGACGAAGAAAAACAAGCTGACAATACAGCCTTTTTATATATTGCTCTGATTAAGTATCTGGATGATCAATTAGGTGTACACAGACTGAATCATCATGATGGGTTCAAGGTTTAAGTAAGGGTACCAAAAGTGTGAAGGAAACAAAGTGAATGGGAGACTTTCACTGTGTTAAATTACATGACCCCCACTGCTTTGTATTCATACTCCCTCTCATCAGCTTTAAGGTATATATTTTGGAAAAAGCCATATGAGGTTGAAAGTATTGACAATTCCTTTTCAAATTTGTGGAAATAAAGCAGATAAAGGTAAGTAACCTGACTTTTCTGATTTCTGCCTGAATCTAAGAAACTCCTTTAAAGCCTTTGTTTCATCCCATAAGCATTTTATTTCCAGATCTTTTAGCAGAAAGACTTTCTGAATGCTTGAGTAGCCTTGTTCACCATTCAAACGTGCAAGGTCTTGGCAGTGGGAATCAGTGCACTTCCTTCTCTTCCTTGTTGGTTTTTTGTCTTGTTTTGTTTTGTGGTTGGGGTTTTTGTTTGTTTTGTTGTTTTTGGTTTTGTTTTTGTTTTTACTAAACAGACCAGTGCAATCAGAGAATTTCAGAGAAAGGGAGGAAGGTGTTTGCAAGCTATAGCCACATGTTGACCAAAATGCTGTTCACTGCAGGGGAAGATGAAGCTATGAATCCTCACAGGTTAAGAGTGGGGCTGAGCTTGGGTGATTTCTGTATTTGAACAGAGAAGTTCAACAACCTTTTCTAAGCTTTAAAGAAGGGGATACTCTTTAGAAAAGGCTATCAAAATCTAATTCTGAGATCAGATTTTGGAATATGAATCTCAAAGGGAGTCAAAGTACTAACATGAGTAAAACGATGATCCTGGAGACAATTTTTCCTTCTTTGGTCTCTCTTATTTTAATGGCACCATATTCTAGCATTGTTTAATACCTCTGATTTATTTAATTCTTCCCAGTTACTGTCGGAACCCAGGGCATCTCTTTGGCTGCCATGGAAGCTGAGGAGACCCTGACCAAATAGTCTGGGAACTGAACAAGAAGGATTGACCCCAGTACAGGGTGGTTACAGCCCTGTCCAGGGGGGTGAACGGGGGGGGTTGAGTTCCGTCCATGGGGGTCACAGACCATGGCACAAGGCAGAGATGAATTACAAATCTCAAGAGTGTGAAACACAGTAGTTTAGCTTATCACTGAGTGAGAAATATGTAGTTTTAGGTTTTCTATAATAGAAGTAGATGGAGACAAGATGGAGATTTTAGGGCGGTTCCTAAGGCTTTTCTTCTTCTTCTTCACCTCCATTTTCTGATGTGACGTTAGTACAATGTGGCTTGGGGAGATTGGGCCAAGTGGAGATGACCTGTTTGGTGTGGATGGTGGATATTGGTAGGAAATGGTAAACAATATGTTCATAATAATCTGTATAAAAGGGGACAAGTTTTCGGGGGACGGGGATTTCCCTGATGGCTGGTGTTCAGAACAGTCCTCACTGAGGACAGAGCAAACTATGAGATAAGAAGGAAAGAATAAACACCATGATAGACCTTGGAGAAAAAACTGAACCTTGAAGCCTCTGTCTCTTTCTTACATCTGCCCTGAATTATCCAGAGGGGCAAAAAGACTCTGACCACTTAAATATCGGAAAAAGAAATCCGATAAGTTACTACATGTATTTTTGGCATTCTGTTCAGAACACTGCATAGTCTCTGAATCAAAATTCTATGGTTGGCTGCTGATTTGTTGATTTGGAACAAAAAGAATATACTCTACTATAATTCTGCTTCTTCTTTTAGAAAGGAATTTCTTTCTGTACATTTTAAACATATAGTATCAATCAAATTCTGTAATACTATTTTGAATTTCTAGAAATGGACTTTATCTAGCATTTAAGTTACTCATATGTAAATAAGTATTAGAAACTGGTCTCTGAAAGCCTGACTTCATCCATTCTCTTCAGTGTGACCTTGAATTAAATGTTGCATTTTCTCACAAGCATGTCTAAAAGCAATTCAGCTTATGAAGTTTTGTGAAGTTTGAGCTAGAAATCAGACCTTTGTTCCAAAGGTATTCTAACAGATGCTGCTGACTCTGTTTAAACTTAACTAGACTCCAGCTGATTCCTTCTGTCATTTTCACTGTCTCACTGAAATCCCCTGCAAGATGAAGGAAACAGCCGAGTGACAGCAGTATCTGTGACAGTCAGTATGCAGAAAACAGATGTCAGGTGAGACCCCTTCACCGTGTTCTCAGAAACTCCTAGCTGTGAAATGCCTCTTCTGACTACACTCTTCCAATTCATGGTAACAGAACCTGTTCAAGGTTAAAAGGTACATACCTATAAGCCACAGTTTGTTCTTGGCTTTGTCTCTGTGCAAGAGACAAATACCAGATGCTGCAGCCTTATGATGCTGCACATGAAAATCTAGCATGGCATGGCGAGCAGCAGTAAAAGGTAATTCATATGGCTGCATGCAGAACAGAACCATCTTCATATCACTGAGAGGTATAGCAGCTGTTTCTTGGGTCAATGTTCAATTCCATGGTTCTGTTTTGACAGTGAACAAAAAAACTTTACTACATGTAAGAGAGTATCTTTTTAGTTTTGTTTTGCTTTTTGAAAAAAAAAAAAAAAAGTAAAACTCTTTTAGAGCTAAAATCTAACAAAACAAAAGGAAAGAGTAGTTAGGTCCAAGGACTCATCACCCATCATCAAGTTCAATATCACCATCATAGGAAAAGTCTTTTGGTTTAGAATTAGGGGATAAAAGCAGAATAGGGAAGAATTTCAGATTGTGCTAGTCAATGTCTATCAGCATTTAGGTTTTGCAATATGTCCTTCATGAAGCTTTTTATTTTTACCAAATATTGATCTCAGGCTTGAGACACTGTTTATGGTAACTTTGACCTGGTCTAAAATTAAAGGTGTCTGATGGCTGATATGGCCTAGCAAATTAACCACTTGTTGTCATTCTGTTTTAACACAGCCTCAAATGTAAGTCTGTATCCTAATTTTGGCTGTTAATGTGGAAATTCTTTCCCCGATAATCTCCAATTAAGAAAAAAATATTAAAATTCCTCACTGTAGTGATAAATGCTTTCCTCTATGGTGAGATCTGCCAGAGTTGTCATATATGAACCCCATATTGCAACACTGAAAAGACTGGACATGGTGCCCTGCCTGCATCCCCAGAAGCACTTTGTATCATCAGTGAAAATACTTGGCAATATTTTCTTATAATAATTTGAAGCAATGTAAATCCATCTCATTTTTTCATATGTTCAAATCTCATGTATTATTAACTTTCATTGCATTTACTTGCTGTTTGAATATTGTTTCCAAATCAACCCTTCAGTAAAAAAAGAGGGAGAGGACTGGGAAACTGGGGGTCCTGCTTTCTTGTAAATTTTAATTCTGTTCACATGCATTTTGTCAATTTTAAAAATAAAGCTGGAAGTTGGTCTCCTACATTTATCTACAGTAAGGAGCTCTGTCAGTACCTCACTTTTATCAAGTGTATTTTTTGTGTGGTTCACAGAATTGTAATAAAAATGTAAAATCTACTGTGTGTGGAGATTGAAAGAGTATGCCTGGGTGTAGAAGCAACAGAAAAAGGGAAACATGGTTAAGAATGGCAGCAGGAGACAATGCTTAAAGCAGCAGGTCACCAAGATCACAAGCTGACACATAACACTGAAAACACTCATGGAAAACACAAGACTGCCTCCACGTGATGAAAATTAAGGTCAGACTTTCTGACACAGGCTATCCTAAGATATCTGTGGAAAGGGAAAAGACTGGAGCTGGGGCCCTGACTATTCACTCTGTCTCTAGGAAGGGAAAAATGAAAAATTCAAATGACTGAAACATAAGACAGGATGGAAAGAAGACTGTGATCACTGTGAGCACCTCAAAGATACAATAGGCATATCCAAATGTCACAAGATAGACAACCTAAGAAAAAACTACAAGATACAGGTTGGACTAGGGTGGTGCAAATATATGCCTTTGCTGTGAGTTTCAGCCAGAGCTCTTGGACACGGGTGTATTGGTGCCTCTGAGCCTTGGCAAGTGAGTGTGAAGGGAACAGGTTTTCTTTTTTAAGCTTCAGCTCCCCTTCTACAGGGTCATTTTTCTCAGTTTTTGGTGCAAATGTGAGATGTTGAAAAGTGTGTGGTAGAGTTTGATGTGTTTTCAGGGAGTAAAACCCAACTGAATCCTTACAGCCTCTTAGCTGTTATTAAGAATAGCAGTGGGATCTACAAGCTGAGGCTGCTCCTAGCTGGAAGATGCATTTGTACGATATGAAGAGTTGATAATTTGGAATATCTCTTTGTTCCCCTTAAACATCAGTAAAGACAAACTCCTTGAAATAAAGCAAAAGCATTATGCTTTGCATTATAATATATTTTCTTCCATTTTAAGCTGAAGAATTTATTTTATACATTGCTGAGATCCTATTGTAAGAAAAAGGCTAATTTAGCTTTGCCAATTCTGTGTCTTTTTTAGAGGTTAACCTTTTGAAAAGGAAGGAGCTTGACTGTCCTTTTTTGAATTGTTATCCCTTGAAAATTTGTGTGTGGGAGTTGCTAATCTATTGAGAAAAATCTATTGCTGATATTTTCAGCACTTCAGTATCTAGTTGTCAGTTTTGCACTTTTCCCACAGTTACCATTTTATTCACATTAACTACACGTCATTATTTTTCTGGCCTCCTGTATTTTATCTGTTGTAAATTCCTTTATTCATTTTTACCTTTCATCTTCAGAAGTCATGTTTTATTTCTCTAATTCTCAGTAATATTTTGCCATTGCCACATCATGTAGTCATTTATTCTTTACTATAAATAACATTACAATTCCATCATGGAAGTCCTGTGGAGATGTATCCCTTGCAATTATACCCTTCTTGTAGAGAGATAGCTGTTCCTCTCAGGTAAAATGTACAAAAGATTGTAATATAAATATAATGTGATACACATTTTAATTTGTCTTTGAGCTCAATAGGGGCCCTTATCCTTCATCCTTTGTATAAAAACCAGTGGTACCAGAGAGTTTAAATGGTTATAAAATATGATAGCCTAGAATGAATACTTATTTCAGGCTAGGATGATGAATTCTTGTAAGCAGCAAATGAGTAGGATAGGAATGGTTATCTACTGTTTTACCTTATCTACATTCCGAAAAAATTGATCCTAATCTCTCAGAGCCTGTAGTCTCCTTCATTTCAGTGAATTAGTGTTGTTTATCTCTAGCTCACTTCAGATTAAGGGTCATGGAGCATCAAGATCCTCTTCCAGCTATGTCAGGAAGACAGTTGTACAGCTGTCAGACCTTGGACCACAGCTCTGAGTGCAAATAACAGAATTCATCCAGAAGAGAAGAAAAGCACCACTGGAGGTGATAGAACAGCTCAACAATGGTGATGCCACACCACGTGATACTGAAGCAACCCTCCTGGCACACCAAAGGCCTGAACACAGATCTGGCCAAGAGGGAGGAGGATGCACCGTCCCACATACGGGACTGCCTATAGCCCCTTTCCAGGGGTAGAGCAGGCAGCAAGGGTGTCCTTGCCTGGCAGATATGTGTATTGGTTGAGGGGCTGCTCCCATGTGAAGGGGCTGTGGGTGAACCTGATCAGACTGTGAAGCACCAGGGAAGACAAATGATTGATAGAATCCTCAGTGAGCCCTTAAGTAGACAAGGCTGGGACTGTCACTGCATGATGTTTCTGCTCAAGTGAATCCAAGCTCTAAGGCTGTGGCCATGAACTCCTGACTGAAGGCATCTCCTCCCTTGGAGATCTGAAACTGCAGGGCGTGAACAGGGCCCTGGTAGTAAGCAAAGGACAGAAATTCATGTCTCATCATGTATCAGAGCCAGCTATAAGCTTGAACCACCAAGAGTAAGCAGCAGGAGATAGCAGTGGGGAAACTGTTTGCAAGGGATAGAAATCCATGCTTAGTGTGCTGACTTCCTGTCTCAATGGGATCCAATAGTGCTGGGAATAGATAGAATCCACCTGTTAAAGTGGAGTGGGAGTGTCTTTGGCAGTAGGATGACCAACCTGCTGAGAAGAGCTTTAATCAAAGAAGATTAATACAATTAATACAATTAATACAAGCAGTAAAATGGTAAGCAGAGACACCTAAGGAAATAAATGGTGGTAAGACACCAGCCTTAAGTCTGTGTACAAAGAATTACTAAAGCCTAAGGAACATACAGAAAGAGCAAAAGCTCCCTGAGGAGTCCCAAAACTACAATGGTTTTGGAGTAAATTAGATGTCTAAAGACAGCTTGCACAAATGGAGTACTTCTGTGAATAGAAACAAACTCAAAGGAAAAGCAAGGAAGATGGTGAGGAAGGTTTGCCTCTATAGTAAAGAGAACTTGGGTGTATCACCTCTTCTGTGGGATGGACAAATGGACCCATTAGTGGCTTATGGTTCATGAATTAAGGAGAAGACAATGACAATGATAACATGACAGAACTGTTTCAGATCACCAGATCAGAGTGAGAAAGTGTGCAAAGACTTCTTTAACACATGACATAAGGAAGTCATGGGATGACAAATTGGTGCTCTTAGAGGACTTGAACCTCTGACGCCTACTAGAGGGGCAATGCAGTGGAGACTTCTGGAGGATGTTTGGGATAACTTACTAATACAGGTAGTGAAGAGGCTGAACAGAGGTAATGAACATCTGGCTCTTCCCTTCACTGGCAGAGGAAAAGCTGCTTGGATTGGGCAAGCAATCACAGCTTTTAGGGTAGTGCCCATGAAACTGAAGTGACTGTGAAGATGAAAGTACGAGAGAGTAGCAGAACATGTATCTGGGGCATTAAAGACTTCAGCTTGCTCAAGGAATGCACAGATCATCTGGTCCAAGTTTTGTGTGAAAAGGGAGCCCAGATGAGTTTATCTAGAGTATACAGTAGGTTATCTAATATGTGACAATGGATGTTAACTAACTTGACTTCAGCAAAACTTTTGGTACTGAGTCCTAGCATCTCTGAATAGGCATACATCTATCTGGCTAAGCACCAGCTCTGTGTCTGGGCTCAAAGGGTTGTGGTTAATGCATCGTAGTCTACCTGGAGACCTGTGACAAGTGGTGGAGGTCTGTAAGAATGGAGTGTAGCAGGGATTTAAATTGGGACCTGACTTGATTAACTACTTTGTCAACGATCTGTAGGAGTTAATGGAGGATATTTTCACCAATTTTATTAATGATAGTACTTTGGCAGGGTGAGTCAATATGCAGGAAATAAGAGCTGTCATCTAGAGCGACCTAGTCAAACTATAGAAAGGGGCAAAAAAAATCTCATGAAATGCAACAATAACAAATATCAAGGACTGTCCTTGGGCAGAAAGCACCAGTGCAAGGACACAGGCTGGGGCCTGATTAGGGACATCTCTGCAGGAAAAGACCTGTGAGCCCTGGCAGACACAAGCTGGTTATAAGCAAGCAGTGTGCTCCAGCTCTGGAAATGACCAACAACACCCCAGGAAAGCAGTCATGGTGACAAAGCCAAGACATTGAAGGGAGGGACTATCCCTATCTGTTCAGCTTTCATGAGATCCCATCTGGATACTCTACTCAGTTTTGGGGTCCTCTGGTATAGAAAGACTCTGGCCTACTGGAGAAAGACCAGTGGAGGGCCAAACTAGTCTGAACTGGAGGACCTGACCTATGAGGAGAAGATGAGAGAATGAGAAGATGAGGCTTGTTCAGCCTGGAAAGGGACAGCTTCAGTACAGCTTGTCTGTACATGAGAGGATGAAAGCAAGAAGATGAAACAGGCTCTTTCAGAAGTACACAGTGGGAAGATGAATTGATGAACACAAGTTGAAACATGAGTTTTACTCAGAATATAAGGAAAACTTTCTCATCCTGAGGAGAGCCAAGCAGCAGAAAAGTCTGCTCAGAGGCCTTGCAGTCTCTGTCCTTCAAGGTTTCCAAAATTCAACTAGACATAACACTGAGCAATGTGGTCTGACCTCTTTCTTTGAGCAGGAAGCTGAAATACAGATCTCCTGAAATCCATTTCAGCCTGAATTGTGCTTTTATTCAAATTACCCAGTAAACTGGAGCTATTGGATGGCTTTTCCTGCCATTTGTGTTCTGCTAGCAGAACAGTCACCAGCAGAGCAGTGATCACCATTTTGCTGTTCCTAAGATTGTTTTGCACTAGAGATGTGATGGATCCACTGTTTTTGGAAGATCAAAAGAAAAACTGAAAAGCTATTCTTTGACAAATACGCATATGAATAATTAATATTATCAGGATTTTAAATTGTGCTACAGCAGGGAAATTTGGCAGGCAGCTAACAAGTTAAAATGGCTAATGCTGCTGACATGGTAGCCAGAACAATGATCTGTGGGAAATGCAGCACTAACAATACATTTGCCTAGCAACTAATGACATACTTTCAATTACTTCATTAATGTAAGGAGAATTGCTAATTTTTCCTTGTCACCTTTAAGTTTCCACTCAGATTTCCTTGCAAGTCTGGCTCTATTTAAGGATTTAATTAGTCTTCTGTTTTGAAAAAATCCACAATGTATTAAGCAAAAAAAAAAAAAAAAAGCCCCTTCTAGATCTGCTTTCACTCTAACTAACGTACAAATTGTGGCTCATTGATAAAGTACTTTGGAATTTACAATGATCAGCATTTACAAAGCTAAATTAAGCAAAGGGACACAATATGTCTTTACACTCTGTCTTTAGATGACTGTTTAAAAAAATGTGATCAATATTCACAACTGGAACACTGTTTTTCTTTGAAAAGACACAAAAGAGAGTAAGGAAAATCATTATTGCATTCTGCTCTAGAAAACTGTCAGAAATTAAATCTTAACACTTCTCTAGACCATTGGTATGTTACTTGTTATCATCCTCCACACAGTTTCAAGGATTTGAAATAGAGACCATAATGTATTTTCTTCATTTCTCAGCCACTAGCATTTACATTAGCAAGCTTATCTCTGAACTCATAAATTCTTTTAAAAGTCAGAGCTGAGAATAACCAAAACTTGAAAAAGAAGCACAGAACATCGTGAGATTCACATGGAACTGATATTGGCAGCACTGATTTTCATTTTGTAGGCATGGTTACATTTCAATAGTGATCTAAGGAGCTGAATAAGAGCATAAAATTGTTTATGAAATATTGATTGAAAATACTTAAGTTTGTATTAAAATGCATCTCATTCCAAATTAAAGGATGTACTGTTGTCTTAAGTTTCAAAATAGGAATCTGACACTTACAATCTACAAGTTGTACTACAAAAATAAGCCTGTCTTAAGGCTTTTACATTTCTACCTATACCTTTATACTTATACTCTTAAAATATAGAATGTTTTGCTCCATGATGTTGTTGAATGAGGATCCATGTATAAGTACAATGCAGTGAACTAAACCCAACCTAGTCAATTGACTAGTAGNTTTTTTTTTTTTTTTGTCATTTGGTGTATTTATTTGCTTTGGATTTTTAGTTTGGAAGGTTTTTTTGAGACAATTTCTCGACTGACATGGTCTTTACTTACATCTACTAGCAAACACAATTCTTTATTTCAGAAATATCTACTATATTATTTGGGCTATACTGATACTCTTATCAAATGTAGAATAGACAGAATTATTTTCAGTGGCAGAATTAACAATGACTTGCTCCTTTGCTTACTCACATCTTGTGCAGAATTAAATACATTTAAAGGTAATATTTCGGCTGTTCTAAAATAAGTTCTGTTTCTGCAGTTTTTTGGCATTTCTCTTTGGAAACTTGAATTGTTCAATTGAAAAAAATATTAATTTTTAAACAATTATCTAAAATGTAGATACATAAAAGCATCTATTCATTAGTGCAGTTGAGTATCAACTTGCTGTAACCTGGTAGTCATTGCACAGGCTGTGCAGATACTGAGCACATTTTCAAGATTGCCAGATATACGAATTGGCAGAATGTTCAGCACTGGCTTCAGCATTTAAAAGAAGCATTGCATGACTAATGAGAATAGGGGAACAGTGCTAAAAGTAGAGATTAGCACCAAGGGAGACAGAAGAGAACTGTTTCTTGGCAACAGGACCAGAATCAGTGGTATGTTAGCTGGAATTTCTGCAGATTAAATTTCCAAGGTACCCTTTCAGCTGTCTGTTGAAGGCAAAACAAGAATGGTTTATACTTTGTAGTGAGGTTATTGGCAAATTCAGAGTGTTTTACAACTTTAATTCTTTCTCCTTTGGAAATCAGTCCTACAAAACCATAGACTTTCTATCATTTATCAAAAGAGAAAAAATAATATGGACATAACCCACTGAAATAATTGATTTTACTGAAATGTGGCTGTATGTTTTTTAGAGGAAAAAAATTGCTATTTATTGGCTTTCCAATCTTTATGGCATATGAACAGCTTTGAAACAGTGGAGATATTTAGTGTAAAAGAAGCTTAGTCCTGTGTTCTCTATTCTTTTTTCCAGAAAAACTATTTTGAGTGGCAAAATAAGATGATTCAAATATTATGCCTTTCAAGTGCTATACCAGTCCAGCACTGAAAAGTTTGTTGAATATATAGAGCCTCCAAAAGACTACAGGGAAGGCTGCAAAACCTGGATTTGATACTGCATTTTCATGCCAGGAAAAACGTCAGAACAAAGCAAATGATGAGAGATCTGATGAATATGGATGCAATGTAAGCTGCCTTTTTTTTTATTTTAATCCTAGTATTCAGAAAAGAAAATATTCCATTTTAATTTGATTTTTAAAATCTAAGTCAGTAAGAACAGTTATTTTTGAGGAAAAAATGTTAATATTTTTATCAACTCATCTATTCCTGTAGGATTTGAGACATCTGAGCATCCTTTCATACCACAGATCTCAAAAAATCCTATGGTAAAGGGACCAAGGAAAATAAAACTTCTGACGTATCAAAACCAGAAAAGACATGTGAGGAAACTCTCCCCAAATTACTGTTAAATAAACTCCAAGCTCTTCTGGCTTTATTTTTACATAGTAAAGAAGCCTCTTGACCCATCACTTTTTTAGAGAATTATCTAGAAATGAACAAAGAACAATCAAAAGTAGTTGCTGTTGCCATTACAGCTCTGAAAATTGATTCAGTCCACACTACTTGCTAGAAAATATGTACCAAATTAGTATGTAATCAGTTGCGATTTGAATCAATTTGATCAATCTCTCAAGATAACAATTCTACTTAAAAACCAGTTTTACCTGCTAAGGTCATTAATGAGGTGGATCTCATCACTATTCATTAGACATCATCCACCATACCATAAGATCTCTTATAACATTAAATGGGTGATTAGAAGTGTTCTTCCTGTGGAAGAATCATTATTCTTCTTCTATCTTTTCATTATGCCTTCTCTCCACTAACATACATGTGAGGTTCCCCTCCTTGTTAATGCCTTTTTCGTTGTTCATACAGTATGCTGAAAGGAATGCTATTCCAAACCAGTGAAAAGACAATAAAAGCTTTCTCTCTTCATTCACCAAGACTAAAAAAACATACCCCCTCCCAAACAATCAAACTCAACTCCCCTCCCAATACCTGAAAAATTCAAACAGCCTTCGACTGCTACTAGCCTAATTACATATCCAAAATCAGTGAACATCCAAATTCAATGATTTACTGATGACCTTAACCATTTTGAAAATACAGTCAAGAAACATATATTTAGGCATTAGGAGGGTTTCTGAGGTATCAGTTTGAGTGTGCAACACTCAACCTCGATGACAGACCAATTGTAAAGCCATAAGGTTGTTTTTAGGTGTTTCAGTTTGTTTGAACTGAATGCTACACCACTGCAGAATATTCTTGACCAAAAACCATGGTGAATTATGTCTCCTTATTGCAATTTTATTTGCTTGTGCATTTGCATATATTTCCTTATGCAACAAATCCATTATTGGACTTGTATACAGGGATTTTAAAGGGCTGCTACTGTTTTGATTTGTACTTTTTCCAACATTGTAATATTTTCTTTAGCTCCACTCTTTCAGATCTCAGAAAATCTCTGATGGGAGTTCAATTATGTGTTGGGGTGAGGGCTGCTGAGTGAAAGCAGACAAAAAGCAACACAACTTACTTCAGAGTATGATGATTCTAACTGCTCAATGGATGGACCTCCAGCATTTGAGATGACATTGTAGCCTAAATTTTTTGACAGTTTTTTGTGTTTCATTTTGGGTTTGTTTGATGGTGGGGTTTTTGCATTAAAACTTGCATTAAATTTTTTGATAACGCTTCTGCTGCTCTACTAAAAAGGAGCTAAATATTAAATTTTCTTGAAAGCAAAAGTAGTAAAAAATTCTGTCGAACAAAAGAACTAGTTAGTTCCACTGAGTCTGGGGATCCTCCTTCCTTTTTCAGCCAGTGAAAAGCTAGTGGTTTTCAGGCAATAAGGGTCTTTTTGACAGCACATATAAAAATATATTACTTTAATTTTATTAAATTTCTATTAAAAAAAACAAAACCAACAAGCAAGCAGGAAAAGTACTCCCTTATTTGTAATAAAAATAGTGAATAAATGGGGAAATCAGCTATCATAGGTGTTTTGTTGTTGGTTTTTTGTGTTTGTTTTTTTTTTTTTTTCCTCTGCTATTTCTGTATCTGGGACCTGCTTTCATAGCTTTCTGAAAGTCTTCTTACCTCTACTGTTTCCTGCATCTCACCATGTGTTCCAAGAGTATTGTCCAAATGCTTCTTGAACTCTGTCAGGCTTGGTGCTGTGCCTTTTCCTTAGGGAGCCTTTCCAGTGCCCACTCACTCTCTGGGTGAAGAACCATTTCCTAATATTCAGCTAACCCTTCCCTGACACACCTTCATGCCATTTCCTTGGGTCCTGTCACTGGGTAGCAGGGAGAATAGAGTAGGGCTTGCTCCTCCACTTCCACTTTTGAGAACACTGTGGACCAGGATAAGGTCCCCTTCTCCAGGCTAAAAACCCAAGTGAGTTTATCCCACTTCTTGTATGGCTTCTCCTGCTGCAGGGTGTCTGGGCCTCAGGCAGACCTTCTCCTAGACATGCTCTTTCTGGCCAGTGGAGCAGCTCAAGGCATCTGTGTCATGCTAGAATGGATTTGAAGTGTGAAGGTTGACTGGCAAAGTTGTTGGAGTAAATGGATGCAGAAAACATATTCGACTCAATCTCTGCAAATGCAAGAGCTCTGCTTTGCTCTATTCAGACCATTTTATATCAATTTGCATGTCTAACCACAAGTGGTCAGTTGAATCTGTGAGAAGCCTTCTAGTTTACCCTTCATCTCTCCTTACACAAAAGTCTGTATAGAGGTTCTTTCTAGCTTTTCAGCCACTCCACTGGAAGTGAAAGTGTGCTGAACACCACCTTATGGTCCATGTCTAACAGTGAGCAAAAGAATTGACTGTCATTTATACTCTTCATTGACTTTGTAGATGTCTCCAGTACTTGTGCATGTTTTATAGTCACTAGTTCTATATTGAAGACCTGTTTCCTTCAATCAAAATGTCAAAGAAGTATAAATAGAAACATGTCACAGACAGCTGAAAAACTGTTGATTTGTTTTGTTGGGTTTTTTTTTCCTTTCCAAAATTTTTTTCTTACCTGTGTGTGTAATGTCTCATAGAATACATACATCACCCACAAGGTTATACCCACAAGGAGAGAGCAACAAAGTTGGTGGTCCAGAATTTGTATTTGTGCATAATATTTTGTTGATCTATTATATGCAATGGTTCGTTTACTAAGTAAACTCATCTCAGTAAGATTTTATCTTTGAGGAATTGTATTTCTGCTTGTCTTTCAATTCAACATATTGCATGTCATTGTTCCTTAAAACAGGCTGTTCAGGGTTGCTTAGCGAAGGGATTTTTGCTGTCACTGTCTTATTATAAGTAATTGTAACTGTCTTTCCATGTAGATGTTGAAAGCCGTAATTCCTCCTACTTTAAAACTGTTCCCACTCTTACTAATTGACATGTGCCCTTATCCAAGAAAACCTTGATTTTTCTTATTTGAAGGTACCATGTGTAACAGTGAATGTATACTGTAAGGCTGGCAGATTTCTAGGGGTTCAGTGGAAATCAATTAGTCAACAAACAACAACACCTTATACTAACCTGCTTATGTGTTTGGGGTTTTTTTTTTTAATCTTTGAATATCATTTGGTGTTTTAAAAAATGCCATCAAACTGCCAGCCCATATATTGATTGTCTGGTTTGCTCTTTACCAGTGCCAGTTCCTATCCTATTATGTCATGACTCAGGTGAATGATTTAGCTTCTTCCTCAGTTGCAGCTTCAACGTAGTGTGAGACATTGGGGCCAACTCTTTAGACATGTTAGGAAGATGATTCCAGGCTCAGGAGGAGCTGTATTCTCATATGTACTATATACATGCTCATATATAATTTGTTTTATTTTTAGTTCTAGGTTTCATTATAGTTTTTGTCTAACTTCTCAAAGCTATTTTTTTCTCTCTTTTTAAGTGGTTTATATATGAAATTAATCTCTTACAAGTGTGTGCAGGTAATATAAATCCTTGTTTATAAAAATCTGGACTTGGTCTTCCCTACAGTATTATGACCCTCTCTACATGAATTTACATATTTCTTCCAGGATTTAAGTTGTACTCACATAAGGCACTTGATGCTTTAATTTTGAAAATGCATCTGGAAATATACCATGTTCTCATGATATTGAGCATTCCTTGGAAATGTTTCTGATAACCTCTGGGTGCATTTTTTCCTTCTTTTTATTTTTTTTTTCCCTTTCGCTTTGACTTTTTTCAGCAGTCATTGTGGTGACTGTCAGATACACTGGAAGTAATAACACTGCATATGCAGTCCTAATTATGAAGATTTTATTCAGAATTTACAGTATTTGTGTCAGTTTTAAATCACTGTTTAAGGAGGCAAGAGTATTTTTGTCATCTTGTGATGTAAGCAGCTGCCCACTGATTAAAAAAGTCATAACAAAAAAAATTCTAATTTATTTAATTTTGGCAAACTTTTTTCCTGCCATCACTTTTTGTTATGGGATTTTACATGAAGTGATTGGAAAGTTCATGCACATGAATCAAAAATGGTGCCATGTATTACAGCAATGTCTAAGAAAGCTAAAAATGACAAAAACACCACCACCCTAAAAAATCTCAGAAACATAGCACTCAACTGGACCTTTCCTGTATGCCTTGCTTTTCCAACATCATTCATGAAGATCTTGAGCAATAAACATTTAGGAACAAAAGACCCAAAAGTTTTGCTGAAAACTTGATGTTTGTCTAATGCAGATTTCTTTAGCATGAGCTTCATTACAATACCTTTGTTGCTGCACCTGACAGTGTCAGCAAGGGATCATTTTTGTATCTTATAATTTTTGATAGCAAATAACTAAGATAGATAAAAAATATTATCCTTTATCAAATTAAGATAATGAAGACAATAGATTATTTTCCACCTGACTGGATTTCTAGAATCTAAAATATTTTTTAAATGAAAATGAAGCAAAACTTTCAGCATTCATGTGGAATATTGGTGAATAGAGTAAAAATTTAGTTATATTTGTAACTTCATGTTAAGCTGATTATTTTTCTTTTTCAGCTCTTTATAGGAAAAGAGTATCATCTGTCTGATAATACTAATGCTGCTGTGCCTTATCTTTGAAAATTAAAGCACATTAAGACATGAAGATGTCTTCTTTTTTTTTTTTATGAAAGGAACAATTTTTTTTTTCCTGGTTTTAGGGTGAGACCAAAATCTCTTTTCCTTATATGTGTTAAAATGTCCAAAAACCTCAGCTCAATCTCTCAATCAACAACTTGATATTAACATATATTTTCTGGCTGTTGTTAATAACTTATTTCTTCTCATAAGTATTAAGTGTTTATATAAAAGAAATAAGTTTTGTTAAAGACAAAAAAGAGAGTATCCATAACAATATCATCAATATGCATTCAGATAAATGACTACCTCCACCATTATTCTGATATTTAATGGTTCTCTTATTTTCCATAATATCTTGTCTCATGGCAAATGAAATATCAAAACAAATATAGGGATGTGGACACACGCTTACTGAGGTCTCCCAGACTTCTAAACAAAGAGATGTCTCCTAACAGCTTTCAGCTTTTACGTAGCCTGGCAATTGCAGTACATCTCTACAGTGGGTTTCAGAGCCATATGACATGTCTGAATTATTTGACTACAAATTTAATAATTGTACTTTCCACTTCTATAATCTTCTTAGCATCTGGTGTAACTCAACACAGTTACTTTATCTTTTGTATTGCTGAGAAGATTGAAATTCTGGCATAAGTTTATTCAGACTTGCCCTTCTACTGGAGACAATTCAGTGAGAAGTAGAACTCTTTCAAGGAAGTTCTGTAAAGATTTTCTCTTTTTCCATGATGCAAATACCTCTTCCTGACTGACACTAATTATTGCTATGACTAAGGTTCAGGTAATGCTGTTGTTTAGCAGGGTTTTTAAAAATGTTTTTACACATATAGGTCAAGGGATTCAAGTGTATGCTGCACAAAAAAAAAAAATGGTTTAACTTGGGTTGACTTTTCCTCATGCCTGTTAAAGGAGAGATTGTCTCTGGTAACATCTGCACAATTTTAGGAGAGTTGACATGGACATTAGCTCCCATAATTTCCTTACAAAACTCCACTTTTGCTGGAGTCCTTGTCACCAAATGTATCTTAAAGCAACATTTGTACTGCTTTGTTTTGTGATAAAAAGATAATCAGGGTCTGAGCACATAGTCTACTTTCACCTTTACTCTGAGTTGTAAATCCTGGAAGTATTTGCTCTTGTGGGTGAACACAGAGATTATTATCACTGCACAGAGTATATACACATCACTACGTGAACCTTTGCTGTTTTTACAAAGTTCTGTTCCTTTCTTTTTCTTTTTTTCTTTTTTTTTTTTTTTAAAGGGAGTAAATGCAAGTTAGCGTAAATGCTTCTGCATTGGCTATAGAGTCTTCAAAGAAAATAATCTATTTCAAGTCTCATTTTCAAGATGATGCTGTGATTTTTTTAATATTTTTAATTGCATAACCTAACATATGACTGAGGAGAAAAAAAACCCATTATATAAACCATAGGAAAAGATTAGCTATTCCGCACAGAAAAAATGTTTGATTAATTGATTTTTTACCCCTTATTGTGAATGAAGACTAGAACAAGCTCACGCTGTGACAGTATGCTCTCCCCACCCTTGCCTCACTTAATCCACAACTACCTGCAGGGGTTATGATGGCTGCATCCACCCCACAGTGGACTTTGGGGGAGGGATGCCAACACGATAGCCAAGGCTGTTTGGAACAGTGACCCAGATGACTTCCTGGCATGTAGATATCACTACTAAATCAGTCCTCTCACTCCATAAATAGCACAGAGCTCAGGGCACATTGAGCCCTCATGCATGGCAGGGGCTGTGTGCTGGGATCTCCCCTTGAGTAGGGACAGCTCTCCAGGTTACTCCTTAGGGTTGAAAGATTCCTTGCAACAGCAGGTCCTTGGTAAGTGATTGATAGTGTGCTAAACTTTGGAGTCTTACCTAAGATTATGCCCATATAATCCTTTATACATAAACACTGACTAAATCTAGGACTAGGATTAGGAAGCATCTAGACTCCTCTCTGAGGAGGAGTTTGGAACTCATAGGGGGGTGAACGTCATTGCTCAATAGGAGGGTCTCCCTGAGAGCGTTATCTGACCTTGCCCCCTCTGCAGTACATAATCATGTGTGCCTTGCCATCAAATCTAATTAAACCACTGTTGAATTTAGCATTGATTTTTTCATTAACTCACTGCTTTAATAAAGCATACTGTTGCTTCTCTCTTACAAGTGAAGTGCATCACTCCATTTACAACACATGCCCAGTTTATATATATCTATTGATTTCAATGTGTCCTGATTTACAGTCACGTAAAGATCATAATCAAGGTGTGTGTTATTTTCTAATTCTGTTGCAATGAATAAAAAATATGTCAGAGGCTTGCTTGAGATCTTAGCTTGCACTAAATTGATTTATATTATGGTTCATTAAAATTATATTTCAGGGACTGGCATGTTCTTTTTTATTGATATAAATTATTTTCTTTAAATTGCCTAAAGGAGAAGGTCTGAATGTATTATTTACTGCAAATGTAAGAGAATCTTTCTTTTGTAGCCTTACCATTTAATGTGTGCTTTGTTTCCTGCTTGTATTTTGTGTGTATAGTGTGGTAGATGGTACATCAGATAATTTGATACATACTAAATTCTACTCCTGTCTTCCTTTCCTTGGGATTACTCCGAGTTGGTAGATTCAAAATGGTTTCTCTAACAAACGTAATGAATTTTCTGAATTTTCTGGATTATCTAATTTTTCTTTGCACATTTGAGGTATGTTACAGAGATTTCTAGAAAACCTTTAATTCACTTATTTGTTGTGCATGTTGTAAAATAATTTTCTGGAACTCCAAAATGTTTCTCATATAAGAGTCAGAAATATGTTTCCTATTATTTATTTCTGATATCCATTTATCCTGTAAATATAATTTTACCTGGAGAAAGACATTTATAGATCAAGCAGAGTAAGCTTAGTTAGGTTTAGTTAGGTTTAGTTATGAGGGGGAGCAAACATCTAATATGTCCACACACTAAGGTTTTGTACTCTAGTATAGAAATGTTACACCACATTTCCTGAAGTAGGCATAGATTCTATAAAACAGTTAAAATAAAAATGCATAAGTTTTAATTATATTGCAAAGTGTTCGCTTCATTAATATCAATGCAGAACTCTTGAAAGTCACATACCTAAAATCTCCCATTTAGAAATGCTGGTATTTGCTTTTGTGGCATTGTATTTTCTTAAGGTTTGTCAGTGTCTGACATTCTGTATAAACTTAGTCATTCTGCCTCTGTCTGCGGTGAAAAAACATGTTTTCATCTTGAGAAATTTATTTATATTTTTGAATTATTCAAGTCTAGCCATTCTGATGTTGAGTATACAGATGTAGGTACTTTTAATATAGTGATATTTTGCTGTAAGTAGTATAACCTCAAAGACAGACAAAATTTCAATTCTATTTTAGTGAATTAAATCTTATTAATAGAGTTTCATAATGGTGGGTTCCAAAGGTTTGGTCTCACTTCTATTGAAACAAGAAGTTCAAGTTCTAAGAGGTCAAGCAGTGTCTAGGCCTGTCTTGCAATCTACAAGGGAAGAGATTTGCTTGATAACATGGTTGCCCAGACTGAATTTCTTATGAAATTGTTGAAATCTCCTTTCACGTATGTGACACAATTACCAATAATTTTGGGGACAGGGAAAACCTGGCTAATGAGGAGGAGCACTGTAAGTTTCTAATGTCAATTCCAGCTCCTGGAAGCTGTCAATGCCAGCTCCTGGAAGACTTCTTCATCAGCTTTCTCATCTTCTGTTGTAATGTGATGCTGCAGGAGGCTGTCAATGACTGTTCCCCATCATTGGTTGATATCTATTTTTCACATCCATCTACAATGTTTGAAATGAGACACAAAACCAAAAATAGAAAAGACATCTCTATCAAATTCTGTAACTTTGTACTGCTGCTCACATCACACCTTCCATAGCTACAAATTGTATTATTCCTTGAGCCGCACATTGCCGGAGGTAAAATAGCTAATATGATGCAGAAATGAAAGTGGGAGGAAAAACTCATTTTGGCGTTGGAGCTGAGTGCAGCAAAGGAAATTCTACTGGGAGAGACAGAGAATAGGAAGACCCTGGAGAAGGTACCATAAATTTAGATAGACATCCCAATTCTGAATATTTAGCCAAACTTTAATGTTTGTGTCTTTGACATTGTTCCATTTGTACTACTATTAAATACAGTGAGTGAAAGTTGGTAAGTCCAAAATGCTGGTTTTGGATATAATCGATATGTAAATGGAGACCTGGTTTTGAAAAATCTTGCAAGCACTGTAAGCTTTTTCCTCTGGCCCTGAGGCCCAGGTATCACTGGTGGCATTTCTCAGCTTTCCATCCACCTGCTGTTTAGGTGCTGCATGGCAAGGTTGATGGCATGAACTTTCTCAATTAGAGTTCCCAGGAAATACAGCTGATGCATTGCCATGTGTGTAACCACAGCACAGCTTGTAGGTATATCAAAAGATTTACTGTGAAACGCTAGTATTTGTTTTGGTTTTGCTCTTTCTCAGAACCATTAGACAACAAATTATTTAGGGAAATAAAAAAAAAAAAGAACCAGAGAAAATAATTAAGCAATCATCCCTCTTGCTCTTGTCCCACACAAAGGATTGGGGCATTTTTTTTTTCAGTTTGCTGGCTTTGCTATTTTTTGGAAAAAGCAAAAAGAGTTTTATAGGTTGAAAATAGGGAAATTAAAATACTAATTGGGTTGCATTAAATTTTAGCTAATAGATTCTTTCTTAAAATAAGTATATTAAATATTAAATTGCTATATTTTATATTGCATTAATTTAAATGCGAATTATGTTATCTTCTCTCACAATGTCAGATTTGGGGAAAGAAAAAGCAAAATTCCTTAAGAATGTCTTATTATATCTTAGTTAAATAAACCACAGACAATAACTGGGGTTTGCATAACACCATATCCTCTATAACGGGGAGAAACGTTGTACCATAACAATTTTTAGGCAAGTCAGTCATCTTGCCACTGAAATATTTCAGCTTTCAATGTAAAAAGTTATTGCTGTTCAACATCCTCACATTTGTTATTACCATAATTGCATCTTTCTTGTGAGAAATTCTTACATCCTACAGACTGCAAAACTGAGCCATGTAGGGACTGAAAAGTTTTTAAAGGTAGTTATGTAAGTCTGTATCAAGGTGCACAGAAAGGCTTGGATAGAGATATGTTTAAGATTTTTGAGAATTCTAAGTCATGTTTTAATTACTGGGGAGGACTGTGGTCCTTTTGCCTGCCTATCTATCCAGTGCACAGACTAAGGGGTAACTTCTTGGCAGATCGAGAGCTGCAATAGGATTACCTATTTTTCTCATAATGAAGTTCTCAGAAAGGCATTATTTTACCTTGAAATAGAATTATTTTCATTTTCATTTGTAGTCTCTTCCTCCATCTCATGCAAAAACACAGGACACGCTATATCCCTCAAGGCAGTAATGTATTTTATGCTTTTATATTAATAATACACAGAACTATGAATATTCCTTTTCCAAACCTGGAAGCAGTAGATATTTTTAATCTGTACTAGGGAAGAAAGATAATACTCTTGATACTGTAAATGATGCACAGGATGTTTTACACAATCAGTGTGTCACAGTCCTTGGACTTTGTCCCAAGCTTTGGTCCCACAAGAATGCATACTTTTGATAAAGAGCAGATTGCTGGGACATCCAGTCGATGTGCCAGTTTGCCCAGCAAACTCTGGAATCTTCTTGATCATTTTTAGTTCATCTTGACCTTCTGGATAGTCGTCCTGGTATCTGTGAACTCCAGGGAACCCTTGGAAAAATGTCAGAGGTCTCTTGAGTCTCCCTGCTGAGAAGTGGCTGAAGGAATGGAGGTTGTTTAGTTTAGAGAAAAGGAGGCTCAGGGGAGAGCTTAGAGCTCTCTACAACTATCTTAAAGGAGGGTGTAGCAAGGTGATTGTTGGTCTCTTGACACAAGTAACAAGAGAGAAGATGGGAGGAAATGACCTCAAGTTGCATCAGGAGAGGTTTAGGTACTAGGAAGTATTTCTTCACAGGAAGGATTTTCAAGTTTTGGACCAGGCTGTCCAGGGAAGTGGCCAAGTCAGCACCTCCGGACTTATTTGAAAGACATGTGGATGTGACACTTAGGGACTTGATAGTGTTATGTGTCTAAATAAAACAAAAGATAAGGGTAGCTCAAGCAGCTTGTAACAGACTCTCACAGCTGTCCTTGATCATGCAGACTTTAGGAAGGCTCAATCATGCTTTTAACATATGCTTATGGAGAAACCTCAACCTTTTAACCCATGTATATGGAGAAATCCATCAAAGAGACAGGTCTAGAGCACAGCTTCTGAAACAGCAATTTGTGCAGAAGAGTGTGAGGAGAAGAGAAGGAGGACTTACAAATTTTCTGTATCCAGCATTCACACCCTAACAGATGGTAATATAATACCTCAGGGAACAGTCTATGGGCACTGCTGGAATAACTTTCCCTTTCCAGTTGGACTTTGAGACTCAGGGTTTCAGAAGCAACATGAGTTTTGCAAGCCTCAGGTGGTAGGAATTGCATAAGACTTGCTGCTGATGCTGGGATGTGTGGTCTTCTAGTCTGCAGGGGTCATATAGTTCTTCAGAAGCTACCATGAAAGAGCTGTGGGGAAGAGGTCATCATACTGTGCAGCATCAAAGGAGGAAAAACTACAATTAGATTTACTCTAAGATCTTGCAGCTTCAAGGATCTGAACTTTTCCCTGCAACAGAGGGGCATGAAGAGCCTGCTCCTGTAATGTTGGAAAGTGGAAACTACCACCAAGACTGAGGCTGGAAGCCAGTGACTTCATTTACCAGGAGGAATGCCTTTGTCTCACCCTGTGACTTGAAATTACAGAATGGATTAAATGCCACTGTACTTGGAGAGAAGCTTGGAGCATCATTAATTAGAATGTCTCTGGGGGCTGTGTCTGAGATACACAGGACCTCTAGAAGGAAGCTGGGAAGAGTAGTATTAGGGGACTAATAAAAGTGATTGGAGGCCCCTGCTTGATACACCTGATTTGCCATCTAGGAATTTTTGCTGCTTCCTCATATTCTGGATGTTGTGATTATCTAAGCTCACCCCAGCTACTCATGCCAAGGTGATCAGGAAAACATCAAACATCAGACATGCAGTACTCAAAATACATAGAAGGGCCCGGTGATGTTCTCTTCAATTGACAAATTCTGCACTTTATTAACTATTTGTACAGTGCTGTTGATATGAGGGTCTGTGAGTATGGGGTTGTCTTTGGAGATAACAGCTTCTTGGAAGAGATGAAGTCCATTCAGCTAGACAGCACAAATATATGTTTGAGCCAGAGAAGTGGTGAGTAAGACCCCAAAAACTTTCTCAGCCTCTTTAAGAGGCTTATTTTTTTCTCTATTCTGAGTTAGACGCACAAGAGAAATAATGACATGATATTCTCAACAAAACAACAAAAAAACAAAGGTCAAAACAAGAAAAAACCCATTACTATCAACTTCAGAAAAAGAGAGAACTTTGGCAAAAATTGTAGTAGCATTCAATCCAAACATCTCACAAAGCATTACCTTAGCCCATTCAATTTAGCAAGGTGCAAGCCCATCCAATTGTAAGTTACTCAAAACACCAAAAATAGGAAATTAAAAGATAGACAAGAAAGAGAAATAGAAAATATATAGAAAAGAACAAATATAGCTACCACTCCTGGTTACAGAGGTGTTCAGCTGGTAAAAATTCCAAGAAGAGGTAGGGTCAAGACATGGTCCTCACACACTACAACTTCCCTAGCTTTAATGGATTGGATTTATTTCTAAATATAGATTAAAATATTACATCTTTGACTTATTTTCAGTTTGTTCTGTCATATATGTGCTTGGGCTGCTGGAGCCAACTGGAACAGCTGTGTGCAGCATTGGGCAGCCTGGGCTGCTCCACACATGGGCCCACCCAGCAGCCCACGCCTTGCTTGAAGAGAAAAAAAGGAGTAAAGAAAAAACCTCACTAACTTAAATGTTTTGATTTCCACATGTGAGTGTTCATGCTTTTACAAGATTATCCAAGTGGAGGTCTCCTCTGATGCTTTAGAGACTCAGCACTAATTCCAATAAGAACCATGAAGTACTTGAGTATGCAAATCATGTGTACATAAACCACAAATCATAAACATGTTTAAACATACATTTATAGACAAATATAAGTGTATTAGAACTGATTTGGTGAGTTACATCTTAGAAGTTATATTTAGCAGGAGCTCATGAAAGAGGAAAATTATCTAAAACACAAGTATGACAGATGAAGACAACCAAAATCATTAGTCCCAAGGGGAAGAAAACAACAATTTAATACCTCATAATCTTGCAAGCAGATATGAGGTATAACATGTTTTTTGTGCCTGCAAAGAATGAGATGGGAACTAGGGGATTTAAACTGCAAGAAGGAAGATTTAGATCTGCTATTTAGAAAGATTTCCTCTTAAGAGATAGCATCACACTGGAATAGTCTATAAAAGGGGTTTCATCCTCCCCTGCAAAGATTTTTAAAGAATGAATTAAATAATCACCTGCCCAGAATGACAGCTATAATGGTAAAACATTCCCCAAGACAAGGGATGAACTAACTGAACCTCAGGGCCTCTTTTGGCACTACTGTTTCACAGCTGGGTAAATAAGTAATCATTACAAAAGGGGAGCTACCAAGTTGTCCTATAAAAAAAAAATGTTTTTCAAGAAAACAAAATGTTAATGTGGGCAATTCATTAGGCATAGGAAAGCCTGATTTGTATTTTAATTAGCATTTTTTGAGAGGGAGATTTTTTTCTTTTACATACTTATTGCTAAGGAGAAAACTGTTTATTGTTCAGTTGTCAAAAATTGAAATTGCTTTCATGTATGCAAATATAATGAAAACATTAATTATTTTCACCTTTTGCCTTCTCACAAAATTCAAACCTCAATTACTTCAAATCTAGCATTTTTCTCTTAGACTGAAGACAAAAAGTGGTAATAAAATATTTAAGTTTTCAATGTATTGGATTTTTAAACTTTCACTTAACAAAGTAAGAGGTGTTCAAAAGAAAGTATAATTGGTGCCTGTCAGGATATAGAGATTGAACTTGGACTGAACTTCTCTATTAGGTAAAGATGATCATGGTTTAACTAGGTGAATTTACAGATGATTCCATGAAGAAGTCATCAACTTAGCAGACACTTTCTCTGATTTACAAGTTTCTAATTTATCTGTTAACATGTTATTAAGTTTTGCTGAAAGCATACATTATGTTTTTTAAAGTCAGAAATAGCAGAATCTTAATTTCTGTAATTTAGTTTTGGTTTGGGTTTCTTTAATTAACTTTGAGGAATTGCATGTAATACAGTGAATCTGCAATACTGTTCAGTTTGCCAGCCTGCAAATATAATTAGTCTTTGGATACTAAAGATTTTGTTTACATTTTAGTGAGATTAAAAAAAAAGAAAAACAAAGCAAAACCAAACTCAAACAGAAATCATTAGTGTTTATATATCATATTTATAAGTACTGACTGGACACATCATTTTTTATTTTAACTTTGTCAGTCCACAAACTGAAAAAAAGTATTTTAGGTTCTGGAATGGTTTATTTAGTAAAGATGATCAAAAATATAAACAAAACTCAAAACTTAATTGACTATAGAATGTAAGTCCGCCTGGCCTACAGGACAGAATGTCACCTCTCACAGAAATGGTTAGAGATGTCTTCATCCTTTTAAGAGAAAATCGTTACATTTATGTATATGATTTAGTTCAGTGACTTGTTTTCTACTCTTTAATGCAGCTGAAAGTATTTTATATTTTTTTTTTGCTTTATCCTCAGGTTGTTTGCCTTTTCAATTGCACCTGTCTTTATTGTTTATTAAATTGTATTTTATTATGTTATGATATATATTATACCGTATCATATTGCAATACATCATATCACAACATATATATCATAATCAAGAAATGTAGTTCATGATGCTGCTGTTTCACGACACAATTTCCCATCCTCCTTTTTCTCCTTGGTGTTGAGTAAAATCTGAGAGGTTTATTTTATACTTCCTTCATGCTTTGCTATATATTACTCAGTTTTAACTCCTCTGTCCATTCTAATAAAATGCATTTTTTAACCATTATTTGCAATAATATCTGTAAAATGCATACTGTTGAAACTGCTGCGTGTGCATGGATACTTGAAGTAGTCCATTGTATCATATTTAAATTGTTCTAATCTTATTTATGAATCTTATCAAGTAAGACTACTGAATTGCATTCCTCCATATTACATAAATACATTCTGCTATGCTCAGTACACATTGTTGACCATTAGTACTTCTTATTATCTGCAGTGAACATAATCGCCCACAGCTGTAGAGTAAGAATATTGAGTAATTTGAAATTATAGCTTTTTTAAAGGTCAATGTCCTGTAACAGAAATGACTTGCAACAAGCTTTTTATATTGCTATCTTCCATGCAATTCTAATTTATTTCCTCTGGGTTTTTTTCACTCCAGCTGATATAAACCAGCAAATCACAATAACTTCCAGTTCCATGCGGATTCTCAGCTGCTGTTGAAACTGGCAGTCTTGCAATAAATTGTACTTTTTTATTACCCAGAAATTTTTCAGATCCTTCAAGTTCTTAAGATCTTCTGGTGGTAACTGTAACCAAGGTAAAAATCAGATAAATTCTTATTTGTCATCTTGATGTATCTGCAATGAAATAAAGAAGAAAAGCTATACTTGCCTTCATCTCTGCTCATGTGGAAGTAAGATTAGAAAGAACAAGGACCAAGATGTAGCTATGATTCTGTTGAGGATAACCCTGTTATGCTTGGGATATTCCTCCATGGTGTCTGGCCTAGATTAAATATATGTCCAGAACTGGGGAAAAGTATTCTAGGAGAACACATAATTGCTCCCAACATGTCTGATGTTTCATTGCCTTATATCTTCTGAAGTCTTCTATTGGTGTAAAGTGAAAGTAATGTACAGGTGTGATGTCTGACTCTGATTTAGTTCTGCAATCACTGCATGAGGTGTAAAGTAACACAGAATATATTGTGCTGTGGAATGAGTGTGAAGTGCCAACTTGTAACTTCAACCAAAAAGACTGTTGAATAGCTGATAATTCTGTTGTGTGCTACTTAATATTCTGGACTACTTAGCAGATATTGTACTAGTATGAAGTTTCAGAAATTAAGGAAAACTTGTCTTTTTCTCTTTAAAGAAAGGATAAGTTTTTATTGTTTTTAAGCTTTATCAGTGGGCTGAAACCTCAAAATATTTTTCCTTGGATAGTACATTTTAGATTATATTGGAACAAAAAGTTAATCCATTAGTATGTAATTATATTTGTCCCTTTTTTATTTATCTTTTCATATAACTCCACATAAAATCTTGATCATAGTAATATTTGGTTTGTAATTTTTGATATATTTATTTTTGATTTCTGGGTCATGTTAGGTAGATAAATAATAATGTTGAAAAAGTGGAATCTTCAGGACTAATGTGATATACTAAGTCTAGTATGCTTTTGCATAATTGTATGTGGCAATTATATGGATTCATCTTAGTCTTCCAAATGTGTAAATCTGGAATGTCTGGGGTTTTTTAATATATCAACTTGTGGGAGTTTACAGGACATAGTTTCCTCTTTTAATCACTATGCTGTAATTATTGCTGGGATCAAAAAATGTGGGTTTCTTAGGAACCTGCATGTAATTAGCTGGTGTTAACCCAGAAGGCTTAGAATATCTGAGAATTATCCTGCAGTAAAGTAATTGGCCCAAAAGGCTTTCCTTTTATGCAAGGGAAAGGATGTGTTGGAAAGAAAAACATTGTTTTCATCATATTGTAGACTTGTCAGGAGAGTGATGCTCTAGGCAAATATCATTAAAACAATTATCTGAGTGGAAGTTATATTATCAGATTGATACAAATCCTAAGAATTTCCTATGAATTGAAACCTTATTTTCATAGAGCTGCATATACTTCTGTCACATTTAGAAATGTACTATGTCTGATGGTTGAAATGATCAGAAATTATAAAGTTCAGTTAAAGTCTTTTAAGAAACAAGGCTATGTTAGCCTCTTGAAAGAGTCATGCAATGTTCTGGTGATGGCACAGCAGTGGATATGCTAATCTTGCAAAATGAAACTTTTCCTTCCAAGAAATGTATTTGCTTTCTCTGTTTGGAAACCTTGAGAGATTAACTGAGAGATGAGTCAAAATGTGCTTCTCCTAGAAACTTAAGTAATTTGCACATCATATCACTTGAAGAGCACCCATAGTTTAAGATGAGGTCTCACAGAGTAAGTTCCATACATTCTCTTAAAGATTGAAAGCCAAAGTCCATGGACTCTCTTGAGCAATCTGTAATTAAAAAAAA
>VWYP01028428.1:9927-24078 GCA_013400435.1 Pycnonotus jocosus | reverse complement strand
AAAAAAAAAAAAAAAAAAAAAGACAGGGCTATAGGAATCTCTTTTTTATCAAATTCTTCTAAAGACGTCTCATTTTTAAAGTTTATTACCCATTCTCTGGTTTGTAGGAAGAAGAAATGAAAGCAGATTAAAATATATTCAATAGTAGGAATTTTCTCAGGTCAAATGGTACCCAACTTTCCCCCTTTAGCATAAATCATTTTTCAATGTGGTTATACTTTTTTTTTTTTTTTTGAGACTATGAGTATATTGAAACATTCTAATTTACCAAGATGAAAAGTAACATATTTGATCAAAGTCTGGTAAGTAAGGAAAAAATATAGAATGAATGTAAATTACTGTCTTTAATCAACAATTTAGTATGTCATACTAAATTTAGTTCTTTATAAAAACAAAGTTAGAAATTTTCTGGAACTTCACTTTTTGAGATCATAAATGAGTGGTTCTGTTCCCATTTTTGTCCTAAAATTTTGGAAATAAAAGTGTTCAAGTCCAGTAGTCAAATATTTACAAGCTGTTATTTATCTCCAGCTTTTTTTTTGTTTCAGACATGCTGGTATTTAGTTTATTAGTGTTTACTGTGAGAGCACCATGCAGTTACTTTAAGGAAGACTGCAGATTCACCACTTTGATATTGCTATATTTCTAACTGAGATTCTTACTACAAGTTTAAAAGTCTTCTGAGCAGCTGTAGAGACAGCAAACATTTGGACAGAATTGTTTTTGTCCAGAGCAAACATACTTTGTCAAGTGGAAAACTGTTGAGAGACATTAGACTGCAAAAAATCCCCTTTCTGGTTGGAGAGAAAGCATAAACTTTGTACTTCAAACAATGGGGGGGAAAAGTTTTGTGTTGAGGCAAAAAATATAGTACATTCTGTCTTCTTTATTAGGCTTTTTAAAAACTCAAAGCTTCAAAAGAAGTTAAGTGTTCTCCACTATAGTTCTCTTTTCATGTCCATCATTCTAGCCCACAATTCTCATGTCTGTTTCTTTCATTGCTGATCTTACTTGTGTAAGAGTGGAATTTCTGGGTTTGGCCAACATAACCTTTTAACTGTTACATTTCGTTACAGATCTGGCAATTCTTGGCTTCATTCAGCATTGACAGAGTATCTCCAGAGGCATGGAATTAGTCAATAGCTTTCAGATTAGTAAACTTCAGTGACAAAGGCAAGGAGGATCTGGCCCAGTTCAGATGCCTTACCGCTGCAGTCAGTCAGCCTTCTGCATCTGTGTGCACGTGTGTGTGCATGCACAAGTAAACATGTAAGATGACCTGTGAAAAGAAATTTCAGCTTAATTTTGTCAAGTAAACATACATAAACAACAATTTTAAAATTTAGTTAAAACAGAGGGATGCCAAGTTAACTTCTTGAAACTGTATTGTGACAAAAGTATGTAATTTAGACAGAAGTGGCAAAACACTAGCTTCCTGTGTCCCCAACTATTATTTTAGATCACAGTTTGGATGAATTTCTCCATGAAGACAACTTTTGCTTGCAAGTACAATTTTCTCCCTGATTATTGTTTGGATATATGTGTATATAATGTGACAGAGAACTTTCACAGGACCAATATATTGTGATTTGACATGCAATTTACATTCTTCTTAGGTGGACAGCTAAAACCTCTGATATCTAGAAGCATAGGCATCTATAAAGTTATTTTACTTTTTGCCTCTTTACTAATAAGTCCTATGTAAGTCAGAAAATGTTACTTTTTGACCTTCCCTGGGAAAAAAAATAACATGTTAAAATGACAAGGGTTTTTTTTGTTTGTTTTTTAGTTTGTTTGGGTTTTTATGGGGTTTTTTTTGGTTTTGTTTGTTTGTTTGTTTTGTTTTGTTTTTTGTTTTTTGTTTTGGCAATATTCCCCAAAATAATTTAGTCACTAAATTTATTTAAATTAATTTTAAAAATTACTTCATTTGACCTGCTGGCCATGTTTCTTTTTATGTGGAATGAGATACAGTTGGCTTTCCAGGCTTCAAGTGCACATTACCAGCTTACATCCACTATTTTGTCTGTCAGTAGTTCTAATTCCTTCTCCACTGGCCTGCTCTCAATCCATTCATGCCTCTGTATCTAGTGATACTGGGCATTGCCCCAACACAAGTCCAGGAATTTACACTTGGCCTTCCTAAATTTCATGAGATTTTCATGGCCCCACTGCTGAAGTTTTCAAAGTCCCTTTGGATGGTGTCCCATCCCTCAAGTGAATCAACTGCACCCCTCAGCTTTGGTGTTGTCTGTAAACTTCCTAAGGATACAATCGATATCTTTGTCTATATCATTAATAAAGATATTAAATAGTATTGATCCCAGGACAGACCTTCAAAGAACACCACCCATTACTGGTTCCCAGTTGGACGTTGGGCCATTGACTGTAACTCTCTAGATGCCATCCAGCCAATTTCCTAATGGTCCATCCTTCAAACTCATATCTCTCCAATATAGAGGGAATAATGCTGTGGGGGCCCGTATCAAGGGCCTTACAGAAGCTTAGGCAGATGATAACTGTAGCTCTTGCCTAGTCCACTACTGTAGTCACTCCATCACTCTGTCACAGAAAGTCATTAGATCAGTCAGGGATGATTTGCTCTTGGTGAATCTGTCTTTCTTATGTTCTGACACGTCCTGCAGGATGATTTGCTTCATGATGCACAAAATGAGGTAGCTCCCAGGGTCCCCCTTTTCACCTTTTTAAAAATGGGTGAAACTTTTGCCCTTTTCTGTCTCTGCGTGCCTCTTTTTGCCTGCCCAGGCTAGCTTGGTACACAGGCGACACGTGGGAGAGAGCTCGATCTTCGGAAGGATCTCANGGGGGTACACAAATCATAAAGGGAAGGAGGGGATTCCCTAGGGCTTTGCCCAATCACTTAGAGCCTCTCCCAGAACTTTCCAGAAGTTAGGGATTGTCTCCAGCATGACAGGCAGGCCCCAGGGGCAGGGGTTAAGGGCATTGACAAGGGGGTTTGAGGGAAGAACAGCTTTGATTGATGGGGGAAACCAACTCAAAGGCGGGAAAATACATGGGGGGAAATAGGAATGAACCAAAGGGAGAACTGGGGTACATAAAACTAAAATAACAAAGAAATGGATTACAAAATTAGAACCTAGTTTGAAAAAGCACCACTACACTTTTCCATTCAGTGAGGACTTTTTCTGGTTACCATGGTGTTTAAATATCACAGAAAATGGCTTGGCAAACTACACCAGCCATTTTCCTCAGGACTCTGGGGTGCACATTGTTGGGTCCCAATAAGTTTATTTTCAGTTTCTTCAGTTGATCTCAAACCTGATCTTATCCTGTGATCAAAGAGATTTAATTCCCCCACTCCCTCTCTTGAGTTTCAGGGCTTGAGGGGTTCACAAAGAGAAATTACCATTGAAAACTGAGACAAAAAATATTGATGGGTACCTCTGCCATGTTGATTGTCACCACCTCTGCCATCTTATGGCAAGAAGAGATAATTTTCTTCAGTCTTCATTTTCTGACCAACATGCCTGTGAACTCTTTTCTTACTATTCTTTGCATTTCTAACCAAATTCAGCTCCAGCTGCACTTTAACATTTGTAATGCCATCCTTACCCATCTGGGAATTGTCCCTATACTCATCCCAGGATATGCATCCCAGGTTACGTGGCACATGCATTTCCTTCTCACACTTCAGTTTGACCAGAATGTCCTTACCGAATGTGCTGAGATGACTGGAAGTAAAATAAGAGGATGGAACTTGTAGGGTAAAATGCAGCTTCTACTCCTTGGATGGAATGGGGTTGGAATGCTTGAAGCCCATCCCACAATGCTTCCTCATACACACGATCTGCAACTATGAGCACTTGCTAAGGGGGTGGCGGGGAGTGGAGCAGAGTGGAAATACCGTGGCCAGTCTCTGTAGAAATTCTTGCAGGGAGGGGAACTTGATGGTAAGAGTTTTTGCATCTGATAAACCTCATTACACCTGTTCACCAAGGGAGATAAGAGAAGATGTCCTGCTGCTGAGCCAACAACTGCGGCAAAATTGTTCTCCTTCATTAAACTTGGTTTGTTGTAGACTAATTGTCATAGGCTGAACCTGTTTTCTCCCCAATAGGGACACCTGTTGGATTAGAACCACATTGTGTGTGTGCTCAGTATTTTTACTGAGGATGAGAGCTTCTCTGTATTTTGTTTTGAACACATTTTTGCAGTCAGATATTCTCACCAGAAATCCTCAAATCTTAAACTGTCAAAATTTTATGTTAATAAAGAATTTTATCCTGTAAACTGTTGGTTTTATTGAGCCTTTTATGGATGCTGGCAGTTCCTGGAAAGGAGTTACATTCTCAAATGAAGTGTAAGACCCGCTGAGGGGTCATAAAGTGGGCAGGCCTGCTGAGGGGCCTCCCTTGTGCTGTTGGTGTGTGCCCCTGAATAAGTCAGTCCAGGTGCCCTCCAGTCCAGCAGCGCTGCTCAGTGAAGGGCTCCTCTAAAGGGGCACTGACAAGCGGGTCTGATACGAGGGTCTCCTTTCCTGGGGCACTGACAGACCAATCAAACACTAAGGGCTGAGGAAATCTTCCCTTTCCACATGACAATGAGCCATGCAAGTCTCCTGCATTCCTTGGGAAGATATATTTCTTTCACTTAACCAGAAAGTCAGACTAGGGTAGAAAACACGTCGTTACTGAAAAAATTTACTTGATTGGGAAAGGAAAGCATCCCTTTTGTGTTTTTTTGGGTGTGTTTTTATTTTTTTTTTAATTATGTTGCTGGACAACCATCTAGCTCTCACGCTTTTTACTGTAAATTCCCATTTGAGAATTTTCAGATTATGATTTCCAACATTCAGGTGGTCAGAGTCCTTTTGCCCTCCTGGAATCTTTGGGCCAGACGCAAGAAAGAGACGAAGGCTTCAAGGTTCTGTTTTTTCCAGGTCTATCACTTTGTTTATTCTTTTTGTTATCTCACAGTTCGTTCTGTGCCCAGCGAGATCTGTTGTGCACCTCGACCATGGCAAGACTCCTTCCTCTATGGGAGGTTGTTGTCTTAAATAGAGATTATTACGAACATATTGTTTACCATTTCCTACCAATGTCCACCATCCACACCAAACAGGTCATCTCCACTTGGCCCAATCTCTACAAGCCACATTGTGCTAATGTCACAGCAGAAAATGGAGATGAAGAACAAGAAGAAAAGCCTTAGGGACCACCCCAAAATATCCACCTTGTCTCCATCTACTTCTATTATAAAAACCTAAAACTACATATTTCTCACTCAGTGATAAGCTAAACTACTGTGTTTTACTCTCTTGAGATTTGTAATTCATCTCTGCTTTGTGCCAAGGTCTGTGACCCCCATGGACAGAGGTAAAAACCCTCCTGTACACCCCCCCCAGACAGGTCCAGGGTATTACAGTGCTCTTGGATAAAACTCAAACTGCCTTTGCTCAGTTCCCAGACTGTCCAGGCAGGGTGTCCTGAGCTTCCAGGGCAGCCAAAGAGATGCCCTGGGTTCCGACAGAGAATCTTTGAGGCTTTTGCTTCTTCATAGGTGTCTCTGAATACTATACCTGAATAGTTCCATGAAATGCAACTCTAATTTTATTTTAGAAGTATTTTGTCCATTTGTAAAAAAATTAGCTATAGGACCTCAAACCCACTTTTCCACTGGGGAGTTTAAAAGATATAATCTTTTTTTGTTGTTGTTTTTTCCTCCTGCATGATATCAATCAAGGAATGTATTAAAAACTTTATTTAATTGAAAGGGTTTTACATTTTGCTCAGAAAAATGGGGAAATCACAGCACTCACAATACATACCATACTCACTTTCACAGCAACATAAGGCTAGTCTTCCTTCATTTTCTGAGACTTCATAGACAAGTGTGAGTCTTTGTGTTACCCTTAAATCCAGAAAACCAGAAGAAGGTAGCAGATACTGAAAAAGATATTGCTATAACACAATGGTATAACTCTTAAACTAGGAAGTGATTGTTAAATTTTAAACATAATGGAGATTTTGCCAGATAACAAAACATGCCAGTAAGTGGCTGAAGTGACAATAAAAGTCTCTGCATGCACTGGTTTAATTATAGTGTAATAATGTCTTAATGCACTGTCTTAGACATATATTTTAAGATGTGGCATTTAAAGTATGGGCTTTCTTTCCAGAGCAAAGTATTGCTCATAATGTAACTGCCATCCTTCTTAAACTTTTGTCTCTCTAAAAGATTACAGAAAAAAAATGTGGGTTTTATTTTTATACAGTTTCTTGAAACATGACCAAAAATTTTCAATAGGTTTCTTGAAGGTGAAATGAAGGAGAAAAATGTACATTTTCATAAGTCCAAGTTTTTTCGCTTACTATAATGAATTAATTAGGATAGGGACGGAAATGTAATACAGATCAAGCTAAGATTTTAATAGAATTTTTTTATATGAATTAATAAGTTCTAACCTAAAGCATGATTTTCTAAAGATAGTCCTATTACTTCATCAATGTTACAGCTGGCGTGGGTTGCAGTGTCTGTAAAGCATTCGACTTTACTACAGCTGAAGACTGAGTCACTTTCAAGATCTTTTGTAAAATTTTACTTCTCTATTAAATGTTTCTTTAGAATATGATCATGCAGTTTTGCAAATGAAAGCCCTGAGCATAAATCCTTGACTCTTACTGTGACCTTCTCAGTGCACTTTTGCAGTGATTTAAAGAAATAGTAAATATTCTGCTGACTATAGATTTACGGTACACGTAATCTGATGGAGAATAGTTGGTGAGTTCTGGAGTTACTTCCTGATGAAGTAAACCAAGTAGCAGAAGAAATTATCTTGAAGGACTTTAAAAGTGGTGTTAGTGTTAGAATCTGATTATTGAGAGAAGCCTCTGCCCAAACTAAGGTGCAAACAAGACTATATGCCGAAGTCATTAGTACAGATTTTACTTCATAAATGTGAGCTAGAGAAATAGAAAGAGATAAGAAATAGACAAGGGGAGAGAGAGATATTAAGCAGAAGATAGCACCACCCCATGGACCCAACAGCATTCTCTTGGTCCTTCTTCACTGTGGTCTCCACAGTGGTTTTGGTCCCGGAGCTGTTCTTCTGGAGATAGCATCTTTATACAACCCATGTTGCAGGTGTCCATGGGGCGGTTGCAGGAGTTCTCATAACTTGGCATAAACAGTTATTCCCTTTCTCACAGTCTGTCACTGCCCTTTGTCCAGATGCCCTGAGCAGAATGTGTTAACCATACCTCACCTGGGCTAGGCTTGGAATCAGTGATTGTTCTTCCTTGTTGCAAGCTCCTCTCTTCTGTGCTTATCCCAAATTCCTGCTAGTGGTGGCTTGTCTTATGGTAAATTCCTTCTGTGGCTTTGACAGTGTTTGAGGTAATTGTGATCTTTAAGTCTCTTACAGTTAGATGAAACAAAGCCATGTATTTGTGCTTATTCCACTGGTATAAATCAATTATGTCAGTGTGAGTGAGGGAAAAAATAACTTCATTGTGTGAGCAGCTAAATTAATCATCGATATTAGAAAGTCTTTTCCCGTTGTTCATTCACAGCTTGTCGAAAGAAGACATGTTCAATTACTGAACAGGAGAACAGCTACACAAAAAGTAACTGTATGTATGCAGAAGAGTGAAAGAGGAAGCCTAAGTCAGCACATTCCTTTTCACACAGTGCTGGCGCTGGAACTTATGTTGACAGCTGGTTTTCTCATGACAGTTAATCTTTAAAACTTGAAATTAGGAGCATGGAGCCTATCCCCAAACTATGTCATTAAAACCCCTCAAAATCAAGTTTTGTTCCCCTTACCACTTCCTTTGACACTGCTTTCCTTTCCTATTCTCTTGCCTGGATTTAATATTCACTGAGTATTAGTGAATTAGTATTAGTATTTTCCTCTTTCTTTTGAAAGGCATAACATTTGCTCACGCTCAAGTTTCATTGTTGTTTTTTTTTTTTTTTTTGAGAGTATTTCAGACTGACTCGAGACTTGATGGGTGCTATGGCAATAAAAACCCCCTTCTCTGTGGTTGTTTGAGAATTGCAGGGTACAGAAAGGCTAGTATCCCATGGGCTTAGACTCCAAGCCATGATTTTGCCATTACCTTGCTGTCATTCATAAATGTGTTTATTTCAAACTGTTTGCTGAGAAGCTGTGGAAACAATGATGTGAAAGGGGGAAATGGCATTCGGGAAGCTGGATATCTCTAATTATAGCTATTAAAAGGATGTGTTGAACTTTTAATTTCTCCAGGAATTGTTAGGGAGGATACCTAGTGGATCAGGGGAGGACCTGGAAGGCAGGGTCCCCTTATCACTCCAGACTGGAGTGGGCAGCTCAAGGATACCAGGACAGCCCCAGGTCTGGGCATCAGGCACCTCTTGGGATCAAAGCCTTGGCAGATCCATAGGTAGGAGGTAAAGGCTGAGGCATCTGCAAGATGATGGCCACTGCCAAAGGACTGGAGGATGACCCTGGTGACCACATCCCCGAGGTGCTTCTGTAGCCTCTCCTGAGTGTCATCAGGAAAGTGGCCAGATGGAAACAGTGTGAATGGATATGTATATACATACCTTGTCTGTCTGTGTATAATTCATATGAATAACACTCACATATGTGTCTGGGTGTGCATCTGCATACAGGTCCATGAATTTCATGCTACAGGAAACTCGGCTGTCACTCTGATGACTGCCTGAGGATTCTGTGTATAGCTGATGGAGCTTATTGCTGTAACAGTTACTTGCTCAGGCCAAGGTTGAAGTTCTTTAGGCATGAAGCACAGAAGACTTCTTCTCAAAACTGAGATATGTATTGCTAGGTGGGAAATTGATTTTCTGATAAATTTTAGTTTAATCACAGGTCTAAATCAGGATTTTCTGTAAAAGTACTGTTTCATAAATTTGTTCTGTAGGCTTAAGTGCTAACTGTCCTCATTTTGTCTCTTTCTGTTTAATGGAAATGCACTGTTAATTTTGCATGTGACTTGCAGACTACTCTAAAAAATATTTGAAATATACTCTTCTACTATAAAAAAATACTTATCATGCTTACTCTGAGGTGACTTTTGAAACATTCTGACATATTTCAGTAGTTTTAATATGCTCGATATCACAGAGTATTAAGGAAGTTATTCCCTCCTAGACTGATATGGATTTCTAAACTGTCCATTGTTTCTTATATTTTGTTTCTTGAGTTCTTCTTCAGTGCACCCACCTTTCTGTGCATAAAAACTAGGAGTTATGTCTCATTAATTATACAGGAATTGCATAATCATGCTGTATTTGCCTCAGAATTTGGATGCCAAAATTGTTCATGTGGGAAGTAAAACTTTTTTGGCCTTTTTCCCAGAGTACACCATTTGATGCTTAGTTACAGTACAAGTGAATTAAGAAAAAAAAAAAAATAAAGTGAATACCTTTATTTTTCAGTTATGACTGTAGGTAGGAGATGAAGCAGGTGGTTACAATCTATTCTAGTCTGCAAATACTGACATGACTGAAAGACTGTTTCTTTAGTAGTAGAGACTTCCACAATTTTTTTTTTTACTTTCTTCAATATTATTTTTAAGAATATTTACCAGTAAAAATATAGTTTTGTAGATTGTATTAAATATTTTTAACTGTGAAAATTTTACATTGTTTGCACCACTATGTTCTATCTTGCAAAATTAATGGAAGATTCAGTCAGCTGAAGTAAAATTCTTTATTTTACACTTTCCTGGAATCCTTGTATTACATACTTTATTATTGTTATACAGAGTTGCTCTACTTGTATAGGTACAAAGAACATACATTAGCTTAAACTTTTCTAGTGATTTTGAAAACTCTTCTCTACAGGAATTTACAATTTAAAATGTTTCTGTATCATAGTATAGATTTTAAAATCAAATCAATTAAAATATTATGAAGTTCAGAATCTCCTCTTTGATTCAAATACAATTGGCCTTTTTTTTTTTTTCAAGAATATATTCATCTTGCAAGAATCACAGCAATTTACAGCTCACCCTTTTTTTTTTTCACAATTACCAAAGTTGCACTTTCAGAATATTCTTGATGCATCACACTGGCTATTTTTGCTAGCATATTACATGAAATTTTAGACCAAGTCTTACTGTTGAGTGCTATATCAAAGTATAGGAAGTTGTGTTTGCTTTGAAAGATTGACCGAAAGAAATAGATGCAATACAGAAGGTACTTATCATAATTTTTCCTTGTTTTACAAATTGTAATGTTTTAGCTCTCTTTCCAGTTTGGAGAAAATTAAAATCATTTACTTTTGAGACTGTAATACTGCACCACTGCTCCATGTTTATCATCCTGAGATGAGTGGAACAAAATACAAGCATTGCATTGTTTTTTAGCTTTCCAACCACCTGTATTCCAGCACTATAACACTCACTTTGAAGTCTTGTGTCCTCAGAGCACATTAGATAAAGGCCAGTAATCATTGTCAAGAGCTAAGTATGTATAAACAGCACAAAGCTTTTGCAATCCCAACAAATCTAGAATAAATTTCCTATAATACAAAAGTGCTCCCTCCAGATGCTTTCAGATTACAATGAACCAAATGCATTAGCTTAAAAAATGCAGGTTTCATGTGCTCTCTTGCTTTTCTAAATAATTGGGTTGCTACAAAGCTTGTAAAATGCTGTGTTACACAGCATAAGATTTTATTTGTAATAGAAAACTTCTATAATTTAAGACCAAGATGTAAAAATGTCTTTCAAAACCTTTTTGTTTTGTTTTATTTTCTTTTCTAAATGATGTTGGGGTCCTCGAAAGAAAGCAGTATCTTTGGTTTTACAAGCTTCCTTTACTTATGATGCTTGCAGAGATCATAGTCAGGACAAGATAATCCTCCATTTGGCATCCTAATAGTTTCCATTATAACTGACTGACAGAGCTTTACAGTGCAATGAAATATGGTTAAAAATAGGATCAAATTGTTTTCTTCTGAAAAAATAACCTGCAAAAGCTCTTCCTGAAGTTTTCATGGTATTGTGCACTTGTGAGGGATAAGCGTCTAATATTTTTCTATAGGGACAATCTTGAAAAAAAAAATCAACATGTAACTCTTGGAAATATTGACAGTACAAAGAATATTTTTTCACCTCCTGTCCCAAATGCTTTTAGATGACACCCATCAATGTAATGAAAAGAAAGTAATGAAGACTGCTTTAATTTTGGTCATCTTCAGGTGTCCACTTGTTACAAGGAGGGTTCATGCTATGATCCCCTAGTGAAGGAAGTACACAGGTCGGAATGGAGATGGAAAAACAAGTCAGTGATTAATTCTTGAGTTCATTTAAGTAATTGGTTCCTTTAATGATCTTTGTGGTGCAGTGCAAGGTCTTCTGCCTCTATCTGTCTCTTCCTCAGATTCTATTGAGTTCCTTAAATATGTTGTGCTAGGAAATAACACTTTGGAATTGTAAAGTTTTCCCTCTTCAAGAGGAGAATTGTGCTTTTGTTCTCTCTCGGTAGATTTCAGAGCAATTTAGTTGTCTCCAGCTGAGCAAAATACCCCTGCCTGCCAATCAGTAGGACTTTTAGCTTGAGTTCATAATCATGATTTTGAGTTCATAACCAAAGATTTTGGTTTTGGTTAGCTTAAGTTCTAGATTCAGCAAGATGCAATTTTCAATTGCAAATTAACTTTAAAGTTAGGGGGTTTTATGCTAAAAATTTGTATTATTATAATATTCATTTTTATTCTCTTTGTTCTATTTAATAATTAGTTGTTTCGAATTTATGGACCTTAAAGCCAATACTACAAAATAAAACAGCAATGTAAGCATATGGTTAAAGAAAAAATGCACACTATCAAAAATCTTCAACTGAAAATCAAATATGACTTTATACATAAGAGATTTATATCAATAAGAAAACAGTTGCCCCTTCCCCCCAATTACTGAGTAAATTAATTACGGGATGAGATTCTATTGACTGTAAAAATTGTTGTAATTATTGGGTAGCTTGAATTAGTTGAACATATAAGGATCTGAACTCAGAAAAAATTGTTTTTATTTCTACTGCACACCCTTCAATAAATTGTAGTGACTAATTTACTTTGAACATGACTGTACTTGTAACATGATTAAGAGTAAAAATTCCTTATCCATCCTGAATTAGGAACCTTATAAACTGTGATGTCAGAAAGGAAAAAAATATCCTACCCATTCTAGGCTAGGTAGAGTAAGATTGATGAGCTTTTTTTTTCCCCCGCAGGGACAAGGCAGTGGAGAAGCTCAATTAAGCATGTGCTTAAACAAGAGTGAGAACAGACATATATGGTCTAGCAATGTATTAGAAATGAATCTGCAAGCATGAAATTAACTGAAGTCTGAGCAGTTCAGCAAGATTCAAAAAAACCCAAGTTTTCCTTATTTAGCTGAGGAATGTAGTTGGTCTCTTATTTCAACCAGCCAGATTAATGGATAAATCATCTTCCTTTTATTTCAAGTGACTTAAATTTATAAATCCTCCATCTCTGCTGTCTCAGGCCTTAGAACACCCTGGAATATACTGTTTTAAGGCCTACTGCTGTCTATTTTTGTTGACCAAACTTCTTAAATATGCATAACCACAGATTCATTGATCTTCTATATATGGCTTGAAATAACCAAATTTTGCTCTATAATGTATGAACTTTCACTTATTTCATTAGTAGTAGAAAAGAAAAACACTCCAGAACTTTAAGAGTGCTTGAAATAAAGCCAAGTCAAACTCTTGCAAAAATATATATTAGCCCCCAAAGAATGGTGATATGACTATTCATAGGTAAAAACAATGCAGCTAAAATTAGTCCTGTGCCAATATGAAAGCAAGCAGTCATTTCCCACTGCAATTTGAATATACTGTGCAAGGCTTTCATTGCCTGTAACAACACTTTATACAGTCAATAGTTTTTATATATATATATATATATATATATATATGGTTTCACCCAAAACAAGTCCTGTCAAACCAACCTAGTGTCATCCTATAATGGAATGACTATGTTGCTGGACAAGGGAAGGCTTACAGATGAAATTTATCTGTATTTCTGCAAGGCTTTTCACATGATCCCTTTCAACATCCTTCTCTCTAAACTGGAGAGGGATGAAATTGATGAATGGACTAGTAGGTGGGTAAGGAGTTAGTTGGATGGTCGACTCAGAGGGTGGTGGTCAACAGCTCAAAGTCCCAGTGGACATCATTGCTAAGTAGTGTCGCTCAGGGGTCTCTACTGCGACCAGTACCATTTATTGTCTTCGTTAATGATATATGCAAAAGGATCAAGTGCAGCCCCAGCAAATTTGCAGATGATCCTAAGCTGCGTGGTGCAGGTGACATGTCTGAAGGACAGGATGACATCCAGAGGGACCTGAATAAGCTCAAAATGGACCCATGGGAATCTTATGAGCTATAACATGACCAAGTGCAAGGTCCTCCATGTGGGTTGTCCCCGATATCAGGCTGGGGGATAAACATACTAAAAGCAGCCCTGATGAGAAAGACTTGTTGGTACTGGTGGATGAGAGGCTGAACATGATCCAACAATATGCACTTGTGGCCCAAAAATCCAGTTGTTTCCTGGGCTGCATCCAAAACTGTGTGGCCAGCAGGGTGAGGGAGAGGATTCTGCCACTCTGCTCTGGTGAGATCTCACTCAAGATTTCAGGTCCCTAACACAGGAAGGACAATAATCTGTGCACGCAGATGATTAGAGGAATGGAATACCCCTGTTATGACGAATGTCTGAGACAGTTGATTTTTCAGCCTGCAGGTGAGAACATCTCATTGCAACTTTCCAGTACATAAAGAGAGCCTACAAGAAGGATGCAGAGAGATTTTTTTCAAGGGCATGTAGTGACACAGCAAGGGGATAAAGCTTCAAACTGGAAGGTAAATGTATACTAGATATTTGAAAGAAATTTTTTATTGTGAGAGTGATGAGGTACTGGAACAGGTTGCCTAGAACAGTTGTGGATGTGGCACATCTCTGGCAGTGTTCAAGGCCAGTCTGGATGAGACTCTGAGTAAGCTTGTCTAGTGGAACATGCCTTTGCTTATGGAAGAGGCTTTGGAAGTAAATGATCTTTAAAGTAATTTCCAACACAAAGCCTTTTTTTTTTTTTCTTTTTTTTCCTTTTTTTTTTTTTTTTTTATTTT
>VWYP01028424.1:0-34797 GCA_013400435.1 Pycnonotus jocosus | reverse complement strand
ATTATTTCTATATTGAGGTAAAAAGATGAATGACAAGATGTTGTAGTCCATCAGTGAGATAAGGACATATAATATTTATTTTATACATTTTATTACTTTGGTTTTTTTCTTCTTCCTTAACTTTCAAATCAGGATGAGTTTATCTGAATGTCTTTATTGCACATTACACTTGACACTTGTAATTTTGTCTGAAAATGTATGGATGGTAAAATAACAATGTGTCAGGTAAGTAAAATTAAGAAGAATCAATATGTCTGCTGTGTTTAACATGAAGATTTTTATTCAGCTGTAAAGAGCTGGAGGTTTTTCATTGGTTTTATTGCATATGTGTGTCATAGAGCAGTAGAGAAGGGAATGCAATCTATAACATCAACCATTCTGGAAAAATTCCTGAAAGGATTAACATAATTACTGAATAGTCTAGAAGGCTGAAAGAATATGCTTATGTGGAATGTGCTTGCTGTGGCACAACTGCTTATTTTGAGTGAACTGGATGCCAGGTACTTTAACATAACAATAATGGCTTGTTTTGGTTTTGTAATTATTGTAGTGGGAAGTAAGCATTTAAAAGACATCAGAAATCTACACTAAATGAATGTCAAAACAGAACATATTATTTCATATAGAAACACCCTTGCAGTGCTGATTGGTACAAAATAAACCCTGCTTTGTAATCTAGTCTCTGCTCTATCACTGCACATCCTAAAAAGCCAACTTTGAACTGCAATCGATTGGAAGGTATTTGGCAATCACTTGGTTTGTCAACATACAGAATATTTTGCCCACAGCAATGGCTTTGCTGAAGGGCCTACAAAGGAGTCCAGTTCTTGCACAATTTCAATTGCTTTTGTCAGCTCTGTAGTAATATAAAATCTGGAGTCATGAAAATCTCCATGAGGAACCTTGAGTCCGAGCAGTGACTAAGTTTCTTACTCTAGAGAGAAGTAGTTCGTGGACCATTATTTCTATCTGAAATTTAGTAAAACTAGCTGTGCAAAAATCAACCATACCATCCTTCCTTATTTGCATTTGCTCAAGTACAGAAAAGTAATAATATGTGGCCAGAATCCATTTTACCAATTAATATTAAAAAACCCATATTATTTTTAATGCGACACAGAAATTCACTTCAAGATTAAAAAAACCAAAACATTATCTACACACAGCTAACAGAAAAATGCAGTTTTTATAATTTATTGTAAGACAGATTCTGTGACAATGACATTAAAGAACTGTTAGAGGATGTATCTATTTTTTTTTTTGTAATAGCTTCAGGTAGAAACAGTTTTTCCAATTGTAGAGCTGCTCAAATATTTTTTTTTTAAATTTGAAAATTACCTCTTTGTTCTTTATTAATAATTAACTACTCTTTGACTATTTTTCTTCATGTAATATATACAGTATATTTTCCTACTGTCTGGATAGAGCAAGGTGTAAAGAACACAGAAAATGATGATCAAAAGAAAAGCAGGACTTAGAAATTATAGTAATTTGTCTTCAGCTCTACACTTCTATGCTGTGGAGAAATAAAGTTTCTGCAGAAAAAGGGACAAGGGACTCACCAAAATGCAATACTCAGGCGTTGGATCCTATATATGCTAGAAGTGGTCCAGGTTGTTCCAGAATCATTCAGGCCCTTATAAGAGACTTTCAAAAAATGACTAGTTTAACTCAGTTTATTCTGTCTTTCATCATATTTACTACATTTATGTGTATATGAAAAGAGAGGATTAAAATGAAATATATTTTTTCTACACTTGCCAAAAATTAACCAAAGAACAAAATTTCAGCTAATGTTGAGAAGATGTATATATATTTCTTTATAGCTGAATAACCTATTTGGTATTTAGAATTTTATATATGGAAAGTTCTGCTCTATGAGAAGTGGAACTGAAAAGGAACATGTCTGAGCACAAAGCACAGCACTATGCAATATGTGGACTCTATATAATTTCTCCTGACATAATGAAATTTATTAAGCATGTCTTTCATAAGTAACATTTAACATTACATTTAAGTACATAATGAGCTAGTGTTCCCCATCAAAATCTAAGTGGATGATTAATTATCAACAGAAAACATGAGAAAATTTTATCAGTAGCTTAGAGTTAGTGTTAGATGGTTGTTTATATATAGTAATGTAAATTTTATATATTATCTTACTATATCTCTATATAAATTGATACAAATGCTAAAGTTTTATATAGTTAAATAGCATAATTAGATTTATATAGCAATTCTGAAATAAACTGATAATATCATTAGCCCTGAAGTGTATGAGCTTCCTTCTTTCTCTAGATCTCCTTGTATATCAGACAGTGGATTATTCAAAAGATTAAAGCTATTTGATAGGAATGATTCAGAAAAAAAGTAGCTGATATATGTATTACTATTTACCCTCAACTCAAGCTTTTTTATTTGATATGTTTTCTTAAAAGATAGGCTCCTATTCAGATGTTGAAATTGTTCACTGTCATGGTGACATGTTTTATGAGGAGATATTTTAGAAGGCCTGCTGTTAGACTCTGCTCTCTGTGTGTTAATTAGTGCACATAGGCCTTTTCATGTAAGTATAGCTTAGTCATCTCCAAAGTGGGTATGTGAGCTGAAACCCCAGAGGTGCAGTTTCAAGTTGAATCACTGAATGTGGTGATGCAGTGTGTAATACAGGCTGACAACTAGGAATTTACTGTTGCACTCACTGTCAAGCCATGCTAAACAAAAGAGGAGGAAAGGTGTTGTTTTGAAAGCCTTCACTTGCCAGGGAAGAGTGGTGGGCTTCCCAGAAGAGCTCAGTTCTGATCTCAATAGCCACTGAAACCGACAGTAGAATTTATGAACCCCAAACGAATTCTTTCTAAAATGAGAGGAGCAAAACTGTCAGCGTTATCAGTGCTGCAATGTCAGACAACTCGGTGTTTGCCAGACAATGGCAGCAACTGCAACTTATGAAGCATAATCAGAGTGCTGCTTCATGGCACACCTGAGATTTATGGTCTTCAAGTTATGTCTCTAACAGGCTTCCTTTATTAAGCTGTTCAAGTGTGTACTTCTAACAAGGCACTGTCACGAAATCATGTCCCATGGGGTAAATATAAAACTTTTATTATTTCTGTCTCAGCTTTTAAATAGGGACCAAAACCAATGATATAGCAAATGACATTTGTATACCAGCTTTGATGTTAATATTTCGTTCTTGTCACAGGGAGCTGGGCTGCCTTGGAGTCAATGAACATTTCTTTCTTGTGTCTGCAGGACTGCCCATCCTGTACCATCCTCCTGACTCTGTGAGGCCAGTAGCCTGTAGACCATTCTTTCTGTAGAAACAGATACAATAAATATTTTAACATTTATTTTGAGGATATATCCAGTGATCAGTGACATAGAAACATCCCTTACTTCCCTCCCCCCATGCCCCTTTTTAGAGGGAACGATCCACTTACTATCCTGGATAGTCATGGAGTACAGAAGCAAGATAAATCAATGAACCAGAGCTTGTTTTACAGCCATCTTTAATGTATATAGACAATAAAGGCTAATTTGTCTGTTTTATTGGTCTACACATGTGCTTGTATGATGTGTGGGCTGCTGTTAGGCAGTTAATTTAATCTGAATATCTTGTGTGGTAATACTAGTGTTTGCATTTAATGCATTTGTAAAGACTGTTAATAAAAATTTACAAGAAGCCCTCACATCAATAGCAATTACCACCTTTCCAGTAATATAAATTCTTGTCCAGATTTTTTTTTCAAAATGTTTTGTTCTTTAGTCATGGAATCCTAGAATGGCTTGAATTGGAAAGGATTGTAAATATCATGTAATTCCAGCCTCCCCAGTCTCAGCCATTCCTGGGCAGGGAAAGCTTTCACTAACCAGATAGTTCAGAGCTCTGTCCAGCCTGGCCTCAAACACCTTCAGGGATGGGACAGCCACAACTTCTTTGGGCAACCTGCTTACAGTGCCTCTTCACCCTCACAGTATAGAATTTCTTCCTAAGATCTAATCTAAACCTACTCTACAATGATTGTAANGGGACAGCCACAACTTCTTTGGGCAACCTGCTTACAGTGCCTCTTCACCCTCACAGTATAGAATTTCTTCCTAAGATCTAATCTAAACCTACTCTACAATGATTGTAAACCACTCCCTTGTCCTGTCACTAAGTGCCCTAGTAAAAATTGTCTCTCCATCTTTTTTGTAGGCTCCCTTTGGGTACTGAGAGGCCTCAATTCAGTCACTCTGGAGGCTTTTTTTTCTCCAGGCTAAACAACCCCAACTCCCTTAGCCTTTCATTGTAGGAGAGGGGCTTTATCCCTCTAATCATCTTGCTGGCTTCCTCTGGACTTGTTCTAACAGATCAGTGTTCTTCCTGTGCCTTTTGTAATATCTTGTTTTCTTTTCATACTAAAGAATAAGTGCAAAGTAGGTTCCCTATGACTTTTTTTGTCTAAACTATAATTTTTTTTTAATATTTTCTTCTTTCAGATTAAATCCAGTCCTGTAAACAGAATATTGGTAAACATATATTACAGAAACTTGTATATTGGAATGAAGCCTATTTGCCTGCTAAGTAATTCAAAATGGTTACTTCAGAATTTGTAGTGAATAAATAATGCACAACAATAAATCTGAAAATGTGTAACAGTTTAACCCTGGTCTTGGATAGAGTCAGTCTTCTTCTGTAGGTCTAACTGGAGTGTCAAATTGCTGTTCTCACAGCCATTATTAGACAAGTATGTACAGGTGCATGTCTTCAGAAATCCAGCAAATATTTTTTCAACTACAATATAGCAAAGGTTTGCAAGAGTTTATGAGTTGAGGCAACTGTTTTGTTCTGATTAGCTGAGCTGCAAACAGCATTCACATCATGTTCTTTTGACCCTAAAATTCTATTTAGCAAGAATAACTAAAGCACAGGTCTTCAGAGATAGCAACTTTGTTAAGATATCATTCTGTAAAAATATTAAGAGTGGGTGCTCTTCAAAAAGATATTGAAAAAAGTGCAATATGGTGTTTTCCACAAGAAAATTGCAAATATAAAATATGCATAACAGCACAACATCAGGAATATAATTCTAGATCGCTAGCCTTGCTTGCAGAATGCCATAATATATCTTACTTTTCTGTCCCTCTCTTGCATTCATTTTATTCAGGTAATAGCTCAGACACAGACTGAGTCTCAAGTCTCTCAACCTATGGTCTGTAAGATGAGGTTTTAAGCATTCCTTATTTAAGCATTCTCTCTCTGTGTTTGCTAGTTACTATTTTTCTTTCTTGTTTATGTGTGTTGCACCTGACTGAACCAGGCTCCATTTTCTCACAGGTACATGTGTGTGCAGCAATGGGAAAGAAAAATTGTCTCAGCTTCCTAAGTGGTTGTATTTTCTTCTTTAATGAGAACAATCTCACATTATTAAAGCTAGCTGAGTAACCATGAATGATGATGCTCAAATCTTTGCTGCAGATGTAGGAATATAAATGCCAAACATATAACCAACATAGTCTAAGTATTTGCTATTGTGATGATACCCAATGCCATGTGAAAGCTTTTTGTTCAAAACCTTAGCCAACAACTGTGTTCTCATGTCTAGCAGTATTTGCAAATTTCAGTAAAATTTGTTGAACATTTTTGATTCCTTTCCTTCCTTCCTTCCTCACATACTGAAAATATAAGATACAAGTTTTTCAATATAATTTTTTTAAAAGAAGATAGAAATCTACATTCAATTTACAGACATTTAAAAAAGAAATCAAAAAGAAAAGGAAACATTGTTTGGAGAAGTGAAAACTTCTGTTCACCCCAAACGGTTTTTGTGGGCTTTTTATTTATTTTGTTTGCTTGTTCTGAGAAGTTCATAGAAGCAATTCTCTTCATTTTGATTCAGTTTTCTACATGATCAGTGAAATGAACAATCAGCTTTCTCATAGCACCTTTCTATGCCAGTTGTCAATCTGCCAGTATGGTACTAACGCTGTTTAAACAGAGCTGGTTCTGTTTCACTGCCAGCAGCTGAGCCAGTGAGTTGTAATGATGGGAACTGGAATTGGCTGTTCCCTGGAAAATGAAGCAGTGACTCTGAACAGGAACTTGGCTAACTACATAAATGTGCCATATTTGCATCATGAATTTTTAATGTGAAGCATTTCTGATAAAAATTCATTATTTCTATGAATCATAAATAAAAAATATATGGCCAATTTAAATGTGGTCAGCAAGAAACTGTTCTTGCCTGTATAATAAATGGTAAGAAGTGTGAATACATAATTAAAGGCAGCTTACAGTACCATGATTTTTAGAAAAGCAGCCAGACTGGTATAGCTGCCAGTGGCAAACCCATTTTATTTCATTTAATAAGCTTTTAGTTGTTGGATCTTGCCCAGTCTCACAGAACATTGGACTTAGCCAAACACATTTCTTATTTACAAAATAGAGGCAAAAACCCCGGGACCTCCTTTCCATTTACAGTTTTCTAATTAGATGGTGAGCAAGACAACAAAAATGATCCATAAACTAATTGCAAAGTATTTTGAGTTCTGATTCAGGGGAATTAAAACTCCATTAAGTTATAGAGAAACATAAGCTTAAGAACAATTCCTCTCATGGTGGGAATGGCTAAACACCATACTCTCTACAATTTCTTCCTCTTTGAGCTTCAGATTTGGTATTTCATTCAGCTACAACCAGGTGGTAAATATTTACTTCTGGCAGTGCTTATTTGGAGTAAATGACTTAGTAACTGACAACAGCTAATTGAAAACAGCTTGGGATCACCCAACACACTCTAAACTAATCTAACTTAGATTGTAAAAGTCTGTAATACTCTGCTGTCTGATGTGCAGGCCAACTGTAGAGGAAGTCAAGCAAGATTAACAGATGGCTCAGAGATTGCTGTAGGGAAGAAGGGTCTCAGATGCTCATATCTTATAAGGTGAGCAGAGAATGCTCCTGGTAGGTAGATTTCACCTGAGTACCCAGGAGAGCCTTCCAGTCTTCAAGTTGGCATGAATGGTAAGAGCTGTGAAGGATGCTCCTGTAACAGACAGATTTAACATGAGAGATGAGCTGGCCTTTACAACATGTTACTGAAAATATACAGCTTTTCATTCCCTTACAGACTTACACACAAAGTGATGTGTGCTGGAAGATGAGCCTTCTTACTTTCTTTTCATGTGAAAATTATTTTAGAGTCTTGATTTTCTTGTCTGTTTTTAGAATAGATCTTAGGAAAAATTCCTTCCCTGAAAGGGTAGTAAATCATTGGAACAGTGTACCCATGAAAGTGGTAAAGTCACCAGCCCTGGAGGTAAAAGGTCTGTAGCTGTGGCCCTTAGGCCCATGGTTTAGTGGTGGACTTGGCAGAGTTAGGCTGATGGTTGGACTAGATGATCTCCAGAAGCCCCCTCAAACCCCAGTCCTTCTGTGATTCTGTGTGAGCACAGTAACATCTTCTCTTGTGACGGGGAACCAAACCTTCAGGTTCAACGTACAGTTACTCCATGGATGTAACCTTTCCATGCTTGATTTTCTGTTCTCTGTTTCTTTCTCCATGATTGCTAAGATTTTTTTCCTAGCTCTTTTGATGCTGAAGAAGTGAAACATTTTTTGTAGCCTCTTCTGTTGTAATATTAAAAGGGTTGTCTAATTTATTACTAATTTGAATTTCAATTAGCTGTTCTCCAGTTCCAGGTATTTCTAGGTTTGTGTTTTGAAACAGAATTTAGTAGGTTTGCAGGAGAGGGTCTAATACACTGTATGATTAAATGAAATTATATGTGCTGAAGGTATGCTAGGTGTTTGCTATAAAGTTTTGAAATTTCTTGCTTTTTTGCAAGAATATGAGCTCTTTTAACACCATCCTTTGCAACAGCTCTGTTGCCAAAAAGCAGTAGAGATTTGTCCTTGTTCAAACAAATCCCATTAATATGATGTGAGTACTTTTATTCCTATATTAGTAAATGGACAAAGCCTTGAAAACATTGAGGAGAGTTTCCTCAGGGACCAATACTGCAAATCCTGTTGCTAGGAAACCATTTTTGTTTGTTTTCCTTCAAAATGACTAAATCATTTTATGCCTGGTTTCAAAGACAGCTGAGAAGATGGGAAAGGATTGTGTTTCAGAAGTCTTACCTCTTCTCCCCTTTTCTTTCCAATATGAGGAGAGAAATGAGTTACTACAATATGGTGGGATTCAGGGGAACATATGATTAAATGACCCACAAGCAGTGGGGTCTGGCTGCATTGTGTGGAGCAGGGTGAATACCTGGGTGAGCCTCCCTGGCTCCCTCATGGATTCCTCTCTGTGCCTCTTTTACTCCCTCCTGTTGCCTGCTCCTTTCCCTGGGAATACCCCAGTTATACCCAGTGGCTCCTTTCCTTCCATTTTTGGGGCTGTCTGGGTGTTTCCTATTCCTTTCACCCTGCTCTGTCTCCTCAGCCCGGGTTCCCCAGAGGGGCAGGGTGGGTGGCAGCAGTGGTGGCTGGCTGCCCCTTGCAGGAGGTGGGACTGCCAGGGCCCAGCTCTGGGCTGGCCTCTCAGGCAAGCTCCAGCAGCATGGCCAAGGGGACTGGGGGCTACACCAGGTCATGCTTTAGGCCAGAGGGAAAACAGGGTCCCTGTGGGGCAGCTATGGGAGGAGGGAAAAAGCTCTGGCTCACTCACTTCTTCATGTACCTTCTTTCCCACTGAATTCCCATGGCTTCNTTCTGTGCCTCCCAGGTGTGTAGTTCTGAGCCTCATATTAAGTGCTGGTATACTCTCTTCACAGAGTAGATAGAGAAAACAAATCTTTTTCCAGATGGAGATCAAGGACAACAGTTGCAAGTTTTCAGGCCCAAAAACATAAACTGGACTGAAGAGAGAAACAAGAAGGATGGAACTTCATAATCTGATGCTGTAATTGGACAATTAAACTCCTCTATGCAAATGGACCAAAACTTATGAAAGTGCGAGACCTCATGACTGGTTGTCCACTTTGTGACCATTTTTAGTCCACCTTGGGTGTAGTCCTGGTCAGGCTCTTGTTCTGCCCAAGGTGTATCCCAAAGGCCTTTCAATAAATATCTGCTTTATTCTCTAGCTCTGTCCAGTCTGTTCTAGGTCAGCCTTCCCAGGGCATCAGATCTGCATCTATTGCTGGCTCAATCAAAACCAATCAACCATTCTTAGGGATGAGCTAATTAATAAAAGGCTTTTCTCTTAGCAGTGGTATGTGTTTCACAGTGCTCTTCCAGAGTAACTCTGCACCAGTGAGATCTTCTCCTAACTAATCATGTATAAGGATTGTTAACATCAGCCTTCCCAAGCGGACAGCCCAGGACAGAATCTGACTTTAATTCTGTTACTTGCAGTTGTACTCTTTGCTGCTGCAGTTTATAAAACAGGTTCCTTTGCACTATGTTGCTATGGGTTTTTCCTTCTATTTACTGAGAAGAGAAAGATGATTTTTTGTCTAGTGTCTCAGCAAATTCCTTCCTGCTCTGTTTTAGGGAGGGTTGAATCTGATCTCTTTCAAATTATGAGGAATGGTTTTCTTGGTTTCTAAAGCATTAAAGATCTTTGTGCTTATTTACATATAGGAGGTAATGGAAATATATTATCTCCTAGCTTTGTTTAAACAGACTTTGTTTAGATCAGCTCAGCAGGTTCTCTTCTGTCTGTGCCATACTGAAATAGTGCATTGATATGCAGGAGAAGTGAGGGATATTTTAGTTCACTTCATGCAATAGGTAGGCAAGATTTTCAATTTATCTTATTCATAGCCTGACACAATTCTGAAATCACTCACTGAAAATTTAGAAGAAGTTGATGAAACAAAATTCTGTAAAATGTGAAAAATCTAATAGTTTTTGTTGTACACATTGAGCAGTTACTTAACTGTGTTTCTTGTTGATAAGACACCAGTGTAGCTCCAAAAAGGGGAGGAAGAGGCAGGATTGAGCCCACTAAACCCAGAAAACTTTAAATATGAATTTAAGCAGAATTTTTCTCGTTTCCATTAAAACTTTTTCCCAAATGGAAAATTCTGAACATGAAAATAACTGCATCAGAACATCTGTTGACCAATTTTTAATGTTGTTACTATTAATATTTTCTGTCAGTGTTCAGTAACATGTAAGAAATACATCCTAGCATCTGCAACATCAATGTCTCTGTTGCAGCCTTCTGGCAAAATACAGTTTCTATAATATAAATCATGGGAAGTTTTCAGAGAAAGATGGAACACAGAAATAAAATGTAGGACGTAGCTGGATATGAACTTTTATTGTGAAGCAGCAATAAAAGGAAAACAATGTTTATATGGTATGTTTGCATATAAACTTGCAAATATTCCACATAATTAAGATGCACTTTTAGCTACACTTTTTCATTAATATTTCCAGAGAATAAGTACTTTCCATGAAAGCTTCTTCTTGACAAATTTTTATTCTGGAGTGTCGTGGTTTTTTTTGACTTCTTGTATATGTCGTCTCACTTTTCTGCTATTGGATGGTGACTGGATGGTGAGCTTTTTTGTTCCTTCAGATATGCAAAAAAATTTCAAAGGATATAGATGTAAAGATTAAGGATTTATAGAGCTGTATTCTGCCTAAAGAAACCCTTGTCCAATAAACTAGCAAGTTATTTGTATTCTGTCAAGCAGAGGGTGCAGCAACTGTACTGTCCTCTGTCTTGGGTTGCTGTGAAGATGAAAAAAATGACAGGATAATTGCTTATCATGGCAGTTTGGAGCCTTTTAAAACAAACAGCATCCCTGAGTACGTATAAAATGATGGTGGCAGCAGCTTTTGATTACAAAAATGTCAAGGGACAAGTTTTGGCCAAGGTTTTCAAACTAATTGGGTCAAGCTAGAGGCAGCAGGAGAATACAGACTCTGGCATTATGTAGGTTGATGTGTTTAAGATTTCACTGCGTCTGGCACAGAATGATGTTACAGAAATGGGTAGTAAGCAAGCTTTAAAAAGCTTAGTAGTGTTCTTGTATCCTCAGATGCATTATCTAATAAAAATACTTCATCTTGCCAGTAGAATGCCCTGAGTGTTTGTGTGCTGCAGATTAATTATAATAGAATGTGAAGTATCGTGAATCAATCTGCTGTCTCATTCTTTTCCAGAGAAATTTCTTAATGATTAAAGTTGTCTCTGCTTATTTCCCAAGAAACAGGGGGAAAATGGTCTGTGATACATTTAGTTTGTGAATTCAATTCAGTATGAAAAACTTTTACCTTGAGATATATTTAAATATTCTGAAGATTTTAGGTGCCTCACAGACTAACTAGGACTGATGGAAAGTTTTTATTTTTTTAATCAAGATTCATTCCTAAAGGAGAAGGATTTTCAGAAGTAACAAAATTAAGTGGCTTTTCAATAATCTGTAGATTAGTGTCAGGTACTAACTTTGGGGATAGGATTCCAAAACTAAAAATAAACAAATGTAAAGTGGTAAGAATATTTTGGTAGGTTTGGGGTTTTTTTGTCTTGCCAATAATTTTAATTTCTGCATGAATTAATCCTTAATTTTTTTGTTCCTAGCTTAATCTGTCAATTTCAAAAAGAAAAAAGTACAGCCCTCTACTTTTCTATTCTGTTGGTAGCCAAAAATTAGTTACAATCTCATATTTTGAAATAGGCAGTCTATTGAAAGCAATGCTTTGCAAATTTTTGAGGAAATTGCTATGAGATCTATAGTAAAAGCGAAATAAAAACTCTGGAATTCAGTTATAAAGTCACACTGAGAACTACACAATAAATAAGACTATAAGGAGTGGGAGGGACAGATTTGTTGGACAACTGTTTCCAGAATCTGTGTTTTGCCTATAGAATTCAAAGTGGTACTCTGAATTATTGAAGTTTTGAAAGAATACTTAATTTTTTTTTCATAATTCACCAGATTTTAATTGAGATTTTTATTTATGTAAAAGGAAGGAAATAGAAATTTATTTCATCATCTTTACTGCCTTTCCAGCATCTGGAATTTCGATTGATATTTGGAGAAATAGAAGTGTAATGATGAAATGCTTTTGAAAGTTGCAGAGTTAGATCAGTGCCTCAATACCTATAATCCTATAATAGTATAACCCTATAATAGTAGCATGACAACCAAGTTAATTTAAAATGACAAGAAAAAAGCACTTGAAGATGTCTTTTAATTGTTCTGTTGAAGTGTGAATTCTACCTCAATACCAGATCTTTTGGGCATCTTGGACAATTTACATGCACACTGTTGTTATCAATCCATTTAGGCATTTTTTGCTCTATAACTAAATATTTTTAATGGTATATTTTAAAGTAATTATTGCACCACAGAAATGATGAATCATATCCATATCTATCTTTGTGAGCCTATAAAGCATGCAATTTTAAGGTCTTTAAGATAACTGGGTCCAGTTATGTAAAGTCCTACAGTCACAAATCTAATTGATTTGTATGTTAGTGATGACTACTATTCTATGAAGAAATTCCATAACTTTGGCACTGAAAATTTGGCTTTTGTTACATAAACACATTTCAAAACAAAGCAGTTATTGGGAGAAGTGTGATAAAGATAGCTTAAGCAGAAACAAAAAATTTAACATTGGAAAAGATATGTTAGAACTCAGCTGGAGAACCAGAAGCAAAACTCAGCAAATATGATCAGCATGAACAAAAGAAAGTGGCTTTTGAAGTTCATAACATTATTTTAATTTTAAAAACTATTTATCTTTTTTATCCTATGTCTCATTTTATTTCTGTATAGCAAGTAACCTTCTCTGCTTCAGGAAAATTTTGTAGGATGAGACACCCTGTCACTGGTACAAATTGAGCATAGTGACCTCCCTGTCTGTTTTCATTTGTGCTGTAGAAAACAGGCATTTTTAAAAAGCATCTGATTCTTAGCATTCATCAAAACATGTTTTGTAAGGAGAACATTTCAACAGATCTGGAGAATGGATATAGAATCTGAGAATTTGTATGCTTTTTCATCTGTAATCACTACCTAAAATCTGGTTCCTAGCCTTGAAAATTCTGTACCTGTTTTATATCCAAACCTCTTTGGCAATGCCAGCAGTATGCAGAACTGCCTTCAGAATTTCCAGAAACTGAAGCCAGTTCTATCACTGAAATGGCAATGAGCACTCTAGTGCATCAAATGATGCTCAGAACAGTTTAACTTCTATACTTTTGCAGTCATATGCAATTGTCATTAAAGTCCTCACTCAGGAAAAAGGAAGATTAATTTGCCTCAAGGCTCTCATCTTTGAAAATATTTTCATTTCCTCCTAATACTTCACCCTAATACAGAAGCGTTCTCTCTGCTTTCAAAGGCATTCACCCTACAGCAACTGGCGCCAGGGAAATGACGCCTACAATTTTCCTGCCCTGTACTTTTTCTCTTCCCTTTTTTTCTGTTATATATGCAGTTCTTTCCCTTCTAATCTACAGAAGGGAACATATTCTCATTTTACACCTGTCCCTGAAATAATTTCCAGTATTGGTGTGGCATTCCACCATGCTAAAATTCAAACTGGAAATTTAGTTTAGAGACTGGTTAGCTGCTAGATAACAGGTGAAGGATGAAGAATCCTCTTCCTACGTTATCTTAATATTCAATTCTATTCCAATGCCAAAGAAAACACATTTTCTGGTTATTAAGTTGTCAATGAATGCTACCTATTGGTTGGTATAGGGCTGCTAAGAAAATTAAAAATGTATGTTTATATTTAAAGTCACTTAAAAGCAGTACTGGAAAGCTGTGGGTTTTGGTTGGTTGGGTTTTTTTAGGAAAAAAACACAGATAAAAACTTTCTACAAAGCTCATGATTTCCTCTGTGCTAACAGAGTAATGATTAACTTCCAGTCCTTGTAGACCAGTCATGCAGTGTTCAATTAACTCTTTTATGATGGAAAACCTTAGCAGAGATTCCAATACTACACTGTAGGAGTAGCCTAACTAATAGTAACTGCTTAACTTCACAGCTTAGCTCATTTGGTTAAAGCATGATATTAACAATGCTAACACTATGGCTTTGATCCCCATATGAGCCACTGACTTAAGTGCTGGATTTGATCCTTGTGGATCCCTTCCAACTCAGAATATTCTGTGATTTGAAATAGATGTAAGGGGAAAGAGTAACAGGGGAAAAAATGGAAAACAAACCCCCAAGAATTAAATGTTTCAGTTCTGGAGTAGAAGTGTGAGAAGCAATTTAGCCTTTGAATAACATATATATGATGCATAAATGCATACTTGTTTGTATAATATTTCTCAGATATATTTGTGTGTTTAAGTGGTTTTCAAAGTCTGGATTCTGCATTAAGGAAAAACACTTGTTTCTTTCCAGCTGTATCTACATGATTCAGAATAATGTTTTAAAGGAAAGAAAAAATTCTCTTTTGCCTGAAAATCAGACAATAGGATAAACAGAGTGTCTCTCAGGTTCCTAATGCTCCTCCAGCAAAAAAGAAAAAGATTCCTACAGATTGAATAATAACAAGATTGTTGAGGTTTGGGGTTTTTTTTAGAGAACAAAGGACTACACTGACCTCCTATAAAAATATTTCAGCAACCTTTCTTAATGTTAGGCTGCCAAGTATTGTATCCAAGGACAGTCAACGCATTCTGTAGCTAGGCAGAGATGAATAATTTGTTCAATAACTGTACTCCCCTTCACCATCTGGAAGTTTTCTGAAATAAAACAATGTTAAACTTATTAACTGATAAAAATGCATTGATTTCTCCAGCAAACATTTCTCGCACTGCAGATTGATTTTGTAAATTTACTGGGATTACTGTTTGTGAGTCTGACTTTGCTGGTTAATTAAGCAAATCACTTGATGTTTCTGTTTTTGCCTGAAATAGAAATCTGTACAGAGAGGGTAAAACTGCACATTTTCTGCCTGGTGGCTGTAAGGAAGGAGATTAAAACCTCTCAAATCTGTGGCTACATTTGTAGAATGTAGGCTCATTCATGTCTTTAATGCTGCCATTTTTCAGACTGAATGGAATGCTTCAAAGGGTCTTGCTTTCATGGTCTATTTTATCTCTTTTATCCATTTTATCCATGGAGTAAAGAGATAGAGAAAGAAGCTGGAAGAATCTAGATTTACTTTTTTTTAAAAAAAGAGCTAATGCTGCTATTAGTGACCTACCTCTTAACCCTTAGACTTGTGCCATTCTTAGACACAAAAAAACTTTGAATGTTCTTGTGAGGATTTTCACTTGTGCCCAGGTGAGGTAGTTATTCAAGATTAATATGGAGTTAGAGCCTAACTAAAAGTCTGTCTGGGAAGTTACCATATTACTGGAGAAAATGGGTGAAGCATAGTCTTAACCTTCACGCTTTCCAGTTTTGGCCATGCAGATGAAACTGTTGGGGACAAATAAAGTTTAGCTCATTTCCTTAAATTTCATTGTGAATGACCTTCCTTTTTGCATTGGTAAATTTTCTTTTCTCTTTCATAAATAATGATGTAATTAGGTTTGGTGTTTTTGTTTTTTGTATAATATAACTGTGTTTAAATACTTTCTAAAATATAATTGCTTTGTTTCTTCCTTCTTTTTATTCTGTTTTCCCCATGTCATTTATACTTCAGTGAGAGAAATATACAGGTGTTCATTAGTGCAAAATTAGTCTCTATAACAGAGAAGATTTCACAGAATATTAGGATGTTCAGCAATTGATATTCATAATGGCCAAGACCTTCGTATCACGGTGTGTTGCTTTTTAACTGCCTTCTAGGATTGCAATCTGAAAAACTATATCCCTCTAAACCTGCAATATATTGATTTATCTACTGATAGAACAAAATATAATATATGGGTAAGTATACTGTTTCACTAAGAAGCACCAATAAACTGACATTTTTACATAAAATAGAGAAGGTAAACAAGCTTTCAAGGTGATTAATCTTACTGTAGCTGATACAAATTATCACAGGGTGAATGCAAGCTCAATAAAAACAGTGTAAATCACATTTATTGTCCTTGAGTTAAATCTAAACATCCCATTGCTGTTTGGGACATTCATCTTGCTTGTCTTTCTTAAGGTCTCTGTGTACCTCTTTAGAATTTCAACTGGATTTTCACAGGCTCCCTGCTCTATTATAATAAGGGAAATGAAGTTTGGTATAGCTTGAATATTATTTATATGGTTAAAATAAACTTAAAAACAAAAATAATTTTACCTTTTTGTATGGTAGAGAACAAATTCTCAAAGATTTTTTTAAGTTTCTTTTCAGATGGTCATTTAAATGGTGAACTTTTAGAAACTGTAGCTAGCCTGCAATTCTGAATTCCAAATCATTCAACAATGGCTGGGGAAATACTTATACGTATTAGACCAACCTCGTTTGAGTTTTTAATTATCACTATTTATTCAACTGTTGTAGCACAAATATTTTACATACAAATATTTTAAATTGTTTTATGCCTAGGCACAAATATCAGTAATTTATTTCAATAAAATGCATCAGTAATATTTTCAGAATTAAAAGGTTTAATTGATCTACCTTCAACTTATTTTAATGGAATGTGTGTACATTTTTGTTGTTTTTATGATGAGCTGGATAGGGAAAGAGCTCTACTTTCTGCCTTGTAGTATTTTGTAAATGTAGATTTTTGCAACATAATCTGATCCTGCATGTTTTACTCATGAGGTGTTTTTATATCAGTAAACTTGTAGCTAAATGGTTTATATGTGTGTTCCACAGGTGATCCTGACATCCATAAATCCCTGATGGCTCTGTGCACTCCACTTTGTTTTACAGGCACAGCACACTAGTAAGCCATAACAAACCTCCCCACTAAAGGCAGTAAGAGTGGATTCCAGCTGTTTTTTAAAGAAATTGTATCAATTTTAGTTTTAATGACAGTCTTTGTGTGTCTTGACCACAAAACAGTATGATCAGGACTTTGTTTATGGAGAATGTCAAACGAAGAGAGAAGACCCTAAGACTTTTTTGGAATTACAAGATGCAACTTGTAATTGTGCTTATCCTGACAGGAATGAGCAATAGCATTTAGTTAGGCATGGCCTTAAGTGTTTGCTTTCCATGCAAACTTGAGCTACAGCAAATATCAGGGGGAAAAGTTATTGCTGGTTGTAAATAAATGCTGAAAATACTATATAAGCTTGTAAAAGGAACCCTTATTATTTGTGTACTCTCAGTACACATTTCAGCTTATAACATCAAGGATATGTGAAGTATAAGAGGAAAGTGTATTTTTAATAGATCTGCAGGGTGATTGTTTGAGTTATATGAATAGCTCACATTGTTTAATATTTCAGCTGCAGAACTTGCCAGTCATCTCAATTATAATAACAACAAATGCCTTGTGTGTTTAATTAATGTAGAACTATTTTGAGAATGCAAATGCAAATAATTTCTGATATGCATTCCTATTTTGAGATTTGTCACCTTATTTGTAAATAGCAGACTCATCCTTCAGAAAAATTAAAAAATTATGAAATGCTAAATGTTTTTTTCAAGCTGATAGATGGCACTTTACATTAAAACATTGCACGCCTGATGATGACCATACCTTCTTGACTTTACCTGCAGGGACCCTTTATGCTGAGAAAAGGAAACAAAAAAACCTTGTATTGTATTAATCTAAGCTGTGCCAAATCAAATACTGTTCAAACATTATTTTGTTCTGAGAACTAGAAAAGGCTTAGGGGACCCAGTGAGAACATTGTTCTTTGAATCAGTAACAAAACTCACTCCTTTTAGCAGGGTGGTTTTTTTCAGCAGGAGCATTCTGTTGAAAAGAAAGGACATTGAACTGGACTAATAGTAGTGCTAAATATTTACATACCTTCTAATCATGCAGGTCTTAGTTGTGCATTTTTATTGCCTACAAAACACCTGAAGAACTGTGTGGGAACTTCTGAATAGACAGTGTATTTATGAGCCACTCATTCTGTAGATCTGAGTATCTCGCCTTGTTTCTCAGACCTGAATCACAGAGTGATGTTCTGAAGAGACCAGGAAGAAAGAATGCCCATATAAACCTAATTACTTAGAAGAAAGTATAGTAGAGTGCAAAGTTCTAGTTTGTTTCTTCCCTCTGTTTTGGGATTATTTAAATGCAGTTTATCTTTCCCTAATGTCAAAGCTGTTGTACTATCTTGCTTGATCCATGAGAATCTAAGTATTCTTAAGAATTTAAGTACAAGTGAAAAATTCTCTTGGTCCCAGTGAATGCTTTCTTCACATCAAACTAAGTTTGTTTTAAACTTGTTGCTTTTGAGCTTGCAGCTCTGAGCACTGCAATGTCTGGACAGACTAGCTGATATAGTGTCAATATAGTTCCATTAATGTAATACTCATTCATGCCTCAAAGCAAGGCATGCTACATCAGGGTATGCTGGTTTCAGCTGGGATAAAGCTAATTTTCTTCCCAGTGGCTGGCATGGGGCTGTGTTTTGGATTTGTGCTGAACACAGGGCTGATAATGGGGAGATGTTTTTGTTATTGCTGAGCAGGGGTTGCACAGAGCCAAGGCCTTTTCTGCTTCTCATTCTGCCAGGCTGGGGAGGAGACTGGAGGTACATGGGAGGTTGGGAGGGGACACAGCCAGGACAGGTGACCCAAACTGACCAAAGGGATATTCCAGACTGTGTGACATCATGCTCAGTGTGTAAAATGAGGGAAGAAGGAGGAAAGGAGGAACGTTTAGAGCAATGGCTTTTGTCTTCCCAAGTCACTGTTAAGTGTGATGGCGCCCTGCTCTCCTGGAGATGGCTGAAGAACAGCCTGCCCACAGAAACAGGGAATTAATTATTTGTTTTGTTTTGCTTGTGTATACAGATTTTTATTTCCCTATTGAGCAGTGTTTATCTCAGCCTATGTATTCTCTGGCTTGTACTGTTCCAGTTCTCTCCCTGATCTCTCTGGTGAGGGAGTGGCTGCATGGGGCTTGGCTGCTGGCTGGGGGTGAGCCACAACATGGAGCTTCTAATTAGCCTGTGAGGAATGCCACTCTAAAATGCTTGCTGCTTATGAGAGCAGAATTTGCTTGAGTATCACTGCAAGGTACTGTTTTATTTCCCAAAACACAACCTATCATGAGTCTGTATTTGACAAGGTTGGATCGAATAGGTTGTTGTGCCTGCTCTTGTCACTGTTTGAATTGTTGATCTCAACAAATATGTTGAAAGGAAGGCTTTGACTAAACAATTTCTTTCTAAATTTTAACTAAAATAATTGTTGCCATCTTAATGTATCAAAAGAAAAAAAAAAGCTTTATTTCATGGTCCTAATCTCTAACTCCTTTAAAGCTGACAATTGAAATCTCCCCCTATTGGTTTAAATTTCAGCATTGTTCATTTCCCATGGAGAGAAATATTTCCCCCTTTTTGTTTTTTCTTTTTCTGTATGTAACACAGATTTTTCTACTTGCCTTTTTGTTAGTCTTGCTCCTCAGACTGGCATGCTTGATAAAGATTAGATTTTCAGAAAAAAACAATCTAGTTAAAAGTAAGCATTTAGAATATTCCAGAATGTATGGTAAAACACCAACATGAAATTATCAATCCCTGTCTGTTTCCATTTGAAATCAGGGGTGGTTTTTTCCTCATTTTTTTCTTGAGTAGGCAAACACATCAGTTTCTGACTGAAAGCATGTAAACTCTCTGTTCAGTGTTCAGGCCCCATGGCCATGTCTCATTACATGTACTTCACTTTTGGATTAGAATGAGTCCTATCCCCTGGTTAGTGCAGTAATCTGTGTGATAGAGGATGTAGCTGAAATGACCTTTGAATAGTTCCAAAAGGCTCGGGGTGTGCCTGTAGCTTAAGGATATTTTGAAAATTCTGAAGGAGATGGTGGAGAACAAAGATTCTAATTCATCAGTTGGACAACTTATTACTTTGATGCTAGATTTGGTTCTTTAAACAATCATTTACCCTGACATGTGAGTAAAAAAATGAGCTTATCAGAAGTTTAGAGAGCTATTGTTTCTACTTCTAAAAATGTCAGTAGTAGCTCCTCATTTTCTTTTCTTTTCTTTTTAATACAGCAAATGCCTTTTTCTGAAAGGTCAAATGATGTCATTCTAATTTAGTTCTATATTTTCCTTTCCTCTGCTTCCTTGAAAGAATTTTTTTAAGAAAGCCACGGTGTGAGTGAGGTCCTTTGGGTTTTTTCCCCCTCTTTATTTCCACTGGCAGTGGAGATAGTACTGCAGCACACGTTAAGCCACATTTTTATCAGTATTTGATGATGAAACTTTTCTACATAAATTACAGTTTGATTTAGAAGCTATTGAGCAATACTAAACCACAGTTTGGAACCTATTAGTGTGAGTCAGAAGCTATTAGCTTGTGAGACTATCCAAATGAGGTTATATAGTACTAGTATGCAAATAACTAGGACATGCAAATTAACAAAACACAGAGGAATGGATTTTGAAATGAAAAGTTGATATTGACTGTGGTTTTGAATGCTAGAGTGCTAATAACTTCAGAATTTGATTATTTGGGTATAGCATGTTGTTAGCCACTCCAAGTTCCCAGAGTCTGAGTCAGGTTTTTGGTATTCGTCACACACTTCAACCTTTCAGACTCATGTTGTGAGCAGAAACAAGGATACAAGAGGAAAAAACTCTGTAAAATCTGCTTTGTGGCCTGAGGACATGATATTCTGAAAGAGAGGGATTCCATCAAAACTGAGTAATGTACCTGCTGTAGCTCTGTTCAGGGGAGCAAGAACATGGGGTGGAAGATTAGAGAAGGAGGAGGAGGGCGTATTCATCACGCCTTTCCAACTGCCATGAACTTTTGTATCCAGTGAGATGTAGGCTCTCAATAGTTAATATGACCATTCCTTAGAGCTCTGCCTCCCAGAGTTGCTTACATCTGCCTGCCTGATTTTTTCTGTTCTGTACAGAAGAGTGAGAGAAGGCAGAAAGGACTTACACTAATGCATGGGTATGTTATTACTAATGCATTTGCTAAAAAACAAAATTTAAAAAAAAAAAACAAATTCATGCTTATTCACACAGTGTACAAGTGAGCAAATTCAGGCTGGACTGATTACTTATCTGTTGTTTCCAGAGCAAAATTATGTGATCATTGTCACAAATCCCAAAACTTTTATAAATTAGCATACCTGTACACAGAGCCTTTGGATCTTCTAAATAGGCATTATCTCTAATAAAATTTAGAAGTTTTTATGAATAATAAGCTTGAAGGCTGCATTAGGAAGAAGTAATTTTCCAGAAAAATGTAGCAGCTCTTTACAGATTCTCACTGGGGGAAGGCGCAGTGACAGGGAATTATGTGGGAGGTATCTATTAGGGAAAACAGACTTCCCATGAGAACAAGATCAACTTAACTGCTACACAAAATCTTTATGTAAAGAAAACTGTTATATTAATTGATGATTAATTAATCTAAAACTTATACAACATAAATTAGTATTTGCCTGTTGAACCTAGATACAGTTCAAACACCACATAACAGTCCAAACTCCCAGAGAATCAGAAGTCTAATACTGTTTATACAGTTTTAAATGTAAAAGAGTTTTGTTTGGTTGGCTTTTATTTTGCTTTTGTTAAAAGTCTAACTGAATATATTAAATATACCTATAGCAATGAGGCAGAATATTTGCTTTTGATTCTAAGAACATTAGCTACCTTTAAAATTGCATTTTTAAAAGAGAAGAAAGTCAAATTTCAATTATAATCTGAGGACTGCACTCAAATATCTCATAATTTATGGAGACACTACAGGACTGTTGTTTCTTAGATGTGCCCATATTGCAGAGCTCTTGTGGAAATGTAACCCAGGACATAGTCTTTCTCTTCTCACATATTGGTCCAATGATTCCAGTTCCTTCTTGTGTCTTCCTCTTCCCTGTTCTACCTTCCATGCCCCCATGCTATCATCTACCCTAACAGGAAAATGAACTCAGTGTGTCAGTCTCATAGATGTTGCCTACATTAGCCAGAATATTTAAATACTTGTCTGCGTAGACTCAGAACTTCTGAATACCATTACAGAACATATCTGTAGAGTATTTTTATTATTCTAAATGTTGAAGACGCCTCAAAAAAGTACTTTACTAATCCTCAAAAGTTACAGACTTTTTTTAGGTTTACATCAGCATGATTGGGAGTCATGCTTTCTCTGCAGCCTGATAGCAAAAGGAGATGTGAAGTAAACGTGGGCATAGGTCAGACAAAATAAAAGCTTATAATGTAAAGAGAGACCTGACAAACAAGTTATTATTGCCATCCTGAGAGATATCATCCTGACTTTTGATAGAGCAGAAGCAAGAATGGCAACAGTGAACCTAGGTGTAGTGTGGAAAATCAATCTAGTAATTGGATATGGATTCCTCTTTTTATGTGTAGTCTCTGCAGCCATTGAAAAGGTATTTTGATCTATTGATTCTCTAAGAAAAAGTAATACCTATCTTGCCACATATGCAGTGGTTTGTTCAACAAGTGTGTGGTAAATGTGCTGGATGAGAGCATTTTCTAACCATCCCTTCTCAGCCAGGAGCTGTATTTTCTAGGCTGTCCCTGTGTGCCCCACACCTCTAACTGTGTACTGTCAGGGCCAGGATGTAAAAACTTTGTCAGCTACTCTTGAAAAGCCCGGACAGGAATATTTGCAATGCCATTCCAATAGGTGCCAAGAAAACTGGTGGTAATTGTTGGATTGCTTGAATCCTGGCATACAGCAGTGATAACATAAAAGAAAGAACACACACTCATCTTGAGGCTAATTCTGGAGATGAGTCCAGCAGAGAGGACAGTGAGCTAAGGGAATATATCTTCACTATATTTTCAAGTTTATCATCTGTTTGGCATTGAAAGGGTAACACAAGCTGTAGTTCTGTCTGTGGAGACGGCCTAGACTTTAAATAATTGATAGCATGATCTAGAGCTCCTGTGACAGGATGGAAAAGGTATGTAATGAAGAACTGACTGTGCTTTTCCTGGAATGTCTAAAGGTGATTTTGGCTTGTCTCAAGGTATTTTATTGTTGTGTTTGATTATGCTGGTCATGGATGCATGTCGGTGAAGAGAGGCAGCACCAGGCAGGAGTGAAAGACTTGAAAACACTCAGATTTAAAGTTTTGTTTTCCTGAGTTTGTTTATCTGGGCCACATCCAGGAAGTCCTTCAGTATGCTGTGGGATTAAAAGAAGTTCAGTCAACAAATGCTTACACAGCTCTGGAGGTATTCTTACAATGCAGTGTAGGCAATAGTTTTTCTGTGCTTTGTGAGTAGCACAGTAAATGCACATGGTGAAGTAGAGCTTTTGCCTTCTGTACTGTCATAATAGCTGAGTTAATACTTCCATTATTTTCCCAAGTGCTAGTTGTATTGTCATTCTGTGTATGTAATATCCTAGTTAAAAACAATAGCATTAAAGTGTTAAGCTACTAGAAAAAATGGGGGGGGGAAAAAATTCAATGAATCTTTAAAGCTCTCTAGGCAAGAACGTATTCTGAAATTAGAATAGTAAGCTTTATATCTAGTAGCACTTGCTTAAAGTCAAATTTTGTGCTCCAGTTTTTAATATTGTTGAGAATTTAGCTTAAGGACTGGAAGTATATCTAGGGATGTGCTAGAGGGTTGAAGTTGTATAAGAAACAAGTGATTCAACTTGTAGGTGAAACAACTTTCCAGTATACTGCTAATGTGTTTAAACAATTTTTTCAATGGATTTCACTGTTTATGATGGGAAATTCTTCACAAATCAGGGGGAAAAATAAGGATTACAAACTAGTGGAAAATTCTACAGTAGTGGAGTTATCAAAGAACTCAGACTAAACAGCTAGCATTCAGGGAATGCACTAATTTAAAATTAAAGGAAAAAAGGACTAATTGAAAAAGAACGTATGAGGAATCCTTGTGAGCAGAACTTTATTGAGCAGACCAATGTCTTTGCTCTATCCAAATCATACTTTATTTTTGTTTTGGGGTAGATGTGTAGATACTACAGTTTTGGGGTTTTTTTTCTATAAATTATCTTTCTAGAAAGATATTTGCTGAATTTAGAACACAAGACCGCTCTAGGGTGCTGAAATGTTGTTAAGGTAGGTTTGTTTAGTGAGAAGCAAAAAAGCAGAACAAACAGTCTCAAGGAAGTAGATAGACTTAAGAAATCCAAAAGCCTGAGGCAATGCCCTAGGGTGAATGTCTCTGTGGGCCAGAAACAAATGAAGTCTACTGATACTTTGCTGAAAGCTGTCGTTTCCCATACTCCACTGGAGTCCACTTAAAAGTTTTGTAGTTATTCAACACAAGATTCGTGCAAGTCCTCTGTACAGAAAAGGTTGGAGTTGATGGTTATAAATTTCTACTTTGAACTGTCTCCAATGCAACAGTGTTTGAAAATAGCACTGTGGTGTAAGTGAGTAAAATAGATGAAAAAAGGGCAGGCTTCTCAAGGGACTTTAATATGTTAAAAATGCAAATCAAGGCTGGTTCATAAACAAAAAGCACAATTTTCTATGCATATTTCTTAGTTTTATGTGCATTCCTTACAAGTAATGTCTTCTTGCTTTATCACTAGATATTGCATACTACAAGAATGGTAATTCATGTCTTTTCAAAAATAGCTTTTCTTTGATGGGTATTAAATTTGATGCAGCTAGGAATGTATCTCTATTCAGATTAAACTGTAAAAATAATATGTCCTTTCCCCAAAATATTAGAGGCCATATATTTTCAAAGGATATCTGCAAGTCAATGTTATTTATAAAGGACTGAGAACTCAATCAATATATTGTTTTCACATAAGTTAGCAGTTTTAATCTGCTGTACCGAACTGTGCAGGCCACATAAGAAACTTGTTCTCAGAATTCCAATTTAATATTTCCAATGGCTTAAATTCTGGTTTAAGCTGTGCTGACAGACACATATTTTAAAAGTACAAGTGCTCTTAGGGATGTTTGCTGAGTTTGGTCATCATCACAGTGCATGGGTATTTACCTGGTTTTTATTGTGTTTTAGCCTGAAATTCCATAGTGCAAAACAGAATATTTTACACAGTGAGACAGGGAAGGACCAAAACCAGGAGTAATGTAAATGACTGTTTTCTTGATTGTTTGTGTGTATGTGATTATCTTGAGTAATATATGTTTAAACAACCCTAATTCTAAAATTGTCATGTTATCTGTGTAGAATATAACATTAATTGCACAAAATAAATAAAATTATAGATTGCTTTTGAGTGAATTTAAATAACAAAACAAGCTGATCTAACCAGAATCATGGAATAGTTTGAATTCGAAGGGACCATTCAAGGTCATCTAGTCCATCTCCTCCTGCAACAAGCAGGGACATCTTCAACCATCAGATTGCTCAGAGCTGTGTCTATCCTTGACCTTGAATATTTCCAGGGATTGGGCATCTACCACTTCTCTGTGCAACATGTTCCAGTATTTCATCACCCTTAATGTAAAAAAAAAAATTTTGCTGTCTAATCTAAATCAAACTTCCTTCATTTTAAAACCATAAACCCATATCCTACCTCAATAGACCTTGCCAAAATGTTTGTTCCTGTCTTCTTGTAAACTGCTTCTAAGTACTGAAATAAAGGTACTTTGTTACCATATAGTATTTATATATTACTCTATAGTATTTACTGCCATAATAAGGTCTTCTCAGACAACCTCAGCTCTCTCAGCCTTTCCTGGATGCATACTCCACCTATCAAACCTACAACTCTCCAATTTAGATAGAAGGATTTAGAGGACTGTGTCATAAGCCTTACAGAAGTGCAGATAGATGACATCTGTAGATCTAATGAAATGAAAGTTGATGAAATAATGCATGGAAAAGAACACATACAGCTGCATACAGCTGCTGTCTCTTGAGGCTTCCTCTCATCTTTTCTTAAACAGAAACTGGTATGGAATGCTTTGTCAGAGAGTATAGAAAATGTATAGCAGAAAGGGCAAAAGAAGTGTTCCCATCCAGGGGCTGTGCAAGCTACTTTGCCCTGTAGCACTCTGTACAGATCCAATTTTGTAAAGGTCATTGTGAACTGGTGGAGGATTAGTGATCTTTTGTGTAGAAATGGAATTTTCCTGTAAAACTTGTTGATCACCCTTACTTCTGTCATTGCACTTCAGAGGAGATTAATCACTGATTCTGACCTTTGAAAATATCTTGTCATGGCTGGTGATTTTTGGCTTTCCAATATCTTTGTTAGTATTTCTTAAAAAGTGATAAAAATTTTGCTGTTAAATATTTACACCTGATTGATTTATTAGAATAAACTTGAAATGTGACTTGCTATTGAATACTTTTTATCAGGGAAAACTGCTGTAAACTACAGAGTCCTAAATCTGAGGTATAAATTGAGTATAAATTTTAACAGGGAGGAGATTAATCACTGGAGAAAGAGCAAAAGGAAATGAATTTTCTGCCTTTTGTTAACAAGGGTAGATGACTCTTTCTTCAAAGATGCATTCCAACCAAACAAAAGGTTTTTTGATCAGTAATGAGATAACTGGTGGAAAGTTGCTACCCTGAATCATACATAATGTGTGGCTAGTTTGAATGCTCCTATCAGTGCTATGAATAATGTATATAAGTATCAGGAAGTTTTTGGTTATGGCTTGCATACATTTCCCCTTTCATAATCATCTTTTATTGTGTTACAGCAAAAGTACTTTTTTTTTTATACTGAGTAGTATTTCTCTTACTATCAGAAAGACTAGAATTTATATTTACTTTTCAGTCAAAATTATTTTTCATTGGAAAAATTCTGTTTCAGTATTTGAGGATATTTTCAAGATAAAAAATATCAAAAACTTCTGTAAGACTCTGTAATTTGTTATTTTTTATGAAATAAGCCTTTTTCCTTCTTTTTTAGAGTAAAAAGAAATTTTAATTCTATTCCTATTTTATGTAGTGCTGAAATCTGAAAACTTCCTGTTACTCTAGCTATTTCATTCTTGAAATGCACAGGTTAGTTGCTGCTTAAATAAAAATCAATATTGTAATTTGATCATATCTTGCAGTAAAGTATTTAAAATTGCAGCTTTCATTCCTTAAGGGATTTTTCCTGCCTATCCATCTCCAAAGAAAAACTTTAAAGCTCAAATTGAGATGGTGGAGATTGGCCATTTTCATTCTGTGTGAGCTATTTTGTAATCTTAGATTTTTTTTTTTCCTGAACCTTTCCACAGAAAGTCAAAGATATCTGAGTGTTCCCTTTGATTCAAGCTGTGATTTTTAGGATTTCCAGCTCTCTCTGCTGAAGAGAGAAGAATTGAATGCTCTTGCTACACAGCATGAATAAATTGTTATTATATATAGGCCACAAGAGATCCACTTAGGTCTGAGTTGTGATTTTCTGTCTTCCCACTGCAGAGGTGAGGAGCAAGCCCTGATTAGGACTGCCTGGAGATATGTACATAGGCCTCATTTAGATTTCACTGACACGAGAACTGTAATGAGTCTGTGACTGAGAATGAGAGAGTAGCTGAATAGAAAAACATTAAAAGTTACATTGGTTAAAATATCTCAGAATGTGAGTATTTTCCCATATCTCTGTATTTAATCAGAAAATCCAGGCCTCCTAATGCTTCCAAATATATACTTGGAAGTTTACATGGGTAACTTATGCCTTATTTATTATTCTTATCAATCCTAAACTGCCCTCAGATTTTTGAAATAGAGCATGACGTATTTGAGAGCACAAGTATGAACACACAAAAAGACAGATAAAAATATATGCAATATATGTACACACATATATTGTGTATACACATAAGTGTGTAAAACATTTATAAGGATATGGAAAAACAAAAGTCCAGGGCATAGGAGAATGTGAGAGTGTAAATTTAAGGTACAGCTACTGTCAGGTTCACAGGTTTGATCTGAATTTAATGTAGGAAGAAAACTAAGGCCAGTGCATATATTGAAGACACATGCATCTTTTGCACGTAGGCCAGCATCTTGTTTCTAGTATACACGCTGAGATAAAGACATTCTTCTGGCTGAAAAAGTTAAGTTCTGAACCACCAGCTGAGATTTAGTAATTGTGTTGTTTTTGCAACCTGATTCTTGGCTCAGATTTAATTTTGAGAGGCTTTTAAATAGCTTTATTTGATCTTTCAACACGTAGTCCAGATTCAGACAAATTTAGACTGAAAAAGCTCTTACCCTAAGGATGCACATGCATCCTTTTTTGTGTGTGTGTTGCAAGTTCTTCCTTTTGGGTTAATTTCACACATGATCATTTAATCACCCATTTCTATCTAGTCATATTATAGCAGATGGGAGAAGTCATTGAGCTTGAGGGTGTGCAGCTGAGCCAATGGGTGAATGTCAGCCATTGAATCGATTCCATCTATAGTTTAGGAGTGCTTTCTTAGAAATTCATGTTTAATAGAATTCAAGAATGAGTGATTATTAGAACATGCATCAAAATTTGTGTGGTTTTTGTGTTCTTATAATAACTGAGACCCACTGAGGAAACTTTGTTCCTCTTTCCACTCCACTAAAAGACTATGAAATTAGCATCTTCTGCAGGTAAATGGAAGATAGCAGCAAAATCACACATATTTTATCCTGAGAAGAGAGAGTCATCATTTTAATAATTGACAAAATTCACATTGAAAAGTCAAGCAGTTTGTTAAAACTTTGCTATCTGCAGAATGAAAAGATTAAAATGTTAGTCAACTCCGAATAAGTCAACTAAGTATCAACAAGTATAAGGGGATTTCTTTCAAATTGCCTGGTCAGAAATAGCCATCTGATTCAATGACATCTCCAAAATGAGTGTTAATGAGTATGAATCTATTTTCAAACAGAGAAATTTTTTACTTTATTTTTATTTTATTTTATTTTTTTTCTTAGAATTTATCTATTCCCTGTGTAGTGACCCTTGTTTTGAGAAGCACATTATGAAGTATTAAGCATATAATAGTGAAGGGTCATGTGTATTCTTTCAGATGCTAAGGGATTTTTGCAGGTGGCATCTGGCAAATCCTGCCTGTCACAACCCCCTGGGGAGCAGTGAGGTGGGGCAAGGTGGTGTAGTGGCCATTCCCACTGGGCCACAAAGTACACCTGATGGTGCTGGGGTGCAGGATAGACCTGTGTCCTCCAGGAGCAACAGAAGCAATAAGTTCTGGGACGAGGAGCAGGATGAGCTCTACCTAGAAGCCATCAAGGCTAGCAAAAGTTTCAGGGGTATGTAAAAATGAAGATTTTAGGGTCCTTCCTTTAGGGTTGTATTACACACTGATGCAGAGTAAGACTTTGAATTATGTCTAATTTATGATTGTTGAGAACTCTTTTATAATCTGATGTTGAGTTGGTGACAGTCCTCTTCTGATTATACATAATGCTGCCTTTGGTACTGTCTCCTGTTTTGAGTTAATTTACTAAGCTTTGTCAATTTGCATTCTTTAACTTTGAATAGGCAGAAGATGTAAAAAGGCTGAGCACCAGTGTTGAGGTCTGACTCATCTTTTTCCCACCTGAGCCCTTGGAGCCATCAGAAATCAGAAAGTGTTGATGTGCAAGTGTTGCAGAGCATGTGAACAGTGACTTCAAGTGCAAGAAAAGGTCAGTGAGGACATCTCTGACAGGTGAGAAACCAGCTGAACAAAGCCAAACCAAAAGCTAGCAGGCTGGAAAAGGAAATGGAGCGACTGAAAAAGCCCTCTAGGAAGTGTCATTGACTTTAGTTATATGGCAGAAAGAGAATTACATCAGGTCTGGAGATAGACATAGGAGCTTTATTTATGCCTTGAGAAAGTTCAAAGAAGAAAAGGTGCCATCAAGAAGGCACAAGAACTGCAGCAACAACTAGCCTAGCTGCGCTGTGAAACCTTTGAGGGGAGCACTCCAACCTGAACCCTAACCCAGTGTTCTCCTCAAAATCCTCCCAGCCTTAAATGTGCTGCCCTCTACCCCACACCAATACAGCCCTGGTCGCTGTAAATACATACCCTGGGGCGTCTTCCCTAAAAATATCACAACCCCTCACCAACCCCTCTTGAGAGTCCCTGGATTCCCATCTCTCCTCAAAATATCCTTCAACTCCCAGATACCCACCTCACTGCCCTTGGGAGGCAGTGCCCCAAAACCCCCAGTTTTCCCCCAGCTAGCCCCACCTCCACTACCTCCTCCAGATGCTGTCCAGCCAGGAATATAGATGCTTCCAGTGGGGGCCCAGCTGAGGACCCCAGGCTGTGTGGGTACAACAATACTGTTGGGGGGAGGCCCAGGGTCACTCCAACCCCTCTCTCCTCCTCTTCCTTCCCACTGCCTCTCTACCCACATCACCCTCAAAGTTGGTTTCTGCTGTTGAATCCTTGTTGAAGGTGGGCAAACTTTTTTTTTTTTACTAAAGAAAGAAATGACCAAATATTTTTCTGGCGTCTTTTCATTGCTGCACAGTGGAGTTTCCCTGGTTAACTATTTTTGCCAATGTCACATTGCCAGATCAACCTTCACTAATGAAGCTTTACAGTCATCTAAATCATTTTAAGCTACTTTCTGAAAGATGTAATAATATGGAAGGGTTTTTTGTTTGGTTGGTTGGTTTTTTTCTGTAAAAACAAACATTCTAATATGTAAAAAGGACTAGGGTGAAATGACCACATATCAGAGCATTGTTCAAATTGTTTGACTGAATTACAGGGCAGAGCATCCTGCTACAACAGTGTACTGCATTTTTAAGGTAGATTATCACCTATAACCAGGAGTAAGCAGAAAATCATGACAAGAAAATTGTGTTTGCAGGTAACATATAATGATGCTAACATTTTCTGAAGATATACTGTTTTAAATTTTTACAGCTTTATTATTCCTCATTTATTACAGTTAGAATTTAGGAATTTTGATACTCAATGTTTTTACTGTGTCACATTTTAGGTATAGCAGTTAACTGCTTCTGACATATGTAACTTCTTGGCTATTCACAAGAGGAAAATTGGTTTTAGGTGAAATTATCAACCACACTGTTTCTAGTGTACCTTGAGAACCAGATATGAAACTTAGTGATTTAAAGGCCTTTCAACTGTAGGCTGATGGTTTCTGTGGTGGGATGATGGAAGCATTGATATAGAAATCACTGAGAGGGAGCAGAGGAAATATGCGCACATAGAATGACATTTCAAACCCTACTGGATATCCATGATTTCTTCTTTCCTCCTATTATTCAAATGCTGTGCATTGTTTTGAGCTCAAACATCATGATGTAGGACATACGGGCAGATTCTGTACTTATGCTAGCAGATGTTCTGAACAACTTTTCAAGATTTTAGGATTGTTTTGTTTTATTTTGTTTTTAAATTTGTAGAAGAGATAATGTTATGATCCACCAGAATAATGTTAGGATCCTACTTCTGAAACAATGGTAGGGGCCAATTATTAAAATATGCATTCTACTGCATTCTTTAAATTCTGGCAGATAAAAGCAAGGAAGTGCTTCTTTAAAAAGAGAAGAACTTGGTTTCTTGGTAGTCGTAATCAGTTGGTCTACCTTTTTTCAGAGGGACTCAGTTTTATGTATATTTGCTCATTATTTTTTCTCATTCATTTCTAAGGTAGTCAAGAATGAAGAGCAGCTAGCTTTATACTTCTAAACAAAAGAAAACAGGGATAAATCTCTATTTATTTTAATTTTTTTCCAGAATATGTTAAAAAATATTGTCTTTGGAACAGTGCTTACCCAGTTTCACTAACATTACCCTTGGAATTTAATTGTTGATTAGAGATGCTTGATGATAACTCAGAATATTTTAACATTATTGGACAGTTAAGATTTTCAGTATAAAATTCTATTCTACCTAATTGGAATGCTCTTCATTAGGATTAATTAGTTATTTCTTCCTGCAAATCTACTGAAGCTTAACCAGACTCAAAGAGCAATGGACACTTGAAGTAGCTATAATTTGATCTATTTCAGTTTTGACAGACAAATTAAGAATATTTATGTTCCTTTTGTGTGCATCTGTGTCAGAAACCCCAATTATTTCTTAGCTCTGATGAATGTAGAGATCTTACTTATTGCTTCAATGCCATTCTTTTCTAAGCTTTTTTTCTGCACTTTAAAGGTCTAAGTTCAAGAAGTAATTGAAAACAGTATGGACTTCTTTTTGTGTTCACATTGATCATCAACATTATCTTAACTTTCCTATTTGAGATATATCCTTTTTGCATTACATTTTAATTTAAACTTATATCCTAATGAGACATTTGATTTAATTAAAATAGGAACATTACTGTTAAAATCTAAGCATTGTTCACCTCATAATTAATTCTGGTGGAACTTTGTGCTGTGAACTGCAGTGAAAGTCCTAATGGTGCACTGAGATGAGTCTCCTAAGCGTAAGAAGGCTTATCATATGAAGAAGGATTATCATATGAAAAGTAAGGGTTAGATGAATAAGATAAATCCTGAAACAAAGTTTTGGTGAAAAGAGGAAATCCCCACCAAAATTGTCTTTTGTGAATAAGGCTAAAGTGGAGAAACTTGGAACGCATTGTAACCACATCCTGATTGTGCATTGGGATGTGATCTGCATCCAGGCCATTGTATCCTGTTGTCCTTCCTGCTTGGCTGCATGAGTGGAAGGGAAAAGGATAGCGGTGTGCTTCAGTAAATTCCTTAATCTAGTTTTTTGGGAACAAGAAATGAAGGTTGCACATTTCTCTGAGTTTAGATGCAATTAGGATGATTGTCCTAGCAAAAGAAAATGATAATTTTGAAAGGATGTCTTGAAGAGTAATTTATATTTTCCATGGACCTGCAGAGCAATCTAAATGCATTCACGTGTTTAAGTGGGAGCATGTAATGGTGTAACACAGTGCCTTGGAGTAGCACGGAATGAGAGTAGATGGCTTAAGTATACCTGGCACAAATGTCATTACTCAGAGTAATGCAAGGCAATTTTTACTTCACAGGACAGTATCTAATCCTAGTATCATGCTTTATTTTTCTTTAAAAATAAAGAAACAACACTGTGTTCCAAACAGTGTGAAAATTACTTCTAATCTGGGCAAAACAAAATTTATTATATGAAGAAAAGGGAAACTAGATGCTATTTTTGTAAAAAAAGGGGGAGAAAAATACCTAATCGTTTATACATCTATCTAATACATTAGATAACATAACATCTATGAAGAGTGAAATTCTAAAATACTAATGTACCCTTATTTCCTAACATTTTAGTATTTCTACAGATGAAGGTAACATAATGAAAGTAATCTATTTCATCAGATGGAGCAATTTAATCATTAAAAGTAATGAAATTATATAGTTGGTATTTGAAAAAAAAGCAATTACTATTTGTTTATCAAAGCTGGATTTACTACAACCTTGGATTGTGTGCAAGCATCAAACTTGTGTGCAAGCATTTTTTCCTAAGTGCTGGAGCAGATCTTATCCCACTGGTTGCACAGACAGCATTATTTCTTTTGGAGTACAGGACAAACAAGCAACCCTTGTCCTGCAGTCCTTGGTGCTGAGGGAAGAAACCAAAAAAATTGAGAGCCTATTTAAAAAGACTCTCTTAAGAACCCCTCAGCCCCCGGGACCCATAGACTATCCTTTAGGTTTAAAACCACTGGAAACTTTAGGGAAACTTTGAGAAAGCTTTGAGGGATTGCCAGGGAGAAGACACTGCAAAAACGACCTTATTCTCCAGCAATAAAGTTAGTGGGCAGAAATCAGCAGGGCTTTATAAGGTAATTGAAAGATCTGGAGGAGTGGGGCAGCTTAAAACCTTCTAGGTATAGTCTGAGGAGAAAATCCTGGTGCGTGGATGGAGTCAGATATCCAGGTAGATCAATTTGTTCTGCCAGATTTGAATTTCAGTAGTTACTTAACAAGAATTTAATGTCTCTAGTGGTATAACTGCAGACAGATTTTATTAACTTTCACATATCTTTTTTAATGAAATAGAAAAATCTGAACAATTCACGAGACCATAATGCACGACCTTTATTCAACGTGCACAATGAATTTTTTGAAGTTACATATTCCTATTCATATCAATTAGTGTTCGTGCTGTACAAATTACAACGCACTAATCTGTAACTAGCTTTGTTTACTGAGTTAAGCCTGCACTTAACAGCAGAATTGAATCTGGGTCAAGGAGGTCGAGGCTCAACTCGATGAGTACCTCTGCATATGTATTTCTCTTGATATAAATAAATAAAAATAATGAAAACTCACATGATAAGAAGTTCTGCTGAAGATTTACTTGATGAAAAAAATAATTTTTTTAATTTTGTCAAATGGTGAAAAAGAGATTTCCAACATCATATGACATAGTGAGTGACATTTCAAAATCTATTGGCAAATTCAGTAGTTTTAAACGTGAGAAAAATTTCAGAAACATTTCTGAACTAGAACTATTTTTAAATTTAACTCTTCTAAGGCCTCAAAACTATTCTAAAGAGCTTTATGGACTTCTTTATGTTAAAATAATAGATTTATCTTTATTTTAATCTTTCTTTTTAACTTTATTGTTTTACTTTCTGCTTAGGTTAAAAGCTGGTACAGAAATAAACAATATTTATTTATTCTTGAAAAAAAGTGGCTAAAGAGATCTTCTCCTTAAGCTATGTTGCTGAAATTTTTCCACCACTAGGCAGACAAAGTATCATCAAATAATTTGTCAGGAGCTACTGTAATATATTCTGATATTTAAGCTTGTTACTGAAAAAAGATGATCTGAAAGAATATCATGTTTAAACAAAATCTGTATTTTCATTCTAGATTCCCATATCTTGATGGGAACATTTCATTTAAATGTAAAACCTATATTTATATAATTATTATTATATTTATGTTTATTTTAATAAGTTTTCTTCATATT
>VWYP01028421.1:0-25143 GCA_013400435.1 Pycnonotus jocosus | reverse complement strand
CAGATAACTTGCTACACATTACCAGGAAAGTTGTTCAGCTCTGCTTATGCTCTTTATGTATTCCCTCTTTGCCCTGTCGATTAGGAAAGAAATCAGTACCTGTCCTTTCACTGATTTGCTGTACTCGTGGCTAAGTAATCACTCAAGTTAAAGTTCTGTCATTCCAGATTGAAAATAAAGGTGATAATGTTGTGTTGATTTGGGTTTTTTGGGTGCCAAAATCAAATATAAACTTCTGTCTCCAGCATTAGTGATTTTTGCCTTTTTTTATCCAGTCNTTATATACAGAGTTCTGGGAATAGAGACAGATAACTTGCTACACATTACCAGGAAAGTTGTTCATCTCTGCTTATGCTCTTTATGCCCTGTTTGCCCCGTTGATTAGGAAAGAAATCACTGTCCTATAACTGATTTGCTGTACTGGTGGCTAAGTAATCACTCAAGTTAAAGTTCTGTCATTCCAGATTGAAAATAAAGGTGATAATGTTGTGTTGGTTTGGGTTTTTTGGGTGCCAAAATCAAATATAAACTTCTGTCTCCAGCATTAGTGATTTTTGCCTTTTTTTATCCAGTCTGAAGACTCATACCAAGAAAAAACCTTTCTTGTCAGAGTTTCATGGTATGACTCAACCACTAGTAGTCTATAGGTTCCTATAGTTGTGCAGATCAGAGGCTGAGAGCAGTTTTAATAAAAACTGATCATGTTTTTCAGTTTGACACAGTTTAAATTTGTGCTGTATTTTACACCATCAGCATCCACTTCAGGGGCCCATAAAGCCCATGAGGATCCTTGGGACTCTTCATTCAGAGATGTACAAATGTAAACAAAAACTGAAGGAACGGTGTATTGCACATGTAAAAATTCCTTTGATATCCTAGGCACATTTGCCCCTTCTTATGACACTTCTGCTGCTAAATGTGAAGCAATTTACAGTGGAAGACAGATTTTTAGGGTAGACATAATTGTGTGTAATTGTTATCTCTGAAGAAATGGAGCTAGAAGGGTTACTGCTTCCTCACTTGCTTTCCAACAGAACTCTGTGTGTGTTGTAAATTCAGTTAATTTTGTCTTGTAATTTTAAAGAATTATTTCTACGATGCTTTTAGGATTTCATGACTCTTCAAGATGCTGCAGTATTGGTGATTTGTCTGCTAATTTAGCTCTCAAAAGTGGAGAATTGTTATCAGCATCTCTTGCAGTGTCATTATCTATTGAAATGTACACTTTCAGATAATTATTAAGACGTAGCAATTACTTTATTTGGATAAGTGTAGGTAATCTTTGAAATAAGTGTATGTATGGAAAATGAGCTTCAGTATCAAAAGTAAACTATGATGTGTGATGTTCCCTAATGGGTAAATCAGGTGTGTGTTGTCTCAATTGTGTTTGCAGATTTGAGAAAAAGCCTGATTTCTGTCCATGGCCAAAGATGGCCTGGCTCTCCAGTGTATACTTACACTTTCAAAAAGGCTCATGTTTGAGGCCAGACGTTGTTCTGAAGCCCCTGAAACTGCATGTGTAAAATGTCCTCAGAGGACAGTGTCCTAAGGGAGTCAATAAATCTGTTCATTCATCTTCTTCTCACCTAGATGAGAAAGTTGTGATACAAAGTGTGAATTTCTTTTAAATACTTCGACTATTTATTTCTGTAAAGGCAGGCATTTCTGTCTCAGGGCTTTTTTCGTTCCTGTGCTGACTTGTGTTGATCTGTTGTTCCCACAAGATGGAGCTGTTTACGTATGTAGTTAACATGGAATTTATTCTACTGGTGCATCTTAGGGGGATCTGTCAAAATACTGATTTAAATCACAGGTCACAATTTTATTAGTATCCTTGCAGAAAAGGGTACAATGTATGATACAAAATAGTGACTATTATTTTAAGAAGGTAGATTATCTTGTGATTAAGGTATTGGGAGGCACATAGTATTGCTTTCTTCCCCTTTATTTTGAACATTTATTTCCTGTATTATTTTCAAGTAAATATTGTGCTAATACCCATGAGATTAAAAACCAATACTTTATTATAATTAAATTTAAGTATAGATAGCCTTAATATTGAGGAAAACATAAGCAATACAGATTTTTTATAACAGTGAAAAAAACTTGTATTATCTATGCTATATAGTATGTACTTCCAGAATTTCTGGCTGTGTTTTCTGGATAACATTTTAAAGAGCAATCTTCTGATTGAAAAGGATTTCCTTTTGTCAGTAGTTTAAGAGCCTGTCTGAAAGTGTTGGCACAGATGTGAAATGGATAAAAAGTTATCAAGGCAGCTGTTGGGTACCCCCAAATCATCAGGCAATGACTAAGTCCAGAAACACAGTGCATTGCTACCATCAAAGAAAGTTTGATGGTACAAACTCAAATATGGAGTTCCTCTTGTACCGTCTTTTTGCAGTCTCATTCTCATTTTAGTTACATTTTCCTTACTGAGTTTTACTGCTGTTTTCATTTATGCTTACATGACAGAATTTATAATTTGGGCACATGGTGATACCCTATCTTTGTGAAAATTATGCTCCTTTCTCACTTCTCTTTGAGAACGCTGAAAGGAAATCTATACTTGGAGGCTTCTTCCACCATTAAACAAAAAGGCTAAAGGAAGCAGTAATAAATTGAACTTTTTTTTTCTGTGTATGTGGTTTTTTGTGTGTTTTTTTTTTTTTTTTTTTTTTTTTGTGTGTGTGTGTGTGGGTGTGCTTGTTTAGGTTTTTGGTTGGTTGGTTGGATTTGTTGCATTTTTTGTTTGGTTAGGGGGTTTGTTCGTTTTGGTTTTTTTCTTGAGCATGCAGTGTGGTATAGGAGGTGAGTCCAGCCCAATTTGAGGAAGTTGATGCTTGCCGGATATCTGTGAAGGCACTTTGATGCATCTGGTCCTCCTAGTCTTTTTTTCTTGTCCAAAGACTCTGAAGACAGTTGGATGCCCCTCTGTGTCCACCCATAGCTTCCAGCATCTCTGACCGTTTTCTTAATGGAGCAGCCCTGATATAACTGTAATGTGTATTTTGGAGTGCTACCACATCAGTCATTTGATATTCTTCTCATCCCTTCCCCATTTCTTCACAGGTGACAGTGCTATGGTCCACATGCTTGCCCCTGTATCTTCTCATGCAGAACATCAGGCTGCCTCATGAGGCCTCACTCAACACTCACTGTTTCTTGCACCTTTCTTTCCTCCCAGGCCAGGATGCTGCTTCTCCCTCCAGCCAGCACTGGGTTCTGCATGTGGGCGTTTACCCTGGGGATGCAGATCACTTTTGACCATCCACCACAGCTTTTTAAAGCTCAGTCATCCTGAGCAGCCTTGAGGGAGCCCTTTCAGGCAGTCTGACAGGAGCCTCAGGAGGAGACACTGATGAGCACACATTTGATCCTTCCACCTGTCATTTCAAACTGTGGTGGTAGAAATGGTGAGGGGTGAACCACTTTGTGGATCAACAATCTTATTTTTCCCCTGGTACAGTTTGGAGGAAAGAACCTGTTTTCAGTACCATAGCCTTATTTTCCTATCATAAGCAAAAGGGGGTATTCTTGGAAAATTTCATTCAATAGATTTTTCCCCTGAAAAAATATCTATAACGAGCGGAATATAAGGAATTGGCTTTCTTCCTTCAACATGTAGGACAGCATACTGCCTTTCTTCTGTCACTTATGTTCAATTAGTTCTCTGAATATATTGTACAAGGTGAAAAGAAACTCAAAAATTATAAAGAATCTTGTTACAAGAGTCTTTTCTGCATCCTTTTCTTCCTTGAAGGGTGATGTTCCTGTCAGACACTCAGCTGTAGGTTTGTTGTGCTGATGGTGAGCTCAGATCTCAGCAATGCCCAGATGTCTGGTTAGAAAAGAGAATCTTGAAGAATATGGGAAATCACACATCTCCAAGAAGAGTGGGAGGGAAGTGCTTTCTTGCTACTCAAGAGTTTTAGAGGCTTTGACTCATGGTTGCCTGGGTCTTGAACTTAAGACTGTACTTCTGCAAGTAACACTGAAATGCTTGGAATTTCAGCCTTTTCTTTTCCTCAGGTTAACATTTTTTAATTTTTATTTTTTTCTAAATCAGCTTCTCCTTATAAATATCTGGAGAAAACTTCATAATTGTGAAAGGAAATTAGGGGCTAAAAAGGCAATTTAAAGATTTTTGATCACTTTTTTTTTTAACACTTGCAGTTTGCAGTACAAATGTGTTTGTATATATATTATTAACTCATCCTAATATCGCTGCTTTCATTCTGTGTGAAAAGCTACTTCAGAACTACCAGTATTTGCTGTTGTTGCTGTATCAAATTATTAATCACTTTTTGGAACTGTCTGTGCCTTGCCTTTGTTGGGAGACTCTGTACTTTTGGTTTTGGTACAGTTCTATGTAAAACCTCCTCTCTTGCTTACTCTGCCAAAGTCTAAAGCTTGAAACTGCCTTGTGCCTCCTTTGCTCCTTCTCACACTTGAGCATTTCTCCATGCAGATTTCTGTTACTGATGCTGCTTAACAAACTATACCAGTAATTTCTCCCAAGTCACATTTGCTGTTGGAGTTTTCCAAATTACCTAATCAAGAATTAGTAGAATAAGCCAGAAGACCTGATTGTAGCCCTTCCTGACAGTTAGGTGCTGTGGAGGAGGCAGACTTAGATGTGTGCATGTCATGGTTTTGCCCTGGGAGCTGTTGGGCATGGGCAGGCAAGGACGGAGCCTTGGAGATTGCCTTTGCCAGGGGTCCGGCTGCTGCCGCACAATGCTCCGGTCATTCCGGCTGGAGTCATCCGACCCTGATTTAGTTGGATAACTCTGCTGTTAGGAATACCAGGAAAGCAAATTTGTATGTTTGCACTTCTTTATATTTAGCAAAGAGTGGAATTTGATGGAAAAGCGATCCCTGCTATTTGAGGTGGTTGGAGAAACTGATTCTTTTGTACCCAAATTTGAGCATTAGGGCATAAATAACAGACCAGTGAGGCTCAGGTCAACCATGATGTAACTGGTTAAGCACCTGGATTAATGCCATAAGGGCTGGGTTTTGCGCCATCAGTTCTCAGTTTTGTGCCATCTCTCTTTTTAATGCCGATTTTGATGGAGTGGATCCACGAAAGGATGCCACTAGCGTCAAGTTTGCTTGCTTTTATTTTCTTGTTAAGAGAGATAGGTTTCAATAAAGGTTGTTGCATACATACTATTTTCAACTGGGGGAAAAGTAAACTTTTATTTTCTTATTTTTATTTAATAGATCTGTATACGATGACCAGCCAAATGCACATCAGAAGTTTATGGAAAAACTTGATGCCTGCATACGTAACCATGACAGGGAGATAGAAAAGATGTGCAATTTTCACCATCAGGGCTTTGTGGATGCTATTACAGAGCTTCTTAAAGTTAGGGCTGATGCAGAAAAACTAAAGGTAAGGAACAAGTTTTTCAGAGTTTCATATGTCATTGTGTTTGAATCTAAAAGAAGGAACTGGACTCTTCTCCTGAACATTAGTTTAGTGTTTATCATATGCACTCTGATGTTTGCAGCATTTTTTAGAAGTGAATTGAACAGGATTTATGATTAGAGCCGTGTTGCCTGATACAGTGATTTATGTTTACAAAGCTGAATATTTTATTAGATCTCATTCAAAATTTTTTAATGTATGTTTTCAGAAAATGGTACTAAATTATTTTGCCTTTTTATAAAGGCCTTCTCAGAAGGTGAAGGACAACAAATTATAAACACTGTTTCTTAAAAAAGTCTTTTCCTAATCATGTGTTCATATGTCAGACCTTAGAAGAACTGAAAGTCCTTATTAAAAAACTAAAAATACCACAATTATGCATGGAAAACCCCCTGTTCTGCACTTTGTAATGAGCAGGGGAGTAGGTGATGTTAGTAGTCTTCATGAGATACAAGAACCAAGATTTCCTCACAGATCAGAATGCAGAATAGTGAATTCTGAGATCTGTCCCTTTTAGCTCTCCTTACACTTTTGAGAGCAAAATATGCACACCAGACAGAATGAGCATAGTTCATCAGAGGTTATGATTAGAAGACCATTATATAAAGGATATTCAGATAACAAGAGACCAAATACAGCATCAATGAGGTCATTGAGCATCTTTGTTCAGAAATTAATGAGATTTTTAATAAACTAGAATGTGCTTCCTTATTATGATGACCTAATGAGTCACTTACTATGTGGGAAAATCTGAGGTTGAGCTTTGCCTGCACCTGCAGCATTAAAATGTTGCTGTGGTTTGGAGATTTCCACGTTTGATGTTAATCAACCACCCAGTGTTTGCATTCAGCAAAGTATGAATGTTTAATTACCATAAAATGCAATCACCATTTCTTACAGACAATGAATGGCCCATAGAGCTCATTGAGGTTATCAAAAAGGGACCAGTGGTCAATTGGGTCAATGATTTGAATTGTTTGACAGACCTACAGAAACAAGGAAAGTTCAAAAATCCCAAGTAAATTTGAGAAGTTTGCCACAGAATCTGTTAGAAAGAACTGTCATAAGTAATTGAATTTAACAAAAGCCCTTTGCGATCAAAAGTTCAAGTTCAAGCTGTAGAGTTAATTTGAATTTGCATTTCTTTGTTCTAAGTTTCTCAGGAAGCATGATCTGATTACAAGGGTGAGCAGTCACATCAGGGCAATATATGCATATTTGTCTAACAAAGGTGAAATTATTTTTAAGGTCCAAGTTACTGATACCAACCGAAGGCTTCAGGATGCTGGGAAAGAGGTGAGAAAGTGGTGCTTCCTCTATGGGCATTATGAATATTTGTAGCAATATAAATTTATTTGCATAATGTAAGTGTGATTTTTTTCCCCTTTATTTAAAAAAAACCTTTAAGGTGATAGCTCAAACAGAGGAAATCATCCGATGTAGAGTTCAACAGCGGAATATTACAACAGTTGTGGAAAAACTACAGTTGTGTCTTCCAGGTGAGTGACCTATAGTTAAATATGATGGCAAATTAAAAAAAGTCACAATAGCCAAAAGGAAAATTCTTCTGTTTTTTCTAAGTTTTGGTCCTGTAACATCCCGTTTAATGAAAAAATTAATAGGTTTTATAAAGATGTCAACATGTAGGTTCCATGTCTTTTGCAATATTTGACACAGGGCAATTACAACAATGTCAGAAGACAGTGAGACAATTGAATGGCGCAAACAATTGTAGCCACACACAGCTTCAAATGAACTAATATTTTTAATATGGTTAACAATTAATTTGTTGCTTGGGAGAGTGGGTTTTACTGTTTGAATACTGGGGAAAATACTGATGATGCTCTTTCAACATTGTACTTTTAGCTCTGCGTCACTACAGGTGTTTTGAAATAAAACAAAAGGGCTCTAAATGTTGTTTCAGGAAGATAATATTGTAGGATTGCACACAGCTCCAGAAGGGTTTTATCCTGTTTGTCATATTGGTGTGAAGTAGATTTGAGAATTTTTCTTTGTGAAGTCTTCTTGTTGACATGTTCAGAGTACAGTAGGTGGTACTGTTGCCTTTTTATGTAGATGGGCCATGGACTGGTAATGCAGATCAAGTTGTGCCATGTAGTGAGTGAATGAATATGCTTGATATGTATAGTGTTGATTGTTTTGTTAATCTTAATTCTTTTTAATTGAAAAGCTGTTAAGAGCTCAGTTATATCTTTCTTTTTTAGCTGCATTCTGGAAAATTTTTTTGCTAGGTTTATCACATTTATGCTATAGTAGGAATTAAATAAGGTAAATATAGCACATCCTTTTGTATTTCTAATTTTGTCCTTTACAGTACATGTTTTCCTATTTTATTAACTAAAGCCGCAATAAGACTCACAAGTTAATCTGCTTGCTTTTATGCAGTGCTGGAAATGTACAGCAAACTAAAAGAACAGATGAGTGTTAAAAGGTGAGTAAACTTATTTCTCTGAGAAAAAAATGTAACATTTGTAAGTAAGTGGGCAGAATAGCAAACATTTATGTAGACAAGTAAGTGTTCTTAATCTTGTATATTCTTAGTAGCTTGGTATATTTGTAGTCTTTGTTTCCTAATACTAGTCTGTATTTCAAGAATATTTGAAAATGTTGTATTAAAGAACTTCTAGGACCATGAAAAATAATGCTTACTTACTTAAATGAGTATGATGTAGTAAAATTATGATTATAAAATGTGAAATAAAGTTTACTGGTTTTTATTACTTAAAACAGTTTAAGAAGCAAAAAAATAAGATACTTAGGGATTAAAGGTCTTTTAGAGTACATTAATTATCATTAATATGATTAATATGTCATTATATATTTAAATTAAACACATAGTACTAGAAGAAAGGACATTCTACCCCTTATATCGTTCTTTAGACCTATCTGGTTTCTCTGTGCTTTTTGTGTAAACTGGACTGTGAGAATGAAGTGCAGATAATGTTTGTTTGTGCAGATAATGTTTTGTTGTTTCTGATTTTTCCCTCTGTGACAAATTGACTTGTTAAAAAGAATTAAAACTACAATCTAGGATAATAGTTTATAACTGGTACCTGACCAGCTGCTCCTTCCTATTGTGTCTCCACTTTTCATTTTCTCAGGGAGCCCCTCACTGCTGCTGTAGTCCCAGTATCCCCAGTTCTCCCTCCTTCCATGGCAGCTTGGCTGCACCTGCCCCCTGCTTCAGCTGCATCCTGTCTTGCTGGGGCTGCTGCCTGCACCTTGCACACCCACCCCAGCAATTCCACTGCTGCTGTTTTCTTCTTCATGATTTCCATATCATCACTGCCACTGTGATCCCTGCCTGCTTTTCACAGCGCCTCAGTCACACCAATGCTCTGTGCTTGCCCTTTCTGGGTTCCTGGTTGCTGGCAGTGCCTCTTTGTGCACTTGGCACCACTTCAGGGAGCTCCTGCTGACAAGTCTGTCTGGACAGGACTGTTTCCATTTGGAACTAGCTGTGCACGGTCAGTTGTCTGCAGGGCTGCTATGTAATACAGATTTACTTTTGGACTGTTTGTCTGGATTTTGGTTTCTGAGTAGCCAATGCCTCCTACCATATTGTTGGACATCAGAAAACCCTCAACAGCAGCCACTGTGTGAGCAATCAGCTCTAAAGCCTGTGTGCAGACGTGTTCAAAATGCTTCAGATTAACTGTACACATCAGATCTATGAACATTGCAGCTAATCTGATACATCTTTGACAGCGATGTATGTACTACATGATACCTATGCATGTTTGCTCTCTGAGAGGTCTTCTGCAAAAAATACAAAAGCTTTAAGAATGACCTTAGAGCTATGGCACTGTGGTGTCTCTTATTACAATTAACACTTGCAATATGTGAACCAGTGTGGTAGATCTTACCAGCTTGAGTGCTATACAGTGTTACATCTGAACAGGACTCTGGTTTAGCATCTGCTTAGAGTAGTTGGCACACAGTGGTAGTAGTAGTGGTAGCATGTTGTTGCAGTGTTCTTGGAGCAGCTCTGCAGAAAGATGTAAACAGTCCCCTTGCTACTCCAGTCAGAGATCAGACTGAAGAGTGTGCTGTCTGAATCACACCACTTCCTTCTGCAGGGTCTTCTGTGGACAATGCTATGTTTAGTGTCCTGAAAACATTGAAAACACTGCCTGCGTTCTGCCCTACCCTTGCTCTGTCAGGCAAGGCAAGCAGCATCCTGGTTTTAGAATTGCAGGGGAAGTTGCAGTTCCTAATGTCATCACGCTAAAGATCATATAGGTGAGATAAAATTGCTGATGGTTTTTAGCATTTTGACTCCGTATTTGCTAGTGCTTTTATAGAGTCCACTGATGGTTGATGTGCTTTCCGAGAAACCATCAGTACTCTTCAAATCTTAAAGACTTCTATCTGATAATTTTCCCATGGAAGTTGTTCCCACACAGGAAGTCTTAAAAGTCAAAGGACTTCTGAATTAAGGGGTTTGGACACGATATTGTCATACCATAAAGAGATCTAAAGGAGAGGGGAGATGCCATAGCTTTGATGTACCATGCCTTGAAATCACATGGAGTGCAGAAGGCTTAGACTCTGCTGCAGGCTACTGCTGCAGCTCAGATAACTCTTTCATTAGCTATGCTACAGTTACTGTTTTGCCTGTGACTTCCCATTTCCCTGTAATACAGCTGACAGGTGGCTATCCCATGGAACTTGCAGGTAATTCAAGTGGTAATTTTCTTGTGGCTCAGCAGAGTGCATGTATTCTGGCCTTTATCACTACTAAAAAGATTGAGCAACATCAAGAACATGCATGGTGTCAGTGCAAAACTGATGTGTGCACATGCAAGGGATTTCAAAATTGATCTTCACAAAGCAATGAGGAATGTTTATTTTAGGCAAAGATAATTTCTCATAAACCTTCACTGAAGTTTGTTAATGCAGCAAAGCTTTCACTGCTCTTTTTTTATGAAAAGACATCTTGACTTTGCTTGTGGCCTTTTAGAAAATATTTTCATTATAATGGTGGACAATGGAGGATTTTGAATCTGAAATACATACTGGTTTGTGCAAGTGGAATGGAGGTTTACAGAGAAGTCCAAAAAGCCATCTATTGATAGCAACTTTTGGTCCTCTACCAACATGGGTAACGTTTGAACTGATGACCTAGAGGTGAAAGGCTCTGTATCCTATTTATCTGTCTCCTGAGCCATGGATAACACAAGTTGACAAGAACTGTAGTAGTGAGAGGAAGTAACTGCAGAATCTGCTCCAAACAGACACAGTTGGCTGGAAAGAGCTACAGAGGGTTTAAAGTCTTAACTGAGGAAGCACAAAGGAGAAGAGTGGTTTCTTTGCTGCTCTCCCAGCCACCTAGTGGGGGCTATGCACTTCTACAATTCGAGTTTGAGTTTTAAGTCAGAGATAAGGTCATCACACATTTCATACAGCTGTTACCATGGCCTTAATGTTTGGATTTTGATGTGTGTCTTGGGAGCTAGATCCCAGCTGCTTCAAGTGATTGTGGTCTAATTTGGATTAGTTAGAACTGGTGTTTTTGCAAGTCTTTCTCGACAGTAAATGTTACAAAAATACTCAAACCTATCATGCAATGGAAGTAATTCAATAAGTCAGTCTGCTAAGGTTATTGCTGAATCTTCTCAGATCTTCTGTGAGAGGAGCTGAAGAACAAGTATAGTATTTCAGAGTGAGCTTTTTGCCCTGAAAGACTTAAATTTGTTTTTTGACCTTGTTATAAGCTTTTTTCTAAACTGTGGGAAAGGCAGAGTTGATTCGTTATTTAGGTTACTACACCTCACCCAGACAGTCATGCATCCTTTCTCTGCATAAACCTTCCAAACATCCAAATAAACCTTAAGATTTAAAGGACACAAATATTAAAAATTAATAATTTGTGGAATTTGGTTCTACCCATGTCAGTATGTGGAAGATATCAGAACAGATAAAACCATGGTAATTGGTACCATGGATCTGGCAAAAAACCCCATCAGAATTTATTTGATGGTTATTTGATGCTGAAATGTCAGCTGCTTTCTTTGTTGCCATTCTCAAGCATTGTTAGTTTGATAATTTCACTTTCTAAAAAAATTTCCTACCACATCATTATTGACAAAAAAGGTATTCCACATAACTTGTTTTTTTCCACACATCAGGTCTTTGATTTTCAGAAATACTGAGCCTTTGATTTACTTTATAGAAGTTTCAGAGTTGGTAGTGCCTCTGTCTCAATCATGTTCCTTTGGGCAACTGACAAAGTTTGTATGCTGGGAAAGTTTAAAACTTAGGTTTAAAGTTGGTAAGGCAACTAGATTTAAAAATGAAATAAATACTTGTGGTGAAAGGATTTCAATTGCAATTTCAACATGTCACCTTCAGGATCCCTCTGAATATGATTTTTTCTGTAGCATTGAAAAAATTCCAAAGAAGTCCCTTAATTGTGTTTGGTAGCAAAGTTTTAGGTGTTTGCTCAGTGGAAATACAGTAAGCAAGAATATACAGTATTTCCTCTAAGTGAAGTGCTAAAGTTGGAGGATATTGCTATTTTTCTTTGTAAACTAGGTTTGTTTCCTTAATTAAAACGAAATGAGGATTTTGTCTCTCATTTTTATTCAGCAGGGAATTTTGGGATATAACTACTTTTTTTTTTACTTAAAGAGTTTGTGTGCAAATAAATTATTCTCAGTAAAATTCAGTCTGAGTTCATCTTGCTCCTGATCTCTGTAATTTCTTTACTGCTGTAGTTTAACTCGATGGGGCTTTTTTAGTAAGTTATGGTATGGGGGAGTGGTGTGGCTGTTTCTTTGTTGTGAGGTTTTTTTAATTTACTTTTGTGTTGTGTGTTGGTTTTTTCTTTCTTGATTCTTGGTGGTATTAGAAGGTTGCATTTTTATAGTTTGAAGATTTTTGGAAATCTATTGTGCAGTTTTCTTGTTCTGATGTTGAAATGGGTCAGCTCTGCACAGTCTTACCACATGACCCATATTGGTGTTTCAAACTTGTGTCTTCAGTTTTAAAAAATTACAAATTTTGCATCAAGGAGCATATTCTCATACGATCAGAGTGAATGCTCTGATGGACAGAAGATTGCTATATTTATATGAAAAAATAACTTTGAAGATACTTCTTTAACTCATTTGTAGTGAAATGGGCAATCTTCACCTTACGTGGTTGATAATACATGATGGGAACTAATAATATTGTCAAAACCTTCAGCATTGAGTTAAATCTGTGGAAAGTTTTAAAATTTAAATACATAACCACATAATTCTATGAAATGATATGCAAAACTTTCTGGTTTAAATCCTGACCTGCAGATGACCTTCAAATTAGTAAGACTTTGGTGCTTTATCGGAACAGATGTTGAAAGGGCAAGATCCTGAACTCCATATATGTATAATTAGTAAGGGACTCTAGAATGGATTTAGAATGGATTATGTTAATTCTGATCTTAGAGTCAGCAGTCAAAAACCTTCCAGATGAGCTAACAGTGTTCTGATAAGCTGATCTGTATAATTTAAATAAAAACCTTTTATACGATTTTGGTGCTATTATGGTTTTATTCCCCAGAAGTCTCACCATGTGGCACTCATGGCCATTTTCTATTTAGAAAAACAAAACCCACACACATAAACCCTCCAGACCTTTTCTTATGGGCAATATTCCCATCACCTTATGTATATTTTATATAAACCAAGCATATAACAAACAAAAGCTCCTAATTTACACTTGAAACCTCTTTATTTGCAGTCTTCTCAAAGCAGCTCTGTTCTGGAATAAAAGAGAAGGTTTTTCCCATCCTCCAGCTATGCTGAGTTGTTAACTTAAAAATATCTTGATTAAGGAGATTCAAAACACTGTCTTAATTTCAGAATTGAACAAGAAGTCATGGCTCCTAGTGTTAGTAATTTGTTATTGTTTGTCTTCTGAAGGAAACCAGAAACTTGAATTACATTTTTGTAAGTGTTTACTCACTATATTTACAAAGTAATGCCCAGAAACTAAAGAACCGTAAAGAACAATTTCCTAGATTTTCTCATTTGAAGAGATTTTCCTCATATTCAGCTTTTTCCCTCAAAATAATTTGGTGATTTTTCAAAACAGATTATGTTGGACTTTAGAGAAGAAAAAGGAATTAAAATTATGGAAGAAAAGCTGAAAATGGGTTAAGGATATTACTCTGTATTTGTGGAAAGAAAGGGTTGGAACTAGCAGCAAATTAACTCCATCTGATCTGAGTGTTTGTGCTTTTCCCATTTGAGACCAAGGTAGAAGGAATCAGTTTACCTTATTCTGTTCTAATCAGACAAAGTAAATTAATTTTCCCAACTCCCTCCAGGGCTGAGTAGCTGGTAAGAGTACTACATAAAGGGAAATTATTGTGCAATTGACTGTGGTCCTACTCATATTTAGCCTGGTTCCTGTGCCTCTCTTTAAACTGTGGTTGAGATCACAGGTTTATTGATTATGATACTTTGTTAATTCTGTTTACTTATTTTCCTGGTGGGATGGACTGTATTTTGTCAGAATAGTTAATAGGTTTGTGGTTTACAGCAAAATATGATATACTGCTGGAAAAAAGCATTGGTCAGGGTTGGTGTATCTGTGTCTTTTCCGACTAAGGATGATAGAGGGAGGGTGGGCACAAATGTGTGTGTGTATGTGTTCACATATGCCTGACGAAGGCAGATACCTGCAGGCAAGCTTTTTCAAGATTCTTTTAATTGTTTGGGTCATATACTGTAGTGTTGGGTCATTGTCAGTTTCTGTTTCAGAAAAAAACCCTGAATCATAAAAAAACCCTACTCGGTTCAATCTAGAAGGGAAGATAATGGTCATGACTTCAGTGTCTCCATTCTGCAGGATGTTCCATGTGGTGCTGAAACTATTGATCAGAACAGTTAATACTACAGGGCTCTACTTAAAGTTTTGACTTGGCTGAGTCATTCTGGCACTTCACTGGAGGTTTTTTCAAACTAAAGCATTATATGGATGACCTTTTGATTGTTAATTTTTCTAAGAATAGAATAAATTATTTAGGTGCATATAGGTTCCATGTGTGATACTGATATATATATTTGATAAATTATTTTACCAAGTTTTTATAAGAAGCTACATAATTTTATTTTAATCTCTTTGTAGATACTATTCTGCTTTGAAAACAATGGAGCAGCTAGAAAATCTGTATCTTCCTAGAGTTAGCCAATACCGTTTTTGCCAGATAATGATAGAAAATCTTCCAAAACTGCGTGAAGAAATAAAAGAAATATCCATGTCAGATCTGAAGGACTTCTTAGAGAGTATTCGAAAGCATTCTGACAGAATTGGGGAGACTGCCATGAAACAGGTAGGCCAGCTGGACAGAATGACTTTAGTCCTGTTGTTTACTGAAAATTTCAGTTTCATTAGTGTAAAATTATCCCAGAAGGTTTGTTCAAAGGTTACAGTCATCCCACAGACCTCTGAGTAAAGATGGAGAGCTCTGAAATGTGAACATGTTGTGTGGTTTTTATCAGTGTCCTGGAAAGAAGTAGTTTCTTCCCTGAGAAGCTCCTGGATAGTCTGGATCTCAGCAGCTACTGCACCGAAACAAAGGGCAGCCTATCTGGCCAGCTGGCCCTGATGAATTAGACAAAAGAGGTGTTGAGATAACTGCTTAGTTCTCTCCAAAGTGCTACTCCTGCAGAAGACTAAGATAAGAGCCAGAAGGAGACTCAGACAGCTGGGGGCCTTGCCTGCTCCATCACAGAATAATTTTAGAGCACTACTACTAGGCAAGGTTTAAAGCAGTAAGTGCTTTTAAAAATTTTTTGGAGAGCAAATACCATTTTCATTTGACTTCTTGTTGACAGAATTCAGGTTGGGTTGCCATTTTGTCATCTAAGATTCTTTTCAAATGCAGCATTGGTTATTATAAATGGAACTTAATTGCAAGGTTATGCTGTGCTGCCTTCAGTAGTAAGGCCAATATAGTGCCTTTGGCTTCTGCAGCTGACTGCTCACTTAGACTTAACTGAAGACAGAAAAAACATATCTGGGAACTCCATACCTTTACTACATTTAGATATTGATTCTCTACAGTTTATGATCAGGAAAATTACAGATTGGTTTTTAAAAAATTTTCTGCTTTTAAAATTTTATTCTGGGGATTAGGGAAGAGTTATCTAGGATTCACTATTGAATTCATTTATCATCCCAAACTGATTAAAGGCAAAATCACTGGTGTGGGCTGAGGGTATGCATGCACCTTGCAGTTACACTGTTGTGTATTCAATTGCCCCACCTGTTTTTCATGTCCTAGCATATACTCATCAGTGATGAAATTTGATTTGCATGCCTCTTAATTGATTCTATTCTTAAAACAGGCACAGCAGCAGAAAACCTTTAGTACTGCTCTTCAGAAGCAGAATAGTGTAAACTATGGTCGGAATATGCATTTGGGTAGAAACAGGATTTTGGAATCCAAGAATGAGATCACATTGAAGCGAACATTTGAAGATGAGGATGAACATGAAGAAGAGGTAACTTTGTACTAAATCAGTTCATCTTATTTAAAGTGAATTTTGTAGGTTTATTGAACAAAACTCACTGTCTTTACACTGTCTTTAGATGGTTAACATTAATAAGAGAAATACACAGAACTCCTTCAAGGTGTACCAGTCAGATCAGCATTTCAGGGTGAAAAATTAGTGCTAAAATATTAGTTGTATTAATGCTAGCTTTAGCATTATGTTTGAGGACATTCAGTTGGACAGGACTTGCAGTTATTCTGGAAATGGGTTGCAACTTATGTCATACATTACCTGCCCACTGTTAGTGTTATGTGGCCCACTAGAATATTCTGGTGTTGCTAAATTCTGCATTTTGATGTTGAGGACCTCGGCTTAGGTAAGACCTCTTTCATCTGTCAAACACTCAGTATTATTAAACAGTGAGTGTTTAAACCTTTAAATCTGATGCTCTGTAAACACAGAGAAAGAAGTATGGTTTTGTAACACAAAATTTGTGACTAATGCAAAAGGAGGAGAGATCGAAGCAATTGTTTTATTGTTTTCTGATAGAAGCCATCCACTTTTGAGTCCTTATTATGTAGACAAGTTCTGTTGGTAATATATCCCATTTTGCAGATTAGATGCTTATTATGTTTTCTATACTCTTCCTTTCCTTCTTCAGGTTTTAACTGCCCAAGATCTTGTAGACTTTTCTCCAGTCTATAGGTGTTTGCACATCTACTCAGTCTTGGTATGTATTAAGGTGACCTCAAAAAGAGATTTAAATTTTTTAAGTTACATATTCATTTTCACATTGTTCATACTCCTAATAGTTCCCAAACAGGCAGGTGTATTACTTACAGTGTTAGTAGTTCTGGATGAACCAGCTGAAATGGGTATGGGTACTCAGGGTGTGAGCCCATGAGTTCTTTTGTGTGCATCATAAAGGACACTCCACAAGGCATTTATTACCTAGGTGTTTTTAAGTAAAATATGCATGTTTGCCTTAATAATTCTGTCCCCACTTTCACAGTTGCCACAAGTGTTCTGTGTTACCCAAGTATTTGAATGAATGTTACAAAGCATAGGAATATTCAGTATGAATCTTAATAAGTAAATATTCAATAAATCTTGTGTGTACCTCTCCTCAGCAAAGCTAATGCAGACAGTGTTCAGATGTGTCACATATTCACAGAAGCATCTTTGTAACAGCTTTATAATGCAGTTACTTTCTTGAATAACCTAGAGATATGTTTTAGGAGACAATGAGTTTCCATTATACAGTAATAGGCAATATGCCTTGTCTAGGAATATTAATATACTCTGAAAGTTGTAGTTTAAAAATGGACATACTGTTCAAAATGCATAATGTTGCTTGGCAAAATGTAGGCATGTGAGCAATATTTCTATTTACAGTACAGGCTGTAAGCTTCTCTACAGAGGAAGGTAATTTCTGCATATTTCATGCATGCAGAACTTTGCTGGTGTCAGCTAGAGGTTTACATGTGGAATAAATGCAAAATATGTGCTTAGTTTAATAGAATTCTACTTTTAAATTAAGAAGGGCCTTTTTCACGCTGAGATATTCTTTTTTGACTACTTATGTCTTTTTTTAGGGTGATGGTGAAATATTTGAAAATTACTACAGAAAACAAAGGAGGAAACAAGCAAGATTAGTTCTGCAACCACAGTCAAGCATGGTAATCAATACTTTTGGTTGTGCATTGATTTGAGTTGAAGCTAGTGCTTAGTGGTATTTTTGTTCCTAAATTTGTTTTCTTTTTCATTGAAAGCATGAAACAGTAGAAGGCTATAGAAGATACTTCAGTCAAATTGTAGGGTAAGTTTTCTAAATGAAAATTTATTTCAGTTTTACTGTGTTGATTCTTAATTCAACCTGTGTTCACCCATTGTCCAAGAACTTCCTTCTGCCAAGATTCAGTTTTTGCACAAATTATGCGGGGGGTTATTGCTGGATCTGAGCAGGAAAGAGTATCCAGATCCTACCAGCACCGTGCTCCACAAGAACCTTCCAGCAGCCTGGGCTCCAGACGGCATGAAACAAACTTTTCACATTTTTACTTCATTCTGGATGAAGCATAACACCAAACCTACCAAAGTGTTACTGCTCCAGTGGGTTTCCTAGTGGCTGTGCTTGGGTGTGAAGGGTAGTATTTGCTCTAGTATTAGAAACAACGTAATAATTTGAGTATTGTTTTAGTTTCTTTGTAGTAGAAGACCACATTTTACATGTAACCCAAGGACTGGTAACTAGGACATACACTGATGAACTTTGGAACATGGCCCTTTCCAAGATCATTGCTGTTCTTAGAACACATTCAGTAAGTGACACGTTTTATCAGTATTGCAGTTTTAAATCCTCTTACTTTAGAGCTCTATGTATTTAAAGCTGGGATAGCAACAAAGTGAAAAATTACACCTCTCTCATGTTTTCTTTTTCTTGTGATTAAAAATTGCTCAGATTTGGGAGGGAGCCTGCCAAGCTTTTGTTTTTCCCAACAGTATCAGGCTGTGATCCGCAGCCATGGGCTATTTGCATAATCCTCCACTGATTTACAACTCACTGGGTCTTCCAAACCTCCTCTTAGTCCAGCAGTTTAGAATATGCAGAGTTAATCTGCTGTTATTATTGCAATCCTTCCTCATTAGTCTCAACTGACCTCTTCATTAGATCAGATTGAATAGTTCAGCGCTGAAAGCACCACCAGGAAATAGTTCCTAATTATCATTCCAAATGCTGTGTTTCCAAAATAAACTCCACCAGGAAAACCCTTGCAGCTCTCTCTTCAATGCTATAGTAGTGTTATGTTTATGTTGAAGTAAAGGTATTAGAAAAGTTCCATATCACTCGGGTGTTTCAGTGCATTCAAGTGTGTCTCCTAAAGTTATATTCCTACCTTAGCTGCAGTGATGCTGGATGCTGTTTCTTATTCCTCTGTGAAAAAACAGTGGAATACACATTGTTCACTCAGACTGACTGATAATGGATTGCTTCAGAGTTTACTATTGGTGTAACTTTTACTGTCGAAAAAAATACAAGAACTTTATCTTTCCCATTTGAATGTTTGCTAGCAGCATTTCCTTTATGCAATGTTATATTTTATTGTTATTAAAATTGATCTTTAATTCAAGAAAAAAATTATATTTCGTATGTACTGAGGAAAAATAGGGAAGAAGTTGAGATTGCAACCATAGTTATCATAGGACCTTTATTAGCAGTGCTACATGAGATGTTCTCATACTTTTTTACTTCTTTTGAGAGGATTATTGAGGTATATTCATCCATCACTTTTTAAAGCTAAATACTTTGCTAGCTAATTGTCTCCACTTGGATTTGTACACCTATATGAGATTATGATGATTTAAAGGTTGAAAGTAATGTAACTTCTAAAGAACTCTTCAAAGTCTTGTTATGTTCTTGGTCACTATTTCTTCTCTTTATGCATAACTCCTATCAAACCCAGTTCTATCAGAATCTCTCTAACTGAATCATCCTACTGGAGACTGATGTTTAGATGAATAAACCAAACCCTTCCTTTTAATGAAGTATGATAAGAGTAAAACTTAAAGAATGGTGAAACAGGTGTACATTGTACTATATTCTGGTACTATGTACCAGTACTATATTCTCATGCAGCTTGAAATTATTTTAATAGATTTTTTTTACTTTATCCAGTATTTCAAATAGTGAAGCTGAGGTGAAAGCCTTAGTTGTATGACTCTACACCTCTGAAAATCAAATTTCAGTTTCAGTCATCTAGTAAATAACTTAATGTCTTGACCTTTTTATCATCCAATTTAAATTTGAAATTGCTTAGAAAATATTTTGATAAGTTTTGCCCACAGAGCTGGAAAAAACTGTTTGAGGTGGTACAGCCTTTATTTGTTAGACCCAGGCTTGGTGGTCAAAAGAATGTCCTGTGAAACCTCTCTGATACTGATTCAGCCAAGTGTGCTTATGTTCCACTAAAGTAAATGTAATTTGCTGATTTTCAGTCTCAATACACTATGCTGGTATTATTTGAGTCTCATATTTTAGTTGAATTTTTCTGAATTTTTACACCATTGATAGTTATATAAAAATTTAACAAATAGTTTTATATAGCTGGACTAAATAAAGACAAACAAGTCTAAATTGTTTTTCGCTAAGGAATTTAACCTGTGATACTAGTCTTTGAAAATGTTACATCCTTTTAATAAAACCAGAATTTCTCACTTTCAGTCATATTGCAGTGATCCTGACCTTGTTTTGGAACTGAAGAACCTCATTGTAGTATTTGCTGATACTTTGCAGGTATGTACTGTATTATTAATTTAACTGAAATTCTTGTAGTCAGATTTTAACTTCAGGTTAGTGCAATGTTTGTGTTTTCATGAATCATATGTACAAATCAAGCCCCAAATTGCATGGTAATATTAAAAAATATATTTCTTAGGTTCTCATTTTCAGTATTATGAACTGAACATATGTGCTCTGGGCTATCCAGCATGCATCAGTTATTCCTATCTGTGCAAAATCAGTGTTAGTTTTGTAATTTGTGTACACTCTAGTCTTTTAAAAATGCTTTACCTTTCATCTTAAAAAATAAAAGCATTCTAGTTATCATTAACTCTTTAGCTGAAAGACTAAGTGAACATCATTGGAAAGTATTCTTGCAGTTTTTAACAAGCAAGGAGAAATGGGGCAAATTTCCCAATGCACAGGATAAATACTTCAGTGAAAATTTATTAAATCAACATGTAGTAGTATGCTTCAAGTGTTATAATTTGTGTTGCAGAGGTGATAAGGTTGTATATAAGTTTCACCTCAGACTTCTGAAGTGTTGTGATAGGAATTGAGTTTATTGGTTCTTGAACTATCCCCTCTTCATTTTCATCCTTTAGGGCTATGGTTTTCCCGTGAACCGCCTATTTGATCTTTTATTTGAAATAAGAGACCAATACAATGAAACACTTCTTAAAAAGTGGTCTGGATTGTTCAGGTTAGTATATCAAAATACTTGTGGCTTTTGTATTGCATCTGTTGGTTTTGTCTGAACTCAAGTTTTTATGATGAAATTCAGAAAGTATTTGTTAACTCAAGTGTTGTCTGTGAATTTCAGTTTGGTTAGGACTAAGATATTCATCACATGTAATGACTAATTAGAAGAAGAGACATCAACTACTGCTTCTGTAGTTAATGGAAAGAAGGAAGGTCTCCAAAGGACATTATTGAAGAAACATGAAGGGGAGAGACATCTGTTTCTCTTCTTTAGGAATCTGACAATTCCAGGTTATTGCAATAGGGCTTTAGGTTCCTAATTTAGTTTGTCTTAATGTTTACTGTTGGCTGATGTGCATATCTGCCTGACAAACTGCTGACATTGTCACTATGTCTTCATGTTTTTTAATGAAGGGTGTTTTCCACCAATTCCTTGGCATCATTTGATTGGATAAAATCTAAACCCAGGAATATGTCAGCCTGAGACTGTACTCCAAAGCCTATTTGCAGATAGAGTGTGATGTCTCAATGTGCAGACATTGTTTGCCATAAAATGTTTTATTATGGAAAACCTTAATATCAAAATGACTGTTTAAGGTTCTCCAGTTCCCTGTGCTTCTGTTATAGACATTTGACTAGTACAAAAGTGCAGAGGGTGCCCAAACAATGACGTGGCCATATCCTGCTTGAAGTTCTCTCAATCGTCTCTGGTGACCATATGTAGCTCTGGTGCCAAAGTGAGACACTCTGAGTATCAGCTTTAGTGTAGGAAAGGTACAGGTTTCCTTGATCAATGGGTGTATTACAGTTTACTCTGGAGTGGATTAGTTGCTCTAAGGTTCCTTTACTATATTATGCACATATGAAAACACTTCAGGGTTTTTTTCTCCCTCTATGATTAGACATATTGTAAAGAGTTAACAAATATGAAGTATTTCTAAATTAATCAAAAATACTTGGGATGTGTAAAGTTCTTAAAACTTTTTGAAGATGCAGACCTAAGTGTGGTGGTAAAATTTGTACTTACTCACACATTTTAACACCAGAAAATACTGTAAGTTACATGTCCAAATTTTTTTCACTTCACTTACTTGCCAGGGATATTTTTGAAGCAGACAACTACAGCCCTATCCCAGTAGCAAATGAAGAGGAATACAGAATTGTTATAAGCAAATTTCCTTTTCAAGATCCAGAACTTGATAAGGTGAGGGAAACTTTTATGTTATTAAAGTTTGTGGAAATCTAGTTTGAGACACTAGGGACAGTAATAATTTCTATAATTAAAAAACCAATTAAAATTTGAAAAGCTAGGTCGATTAAGAGGCTAAATCACCTTCTTTGTGTGTAATTATCTAGTCATAAGTAAATATGAAAATGAAAGATTGAGTCATTTGCTCAGATGTTTGTGTGAATAATGAAACCCATTGTTTTGTAAACAAATTAATAATAAAGTTTAATTGATAAAGTCCTTATATAATTATAATGCCATCTGTCTTTAGCTAAGTTTTGTTGCAACTTGTGTTTAATTACTCAGTATATGCTGTTGTATTGCAAAAATACATGTAAAATAGAGATTGGTTAGAGACAACAATTTCTGTATTTCACTTTTAAATTTAAATATTTGTGTTTGAGCATGTGGGGCAAAAGAAACGTGAAGGGACTGTGAATAATTCTGCTGTAATAGCATTGCAGTAGGACCTCCTTTTGTAGCCTCAGCCATTCTTTCATTGCAGACTCTCTTCACAGAAAGGTGATTAACCTGTTCTGCTATTCAAGTATGATTTTAGAAATACCAGTGAGAAATAAAAGGCTCATGATGGAGTCTGTAGAGGGGTACTAAGTCTAAGAAGCACATGACAGTGGGAGTAACTGCTCTAGGGGGGAGCTGTTTTACACAAGATCCATTGCTATAGATACCTGCAAAAGTGAAAAGTTATTTTATTTCTGTGGTTCAGCAGGGATTTGCCAGCAATTGTAACAGCTGCATGTCATTAATGCAGTGTTGCAATGAAGATGAAAAATTAGAGGAGGTTTTTATGCTGATTTTTGAATGAGATTCCAGAGTGCTTTCTGGATGCATTCCTCCATTAAAATTAATTTACTTAGCCATTATAATACTAAAATAAGTTAAATAGAATGAAAATCTCTTACAGTGTTGGAAGCATACTATACCCTGGATACTATTTAGCATGGCATATTTTACTAATAAACTGCCTAATTTTTTATTTTGTATTAAATAGTTTTATCTGCTATACGTACATGTATGACTACTGCAAAGCTTTGGCTGTTGTTGATGGGTTTTTTTCTAAAGAGAAATTGAATTATTCATGGATGATACCAGTTGTTGATTACTTTTCACATGCATTAGTCATAAAGAGAAAAATAATTTTTTGTAAATGTCACAAATTATGTGTTCAGTGCAGAAATACTTACTTACTCTGTGTAGATTTAATTGAATTTATTCACTTTTGTTCTCCCAAATACAGTATCAGCTTTAAAATCAAAGTAAGAAGCATAATTTTATTATTACAAACTTACTACTTATTTCCCACATGTTAATTCAAATTCTTGAAAATAATTCAAACTGCTTTGGTTTTGTGAACCTTAAAAAATCGTCTAAGCATTCTGCAGATACTTTGAGAGTCCCAGAAGTGTTGAACCTCTCAAACTTTTTTTGCACTGCTTTCTTTGGGAAAAAAAAAAGTTCATATTTTTGAACCTCTTATCCCAATTACTTCTATCTTGTTCTTTCAGATCTCAAAAGCAGTTTGAGACTTGTTTTTTAATGTATGTTTGTAAATTACTTTCTGCAGGGGCATCTTGAGTTACATAAAATTTCCAAACTTTATCATAATTTAAAGAAGTGATAAAATTCTATTCTGCTTATTAGCTATTTAAACAGATGTGGAAGTCAGCTCAACACATGCAGCTTTGTATTTGATGAAAATCAGAAAAGGTTTAGATAGATTAAAATGTCGATAATGTTAAGTGACTTTCTAATTGTTGTGTTTAGTACCAAGCTGTTGTTGGAATCAGTTTCAAGTGTAAGAGAGTATTATATTTTATTTTCTCAGCAGTCCTTTCCAAAGAAGCTTCCAATGTCTCAGTCAGTGCCTCAGATTTATATGCAGGTGAAGGAATTTATTTATGCAAGCCTTAAGTTTTCAGAGTCACTTCACCGCAGGTAAGCTTGAACTATGAGGAATGTGGCTGGAAAGTAGCTTGTAACTTTCAGGTGACCTAAAAATATATACTAAAATGAAAATACACATTCTTGTGTACTTGCTTGCTTTGCTTGTTTCATAATTTCCATATTTAATTCTTCCTCTGTTTTTCATCTATGATTCCTAATGCTGTAGCACATACTTATACAAATGTGGATATGTGTATAACTATATAACATGTGCATCGGTGAGCATTGCTTGGTGTGGTAAGCAGTTTAAAACACTGCTGGGGTTCTTTAAACAGTATTGACCAGTTTGAATAATCTAGAGAATTTATTTGTTTAACAGGGCATGTAAAGATTGAAAAGTATACTTTGATACTGACCATTTCAGAAGTAATTGTTTAGCATCCCTGATTACTTCCTAGTGTTTCGCTACTCAGTGCCTTGAGTTTCCTTAGCAATGATTTCTCCTACAACAAAATGTGCTGCCTGCATGTTCACTCCCTCTCCTATCCCCTTTTTCTGATGGAAAACATCACAATTCACCCATTTCCTTTCCTCTTCTGGCCTTCAAAAGCTTAGTTTTAATTGCACAAAATAGAATTCAGAGATCTGAAATCTGGAAGGTATTTGTGCCCTTGTCACCCACTTCTGCACTGTTAAAGATGTAAATTACTCCCTTTCACACATTCTTAATTGATACTGTTTATAATTTACACGTACTAATGAGCACATGTTGACCTCCTTAGTTACTCATTAAAACCCACAAATTAATCTTTACGAACTGCTGTGTCAATAAACATGTCCAAAATCTAAAAATAACAGATTTTTCTTCAGTGTTGAAATTCAGTTAATGGGTAATTTGGTAGGTGAAAGAGGTGTTCTATCTGCTAGATCACAGAAAACTTGCAGCAACAAGTATTTAAATGCACATAGAGAATTCTTAGCATCAAAAGTTCCCTTTGCAGGGAAGAAATTATGGTTATTAAGTACTGCTGTCAAAGTATTGCTATGTACAGTATAATTATAAAAATAAACTTTTTTTTTCAGT
>VWYP01028389.1:76705-87207 GCA_013400435.1 Pycnonotus jocosus | reverse complement strand
GCGACCCCGGGGGGCCCCCGCCCCCCCCCCCGGCACTCACCTCTCGTTCCGGGGTGAGGAGCGCAGGAACCGCACGGGGCCCGGGCCGGGGGCGGGCCAGGGGATGTAGTGATGGTGGAAAACCACGGCCTCCTCTTCCTCCTCGGCCTGCCAAGGCCCCGGCAGCGCCTGAGGGGAGGGACAGAGGCAGAGCTGCCCTGGGCTCCGGGGCTCCCCGTGGATCGGCCCGGCTGCTCCCCCTGCCTGGGCTCGGGCCCACACAAAGTCCGGCTGTGGCTTTGGAGAGCGGCTGCTGGGGACACAGCGGGGTGGCAGCCCCACAAAGGGGACCAAAACCCCGTGTGAAGAGCCCCTCTGAACTGTCCGAGACCCGTCTGGGCAGGCAGGGTCCAGCCCTGGTGAGGGCCGGGAGGTGCCAGCTGGCAGCGAGCTCAGCCCTGCCCCAAAAGCAGCATTGTTCCCACTAAGGAGGTGAAATGTTTCATATGGTTTTGGTTTGAGATGGATTTTTCAATGGCAGCCCCTGCAGAGCCTTCCTGCCTGATGGGGCCGTGCTTCCAGAGGGGCCTGGCCCTTCCCAGCTGGGCCAAAGCTCTGCCTGAGGGCCTGGATGGGCTCTGAGCTGTTCAAACCACCCCAAAACCCCAAAGGGCTGCTCTGAGCTGGGCTGGGACCATCCAAGTGCTGCACCCAGAGCAGGATGTTGTGATCCTGCTCTCCTGAACAACCCTGGAAAGGTCCCTCTGTCCCCTCTTGGGTCCCTTTGCCCACCCAGACCCCCTGAGCCTCACCTGGCTGGGGGCTGGGGCTGGCCCCACACTGGGGGGCATCAGAGCTGCCACAGCCAGGCCGTGCATCAGCAGCTGGTGCATTTGGGAGGTTTGGATCAGCATCAGCTCCATCAAATCTGCCGGAGAGTCGGAGATTCTGCATCAGAGAGGGAGCAGATGGAGGGCAGGAGGAGCACAGCCTGGGATGGGTACCTGGGATGGGGCAGCCCCAAGGCTCCTCCCTTGCTGTTCCCAAGCAATGGGAGCAAAGCCAGACTTCCCCCACCCTGGCTTAGAAGGCCCACATGGTATTTAAAAATTATTTTGCTTGGATAAAGCTTGAAAATTGCCACATTTGAGCCTTTTCTTCCTTGCAAACGTGACGGAACATCTGAGCTGGCTGACAAGGGGTGATCACTGGGGCTGGAGGCACCAGACCTCCACCCATTCTGGGCAGAATTTCTCCAACCTGAAGTGCTCAGGGGCTTGGGAAGAACCTGCCCTGACATCAGCTGGCAGAGGGAGTGTCCTTGGGGTGGCCCAGAGCACGCCAGGGTCAGCTCTGCTCTGTGCACAGGGCTCAGAGCACCCCGAAGGAGCAGGAGCTGGGGCTGCACCATGGGGGTGATCCCAGGAGCCCAATCCCAACTCCTGGGAGCTGGATCCAGGGGAGGAGCAGGGTGGGGATGCTCAGTGCCTCCTCATCCCCTTCCTGGCTCCACACGAGGAACTGGACCCAGGGCAGTGTTCCTGTCCCATTGGCTGGATGGCCACACTGAGGGGGGCTGCTGAGGCCAATCCAAACAGGAGAAGCCCCAAATCTGGCTCTGCATCCCCCCAAAATCCCCAATTTCTTCAGGTGTGAAATTCCCCTGGAAAATTTCCATAAACCTGCTGGATTCCCCTGAGATCCTGCTGGCTTTATCCACCCAGAGCAGCTGTGGCTGCCCCTGGATCCCCCAAAGTGTCCAAGGCCAGGTTGGACAGGGCTTGGAGCAACCTGGGGTAGTGGAAGGTGTCCCTGCCCATGGCAGGGGTGGAACTGGGTGATCCTTAAGGTCCCTTCCAGTCCAGACCATTGTGGGATTCCCTGGTTCCATGACCTGGAGTAAAAAAGGGTTTGGACCACCCTGTACTCCATGTGCCAGGTCCCCAGAGGCTCCAGGGCTGTGCTCCCAGGACACCAGGAGGTGGCTGTCTCTCCAGCCAGGAGCATCCCAGCACATCCTGGGACTCTGCTGAGCTGGATCCAGGAGCAGGGAGCACCCCAGCAGCAAAGAACAGAGCCAGGGGTGGGACAGGGAGTGCTGGCAGCTCTGAATGGATCCCACCCAACCCACGGGGCCCAGGCTGGGTCTTTCTCTTCTTTCCACACTGATTTTCACCATCATTTTTCCACTCTGGATTTTTAAGGACAGCTCCGCCTTCCCCCTCCTGCCAGGACAAAGTGACTTTGCCCATGGCGTGTCCCCAGTGACCACAACACCCTGTCCTTGCTGTCCCCAGTGACCACAGTCCCTGTCCCTGCTGTCCCCAATGACCACAACACCCTGTCCCTGCTGTCCCCAGTGACCACAGTCCCTGTCCCTGCTGTCCCCAGTGACCACAGCACCCTGTCCCTGCTGTCCCCAGTGACCACAGTCCCTGTCTCTGCTGTCCCCAGTGACCACAGTCCCTGTCCTTGCTGTCCCCAGTGACCACAACACCCTGTCCCTGCTGTCCCCAGTGACCACAGTCCCTGTCCCTGCTGTCCCCAGTGACCACAACACCCTGTCCCTGCTGTCCCCAGTGACCACAGTCCCTGTCTCTGCTGTCCCCAGTGACCACAGTCCCTGTCCCTGCTGTCCCCAATGACCACAACACCCTGTCTCTGCTGTCCCCAGTGACCACAGTCCCTGTCCCTGCTGTCCCCATTGATCACAGTCCCTGTCCCTGCTGCCACCCCCTGTCCCCAGCCCAAATTTGCTGCAGCCTGGGGGCACAAGGTTGGGTGAAGCCCCTCTGGACAGTGGCACAGCCCAGGATTCCAATCCCACTCAATCCCACCTCGCAATTCCAAGGAGCCCGTGGCACCCTGGCTTTCCCTGGGAATGCAGGAAATGGGGTTTGGGAGAACAAAACCAGGTGAATTGTGAATTTTAGGGGAAAAACAAAACAAAACCAAAAAAACCCAAACCAACCAAACAAAAAAACCCAACAAACAAACAGCCCCAAACTCTTCCCCAGGAGCATCTTGGAGTCAAGACTTGGTAAAACCCCCCAAAAATCGCATCTCGTGGGGCCAAACATCCATCCAAGGACGGGATGGACATTCCTGAGCGTGGCTCAGCCTCTCACCCTCGAAAAGGCTGAGGAAAAAAGGGGCGGCTGAAGTGAAGCCGGGTTTAACGCCGCCCTCCCGCAGCTCTGCCCGCACGCACCTCCCCGGACGGGCGGGGGTCCCGCGGGGGCGGCCCCGGGCCCCGGGAGCTGCTGCAGGATCAGCACCGGCGGCTGCGACACGGGAACGGCTCCGGGGGACGATCCCAGGGCGCCGAGCTGGAAGGCAGGAGGGGAAGGAAAAGCCCGGGATTGCACATTCCCGGGTTAATTCAGCGTCCTGACAGGAGGGGACAGAGAGGACACGGCTGGTGGCAGGGGGGAGGGGGGACAGTGATTGTGGCAGGCGGGAGAGGGGACGGGGATGGTGGCAGGCGGAGCAGGTGGCCCGGGGGGAGCAGGACGGGAGCCCTGGAGAAGGGAATGGCTGCTCTCCCCCGGATTTTTCCAGGAATACCACCCTCCCATCCTAGGTGACTTCCCGACCTGGAGAGTCCCCACCTCTGGGGACAGGGGTGGCCTTTCGGGGTCTGCAGGGCACCCCAGCGCCCACCCGAACCCCTGACCCCTCTCCACCCTCATCCCATAAATCCAGAGGCAGGAGCGCTCCGGGGCTCACCCTGCGTGGGACAAGGAAGGTCCCTGCTGGGGGGTCCCCCCAGAGCCCGCGGGGGTCCCCGGCTGCTCCCCCGTGCATGGCTCGGCTGCGAGGGGAGCGCAGCTGCCGCAGGAGCCGGGATCGTCTCCAGGGCTCCCGGGAGAAACAAACCCTGCCCGGAGGGAGGCTCGGCGGTGCCAGGAATGTCCCCGGGCTGGTTTATCCCGGCAGGAAATGCCCGGGAAAGGTGCTGGGGATACTGAGCTGGGGTGTCCGTGTGTCCCCGAGGGGCTGGGCCGTGTTCCCGACCCTGTGTGTGGTGATGAGGGGGGTGAAAGGAGCAGTCAATGGGATCTGAGCCTCAGCAGGGAATGGGAGGGACACTGGATTAATGAAGTTTCCCCAAAGCTGGGGATGGGACCTCCAGTCTCCCCTAAAATTTGGGTGGCAACCCCAAAGACCTCCAAAATTCTCAATAATAGAATTTGGGTTGGGAACCACAGAAAGCTCCTCAAAGTCTCCCCAAAATTGGGGATAGGACCCCGAGAGACGCCTGTAAAATTGAGAATGAGATCCTTAAACATCTCCCCTACTACTGGAGGATGGGACTCCTAGAAAACCCCAAAAGTCTTCCAAAAATTGGGATGGGACCCCTAAAATCTCCTCACGGTTGGGATGGGACTCCCAGAGATCCCCCCAAAATGGGTTGGGGCCCTCAAAACCTCCCCAAAACTGGGGATGGTCCCTGGGATATCACTCAGCCCCAGTGCCACCCCAGGCCTGCTCCCCAGGCTGTCACAGCCTCAGTGTCACGTGAGGGTTTGTCCCCAGGATGTCCCCAGCCTCTGTGCCACCTGGGGTCCCTGGGATGTCCATGTCACCCTGCCAGGTCCCACGGGGCTGTCTCCCAGCTCCTTGCACCACGTCCCCATGGATGCAGTGACCAACCACTGCATTCTCCAAGGAAACCTGGGAATGAGCAGCTGGAGCCTCCCCAAAACCTGGGATGAGACCCTCAGAAACCCCCCCAAAACTGCAGATGGAAACCACAGAACCACCCTCAAGTCCCCCCAAAACAGGATGGCAACCAAACATCTTCCCTGAAATTTGGGTAGGAACCCCGGAGACCCCCAAAAATCTTTCCAAAATTGGGGGTGGGAACCACAGAAACTCCCCCCCCCCAGTCTCCCCAGTATTTGGGATGGGACCCCCACAGACCCCTGGCACAGCTCCTTCCCAGGATATTCCCGAGGGGATTTGTGCCCAGCAGAGCACAACGAGCTCCTGCTCTCCCCCTGACAGAGAGCTCAGCGTGTCCCTGCTCATCCCGGGAAATCCTGGGAATGAGGAATCTGCACGAAACACTGAATTCCAGCAAAATCCACTCTGTCCCCGTCAGAGACCCCAACCCATCCCAGCCTCAGGCACCTCCCCTCCGCCCCCAGCCGCACTTCCCAGGCCGCTCCTCTGGGGGATTTCCATGGATATCCCAGCCCAGATCTGCCGTGCCCCAGTGCAGATCTGGGAGCTTTTCCCGGCGTTTCAGCCCGCGGCCAGCTCTGCTCGGGAACAGATCCCTCCCAAAACTCTCGTTCTGCCCTAGAACGGCACTGGAGACCCCCCAAAATCCTCCCCCCGGGCTCGGAGCCCAGCTGCCTCAGGCCCCAGCCCTTGGCTTCAGTCCGGGCTATTTTCTGCTTGATTGGACTTTTCTCTGTGTTCCTAATTCTTCCGACCCCCTCTGGATTGCTTTTCTGCCTTTTGTTATAATCCTAAATTCCCATTATTTGCCCATTTAATTACAGTGCTGCTTCCTGCCCGCTTTGGCAGAGCCCGGCTGGGCTGATCCCGATCTTATCTCCCCTTAGGAGGGATCCAAGCACCGGGATGGGGGGTGAGGAGTCTAAGGGAGCCTCGTGCCGGGGGTGGGACATGTAGGGTGACAGGGACCTGCTTGGAATGTCCTCAGGCCCCCCATGGCAGCCTGAGCTCCTCTGGGGGGTCATTACTGAGAGAGGAGAGAAAGAAGGAGAAGGAGAAGGAGAAGGGAATTTGAGATGTTTTCTTGAGTCAAAGGAAGTATAAGCAAGGCTGGTCCCAAGTGTCTTGTGCAGCAGGACAGGGCTCAGGCCAGGCTCAGCTCTGGGCTGTGCCTGGCTCCAGCCTGTCCTCTGTCCCCTGTCCCTTTTCAATCCCCCAGGACATCCCACCAGCCCAAATCTTAAACCTCTTCAAAGCTCAGGGTCATGGAATTAGGGCTGCAGGTCAGGATGGGGACAGTCCCAGGGCAGGAGCACTCCAGGCCCTTTGGAGGAGCAGGAGGATCCATGGTCAGAGGGACCTGAGTGACAGGACAGGAAGTGGCCAAGAAAGCAGAGCCTGGGCACAGGGAAGTGCCACTGTCGAGGCAGGTGGGACGGGGACAATGGCAGCTGTGGCTGTGCTGTCCCCAGGACACTGCCCAGGCCACCTTCCCTAGGGAGGAAGGAGGTCCCAGCTGGAAGTGCCACCTCTGCTGACCCCTCATGTCACTCACCCACACTGGGGGAGGTGACAGCCCTGGACAGGTTTGTGTTCCCACCTTGGAGTGTTTGCTGGGGACACATAAAACATCCACTGGGAAAACCCAGGAGGGATCAGAGGATTCTCCAGCTCTGATGGGGATGGATCCTGCTGTCCCCTGGAGGAACCACCCAGTTCCAGGGACACCCTGAGAATGTCCAGCAGAGGATTTGCTCCCTTTGGAAGCTCTGGAGCCCCTCGCTTACAGCAACTCTGGGATTTCTTCTGGAAACCTTCCAAAGCTTCCCCCTACACCCAGCCCAGGGAGGGGATCTCAGCTCCCTGCCTGCTCAGGCACAGGGTGAGTCCCAGGAGCTGTGCTTTGCACCAGGGATTTTGCTTTTCAGGACCAAGGCCTTGGAATGGGGACAGGAGGGACAGGGACCCTCTGCCACCCCTTGGGCCACGTGGGTGCTGCTCCAGCTCCTGGGATGGGATCAGTGGGATCCAGCCCCTCTCTGCAGGGCATCAACCAACTCTGGCAAAATCACAGAGCAGAGGCAGGCAGGGCAGGGTGCCAGGTCAGACCAGGAGCACTGGGAGCACCAGGAAGGTGAGGAACCAGGCCCTGAGCTGCCCTGGAGGGGACAGCACATCCCTTGTGCCACTTCCTTTCTTGGGAGACCAAGCGGAGCCAGAGAGATTCCCAACGTGAGGAAACCCCAGCAGGATCAGCAGCCTTGCCCAAGACTCGGGGAGATGAAGAAAGCACCGCTGAGGCAACACATCCTCCCAGCCCCTGCTGCCTCCCAGGGGCTCCAAAAACCAGTCCCAGAGCAGTTTGTCACTGCACATGGGGACAAGCCCCGGCTCTGGGGTGGCACTGTGGGAGCTGCTGTCCCCTGGGCTGCTCACCATCACGCTGCCACATTCAGGACACACCTCTGGGGACTCTCTCTGTGTCCAGAACTGTGAATAGGTTTAAGCTCCTCATTTTGAACGGTAACTGCAAAAAACCCTTTTCCCTTTTCAGGAGGTCTCACACTGCCAGTGCTTTGATCTTCATCATCCCCAAGGTGTCACCCAGCCATTGAGGGCTCCTCTTCCTCCGAATTTCCCTTCCCAGACTTGTTTCCTTCCACGGAGCTCAAAATCCAGGGAGAGGCAGCTGGCGGGGGCGGGGACCCCACCTGGCTACATCCCTGGTGGGACGGAGGCGGCACAGTCAGTGATCCCAGCCCTCCTAAATGAGCATTTGTCACCTGCAGGAGGAGTCCTGTCAGTGCCTTCCTTTGCTTTGGAAACGGCTGAGTCATCCCCAAATCCCGGCGGGATCAATGGGAACGCCCGTGGCTGTGGGGCAGCCCCTGGGGACATTCCCTGGGGCCTCGGCAGGGACACGAGCGCCGTTCGCTGCCACCGGGGCCGTGCTGCCACCCCACAGCCGTGACCCCGAGGCAAATCCTCCTGTCCTGTCCTGTCCTGTCCTGTCTCGTCCATCTGTCACCACTGCCACTGTCACTCCTGTCCTGTCTCCTCCATCTGTCACCACTGCCACTGTCACTCCTGTCCTGTCCTGTCCTGTCTCCTCCGCCTGTCACCACTGCCACTGTCACTCCTGTCCTGTCTCCTCTGCCTGTCACCACTGCCACTGTCACTGCCACATGAATGGACAATTCCACCCCATATGGGACCCTCTGGTTGGAGCCCACAGCGGGCCGGATTTGGGTCCGGGATTTGCAATTCAGAGAGTTTGTCCTCATTTCTTTCCCTCTTGCTCCTGCCAAAGGGGACAATGACCCAAGGCCAGCAGGGCTGGGGAGGTCACCCTGCACCGGGAAGGAGCTCGGGCCACCATCGCCTGTCCCAGCTCCTCCTCGCTGGAGGAAGATCGGGAGCAGCTCGGGAATGTGGGCTGGGAATCACCCGAAGGACCCTCAGGGCTTCCCATCCTCCCGGGAAAGGGGAGAGGGGTTCCCATCCCACAGCGATGCTTTCCCGATTTCCTCTGGCTTTCCAACCAGCCCGGCCACCTCCCAACCTGGGGACAAAGCCCGCAGCCCGTTTGCCACGAGATGGCACCAAACTGGCCTTGTGGGGACACCTGGGGCACCCGGAGATGGCACCAAACTGGCCTTGTGGGGACACTTGGGGCACCCGGAGATGGCACCAAACTGGCCTTGTGGGGACACCTGGGGCACCCGGAGATGGCACCAAACTGGCCTTGTGGGGACACCTGGGGCACCCGGAGATGGCACCAAACTGGCCTTGTGGGGACACCTGGGGCACCCGAAGGCCACCCCACCCCCACGGCCAAAGCAGCCCCCGTGGGGTGGTGCCAAGGCGGGTGCGGGGTTCTTCCAGCAGGGAGGGTTTAGTTCGGCCTTTAGGCTCCGTCCCAAGTGTTTATGGGCTGCTGATAAATTAAATGATTCATTAGAGTGGTTCTATTTCAGATGTTAATGAGCCCGGCCCGGCCTGGGCAGCTTTGGTGTCAACAGAACTCCGGGCTCCGCCTTTGCCTCCTCATTTCGGCAAACGAGGGCTCGGAATTATTGCGGACCCGGTTCTTTCACCCGCCTTCTTTAGGGTGATCTCATTTACAAAGAACTTCTTAACAAGATTCCCCCCAAAATTGGGGATGGGAGCCCCAGAGACTTCCGCAAAACTGGGAATGGGACTCCTAAACATCTCCCTTAATATTGGGGATGGGGCTTCCAGAAACCCCCAGAAGTCTCCCCTAAATTAGGGATGAGACCCAACATTGGGGCTGGGACCCTTAAAGTCTCCCAAAAATTTGGAGTCTCATTATTAAAATAATTAAAATAGTAATGTTTGAGTCAAAATTCCACTTGCTGAGGGGTCTGGGGCTTTCCAGCAGGGAGAATTCTATAAATACATTTATTTTACATGTCCACAACACATATTTATATAGATTTTATACATATTTTTTATATTTACAGACACATAATTTAATTTTTTTTTCTGTAAGAAGAGCCCAGGTGATGCTTGGGGGTCTGGATCCAAGGGCAGCCCCATCCCCAGGGGAGATCCAGGAATGCAGCTCCAGCTGTTCCCTGCCCTGTGTCCATTCCAGGTTGTTCCTGGGGTTTCCCAAAACCTCTCCTGTTCTGCTCTGCTCTGGCACAGAGGTGACAACACCCGGCACGCACCAAAACACCAAAATCGCGACCCCAGACCCAGGGCTGGACAGAGTTGGGGTCAATTTGCAGCGGGGGTGGGGCTGTCACACACCCAGAGCCCACCCCGGGACTTTCTGGGCAAGGGGGAATATTGGGAGAGGGTCGGGGGGAATATTGGGAGGGGGTCGGGGGTGTCCCAGGGAGGAGAGGCCGGATGGGGCAGGGGACAGGGCTGGCACAGGGACAGGGACAGGGCTGGCACAGGGACAGGGACAGGGCTGGCACAGGGACAGGGCTGGCACAGGGCACTGTGCTCACCCTGGGGCCAGCAGAGCGGCGCTGGGGCAGGGCTGGGGGGAGCGTCCCTGTCCCCTGTCACCGATGTGACCCCTGGCACCCCGCACCCCATCCTGGCTGCGCCCCCACTTCCCACAGCCTTTCTCCAGGGGTTTTCCAGCCCGGCGGCGCCCAAGGAGCCGGGAAGGGCTCGATGTCCCCACTGTTCCCCCCCGAGCCAGGCTGGGGGGTCCCGAGTGGCCGCTGGGTGCTGGGGGGCAGTGCCAGCCCGGGGGGACCCTCCCGAGCTGCTCCATCCAACCCCAGCGTGGGCAGGGGGAGAGGAGGGAGGAGCCTGCGGGTCCCAGATCCCGGAGCGGTGACATCCAGGCTCACGGAGAGACGGAGCCCAGCGGCGCCGGGGACAGCCACAGCGCGGGGACACGGCCACGGGACCGGGGACACCCGGGCGGCACCGAGACCCGCGGCAGGGAAGGGTCCTGAGGGACACGGGGCAGGACAGCGCTGGGAAGGGCAGAGGAAACAGGGCAGGAAGGTGCTGGGGCACCCCCGGAGCCCCGGCTCATGAAGGAGGAGCTGGGCTGTCCCCACTCCCTCGGGGACAGAGCCGGGACCCTCCTGGGTGCTGCCATGGGGGGCCCCTGGCAGCCGCCCCAGCCCCGCTCGCTGCTGCTCCTGCTGCTCCTCCCCACACTTCAGGTGAGTGGCCCTGGGGACAACACGGGGACGGGGTGGGGGCACTGGCAGTCCCCCCATGCCAGCCACCCCAGGGCCTGGAAGGAGTGAAGGGTCCTCCTGCCCAGGGTGTGGGCTGCCCATCCCATCCCATCCCATCCCACCCCATCCCATCCCATCCCATCCCATCCCATCCCA
>VWYP01028389.1:54966-76555 GCA_013400435.1 Pycnonotus jocosus | reverse complement strand
TCCCATCCCATCCCACCCATCCCATTCCCATCTGTCGTGCTCCTGACCCAGGGGATGACCTGCAAGCCCCCCCTGGGGACTTTCTCCCAGCTCCTGGGGACAATGTGGTGACAAGGGTGGTGCTGGGACCCCGCAGGACTGGGCAGCACTCAGGGACCCCCCAGGGCAGAGGTCCCGTGGGTTCAGGTCCCAGGGATGATCCCTTGGGAATGGATTCTCCATCCCACATCACCCAGTGTCCTACAGGCCTTGGAGGAGCCCTGAACTCCCTGGGGAGCATCCACAGGCACAAGGACTGGCATGGCTGGGGGTGCAGGGGACAAGGACAGCCGTGGGTGACCCCCATGCCAGGACAGAGCCATGGGAATGGCTGGCACCAAATCCCTGCAGGAACAGGGGGAATGTGAGGGGGTTTGTGCTGCCAGAGTGAAACACCCCCAAACTGGCCAGGCTGCTCTGGGGAAGGGGAAGGGGAAGGGAAGCTGGGCTGTGGGAGCACTGGAGGCTTGGAGGGTTTTAGAGACTGATGGCATCAGCCCCTTCCAGGGGGGAAACTGAGGCACAGCAGGAATTCCCTGCCCTGCAGGGAGCTCGGAAGGGAGCTCTGTACATTCCCTGTTCCTGCTTCAGCATCTTGGCCCTGCTGTCAGATATAACAAATCAAACCCAGCAGCTCTGCAGCTAAAAAGGGCTGAGAAAAACCCCTGTGTCCATCTACATCCACCAGAATTCCTGGTCCTTCCCAGTGCTGTGCCCAGAGCCATCCCCAAAATACCTTTTCCAGGCTGGAAATTCCCGTGAAATCTTGTGTTCAGCAGGAAAAGAAAACAAAATCTCCCGGGGGAGCTGAAGGTGCCCTGAGGAGTGCCTGCATGGCCAGGGCAGGGCAGGGCAGGGCTCAGCCAAGGGATGCTCCAATGTCCCACACTTCCCTCTGCTGGGAAGTTCCCAGATCCCCCCTTATCCCTGCTTCTCCAGCTTTTACATCTCTGGCCCCTCACCTAAAACAATCAGCAACCCAATCCCAGGTCTTGGCCCCAGATCCCTGGAATCCAGGTGCTGCAGGGATGCTTGGGAATGGGCAGATATGTGGGAATGGACAGAATGGGTAATTGACAATGGGCACGGATTCTTGGGAATGGGCACAGACACTTGGGAATGGATGCTAAGGTTTGGGAATGGGCAGGGATACATGGGAATGGGCAGGGATACATGGGAATGGGCACAGACACTTGGGAATGGGCAGGGATACATGGGAATGGGCAGGGATACATGGGAATGGGCACAGACACTTGGGAATGGGCAGGGATACATGGGAATGGACATGGATACACGGGAATGGGCAGGGATACATGGGAATGGGCAGGGATACATGGGAATGGGCAGGCAAAGCTCCTGGCCTGCTTCCAGTTCAGCCTCAGTCTCCCGGTTCTCCAGCTGAGAGCTGAGGAGGCAAATCCCAAAGCAGGGATCCCCAGACAATCCCTGCACACTGAGCCACCACATCTCTCACATTTTTGGGATCTGGGCATTCCCCCTGGTGTTCCATCACGTCTGCTGGCAAACCTCAGAGCTGGGAATATGGGGTCTGCTGTGCCCACATCCCACTGGGATGGTGGGAGGTGTCGGTGCCCATGGCAGGGGGGGAATGGGATGGGCTTTGAGGTCCTTTCCAGTGTAGCTCCATGATTCCATTCCCACAATTCCATGGACCCAATTCCACAGTTCTGTGATTCTCCTGCCTGCCCTTTCCCCCTCTCCCAAGGTGCGAGGGACTCACCCCGACTGCTCCATCGTCCTCCACTTCCAGGAGCGAGAAGCAGAATGTCTGGAGAGGATCCGGAGCGAGAGCCAGACCACGGCACTCCCTGGGCTGGAAGGGGAGGGTGAGCCTGGGATCAGCTCCCTTGGGAGCAGGGCAGGAATTCCTGAGGGGTCCTTGGAGGGTGATCAATGGTAGGGGATGGCAGAGAGCACACGGATGTGGAAAAGCAGGGATTTCCAGGGAAATGGAGAGCACCAAGGCAAAGGTCAAGGAGAATCCCTGGAGAGCCCCAAAAATGCTGTTGGAATGGGACAGAGGGGATTGAGGGACACAAACAACAGTGGGAACTCAGTCCTGGTGGATTTAGAGAATCATGGAATGGCTGGGATTGGGAGGGACCTTAAAACCCATCCAGTGCCACCCCTGCCATGGCAGGGACACCTTCCACTGTCCCAGAGTGCTCCAAACCCTGTCCATCCTGGCCTTGGGCACTGCCAGGGATCCAGGGGCAGCCACAGCTGCTCTGGGAAATCCATTTTAGCCCCTCACCATGCTCACAGGGAGGAATTCCTTCCCATTCTCCCATCCAGCCCTGCCCTGGGCACTGGAATCCATTCCCTGTGTCCTGTCCCTCCATCCCTTGTCCCCAGTCCCTTTCCAGCTCTCCTGGAGCCCCTTTAGGCCTTGGAGGGGGCTCTGAGGTTTCCCCAGAGCCTTCCCAGCCCCAGAGGGTGGGATTCATGGAATATGGCAGTGCTGGATTGGTCCATGCCCCTGGCAGAGCCCCCTCGATCCCCCTGCACCAATGCCAGGGCTGTGGCCACCAACACGGGGGTCACTCCGTGGTGTCACCATCTCACATCTGCTCCTCTTCCTAATTCAGTAAGTTTTACTGCCAAACATTTTCTGAGGAACTTAGTTTTCCCATATCTGGAACTTTAAACAAATTATTTGGTTGAAAAACCAATTTTCAAGTGCTGCTTTTGGACATCCTTTTTAAAATTGCATCTCAGTTTCCATCCAAAAGTGGAATGGCCCAAATCCCGGGCAAAAATTGTCCCCTGGAGAACAAGGAATGCGTCATTCCAGGGGTTTCATCTCATAGCTCTGGAAAAATTAAGCAATAAATGCATATGAAGGTGCATAATTGCTTAAGTAACTCTGCAGAGATGCCATTTATCCTTCAGCTTAGCAGGGAAAAGCCAAATTGATTGGAAAAGGTCCATTTTACAACCTGAATTGTGCCAGCCAAGGGGAAGGAATCTCACTGCAGGAAAATATCTGAAAAGCAGGAATGCATAATTAAAATCTGGATTTAATCCTGGGGTTGCTGCTGCCCCTGTCCACCTGAGCTGCATTCATCCCTTTCTCTGCTTGCACCTGCATGGGAATGTGACTCCAGGACAGGCTCAGACCCCATGGACAGGGCAGGAGAGCTCTGGGATCTCCTTATTCCTCCCAATATCCCATCCAGCCCTGCCCTCTGGCAGTGGAAGCCATTCCCTGTGTCCTGTCCCTCCATCCCTTGTCCCAGTCCCTCTCCAGCTCTCCTGGAGCCCCTTTAGGCCCTGGAAGGGCTCTGAGCTCTCCCTGGAGCCTTCTCCTCTCCAGGTGAACATTCCCAGCTCTCCCAGCCCTTCCTCAGGGCAGAGCTCTTCCATTCCTTGCACCATTTCTGTGGCATCCTCTGGACTATGGGGGCTCCAAATTCCAGAGGACCTGGAGATGCTCCAAAGGCTCCTCTGGAGCCAGGCTGGGAGAGCTGGGGGTGCTCACCTGGAGAGGAGAAGGATCCAAGGGAGAGCTCAGAGCCCTTCCAGGGCCTAAAGGGGCTCCAGGAGAGCTGGAGAGGGACTGGGGACAAGGGACAGAGGGACAGGACACAGGGAATGGCTTCCACTGCCAGAGGGCAGGGCTGGATGGGAGATTGGGCAGGAATTGTTCCCTGGCAGGGTGGGCAGGCCCTGGCACAGGGTGCCCAGAGCAGCTGTGGCTGCCCCTGGATCCCTGGCAGTGCCCAAGGCCAGGTTGGACATTGGGGCTTGGAGCAGCCTGGGACAGTGGGAGGTGGAAGGTGGAAGGTGTCCCTGCCCATGGCAGGGGTGGCACTGGATGGGCTTTAAGGTCCCTTCCATCCCAAACCATTCCATGATTCCCTGCTTCCAGGACCCCAAGAAATGAAGTGACTGCTCTTAGTGTTGATCCCAATTCTGTGCTCACTTCCCTGATTTTCCACAGCAAAAATCAAGCCCCACTTTGGCATTGTGGATGCAAATCCCTCCCTGCCCGGGCTGACACCCCCAGGCTGAAATCAGGGGAAGCTCATCAGACTTGTCCAATTCCACATTCCCTGGCTGGGAATGGACGTGGCTCCAGGTGAATAATGTGGATCTGCAAGGTTAATGATGGAGCTCTGCTGGGACAGGAGCTGGCCTGGAATGGGATGTCCTTGTCCCATCCTGGGCTGCTGCATCACAAATTCCTGCAGGCTCTGAGTCTGCCTGGCCGTGCTCATTCCCAATTGCAGAGTGATTTAAACAGGAATTCAGTGCTGGATTGGGAAGCAAAAGTTGCTTAAGCTGATCACTCACAGCAAACCTTGCATGACTTCTTCCTGTCCTTGAGGACACATCCTGAGGACACATCCTGAGCTTATCCTCGGGTTTTCCCCAGGTGCAAAAATCCAGCAGAAATCTGCGTTATTTTAGGAGCCACGGGCAAAGCCCAGCCCATCCCACACCCAGGGTATTCCCACAGAAGATCGATCTGATGCAGCCCCAGGAGCTCCCAGCTCCTAAAAGGGGCTCCCAGCGCCGGGAGAGGATGTTCCCAGGACCAGAGCCAGGATTCTCCCGGTCCCTGCGGGGGAACCCGGCCCTGGACCCGGGGACAGCGGCGGCCGCGGAGCCGCGCGGGGCCGGGGCTGCGGAGTCACCCGCGCGTCCCCTCCTGGTGTCACCACTGTCCCCTCCCTCCCCAGGCTGCGCGACGGAGTGGGACGGGGTGAGCTGCTGGCCCGCCCTGCCCCTTGGCCAGTCCCGAGCTGTCGCCTGTCCCGACATCCTGAACGTCTTCAAGAAGTCCAAAGGTCTGAATCCAGCGGGGATCGCTCATCCCATGGGATCCGCCCACCCTGCCAGGGACCCCTGTGCCCCCCCAGCCCTCCCCTCTGACCCCACAGCTCCTGCCTGTCCAAAACAAATGCCCCTGGTGTAAATTGCAGTCCCAGCAGGGGACAGGGACAGCAGAGATTGAGGGAGCTGCAGCAGCAGGACCCAAATCCTCTCATCCCTCTGTGGGTGGAGCACTTGGGGACCTCATCCTCCATCCTGGTGTCACCAGGGCAGTGCCCTTGCTGCTCGGTGCCCTCGTGTCCCACACACCATCCCAATGTTCCCGAGCTGCCTCCATCCCTCTTGGAGGGCTGGGAAGGAAAGCTCTCACTGGAGAATTCCAGAGCTTCCTCAGCCTCCGAGCGCTTCCTCAGACAGGAGTAATTTGGAAAATGTTGGGAAATGTTTGCTTTGGGGCAGGAAGGGCTCAGGAGAGGCTCAATGGAGCCTTCACTGGATGAATGAGGACTTTTATAGTTTTAATTTCCAATTCCCTTCTGCTGGAGGGATCTGTGCTTGTTTTCACACCCTGCCCAAAGCTTTCCTGGCAGCTCCAGGCATGGGGCCAGAGGTTGTGGTGGGATCCAGAGGTTGTGGTGGGATCCAGGAGGGAAGGGGTAGCAGTGGGATCTAGGAGGGAAGGGGCAGTGATGGGATCCAGCAGGAACAATGGGATCTGGGAGGGATGGGACAGCCAGGCCACCCAGCTCTGTTCCAGGCTGGGCATTCTGGGGGGGCCATCAGAGGTGACACCTGTGGCTCCCCTGATGCCCCTCCTTGTCCTGCAGGGCTGATCCAGAGGAACTGCACCGAGTGGGGCTGGAGCCCCCCCAGCCCCCCCTACCACAGTGCCTGCCAGCTGGAGACCCTCAGCAGCAACAACGACACCGAGGCCAAGGCACGTGGGACCCCCAGGGCTGTGGGGAGCTGTCCCCATGTCCCCCTTCCCCACACTGCCCACAGAACCCTGGGGATGCTCCTGGGGTTATCCCCTCCTTGGGGAGAGGCTGTCCCTGCTTGTCCCACACCAGCACTTCCCAGTCCCTGTCCCCTCACTCTGCTGGTGCTGTCCCTTCCAGAGAGGCCATTTTGTCACCATGAAGGTGCTCTACACCTGTGGCTACTCCACATCGATGGCAGCGCTGCTCCTGGCCATTGGCATCTTCTCCTGCTTCAGGTAGGGCTGGGAGCTGCTCCAGCTCCATGGGCTGGAGAGACACGGGATAAATCCCAGCAGGGATGGCTGCCCTCAGCCTGTCCCCTCCTGGAGCAGCCAGGACCCATCCCTGCCAACAGGAAAATAGGGAAGACAGGAGAGGAGTGGGAGTGTTGTCCTGCCCTGGTGGCCCTCTCAAGTTCTGTCTGTGCAGATCTCTGTGCTGCAGATTTGGGCTCTCCAGAGGTTTCTGGGATGTTCCCTTGTCCCTGAGCAGCCCCAAGCACAGCACAACCCTGCCCTTCCTGATTTTAGAGCAGGAAAGCTTCTCCATGGCTTTGTGACCATCAGCAGCAGTGATCCCTGGGCTGGGCTCCAGCCAGGGAAGGGACACCAAAGCACCTTCTCTGCCCCTGTTCAGGCCCAGCCAATCTCTCCATTCTGCAGGAAGCTGCACTGCACCAGGAATTCCATCCACATCCACTTCTTCACCTCCTTCATCCTGCGGGGCACGGCCGTGTTCATCAAGGACAGCGTCCTCTTCTCAGATGAGTCCATCAACCACTGCACCATGTCCACGGTAAATCCCAAATCCCAGCCTGGGAATGGGGCAGGGACAGCAACAGCGGCTCACTGGGAAGGGGTTGGGGGAACCTGGGGTGGATTTGTCACTGCGAAGAGGAGAGAGAGGCTGTGAGATGGAGGAAATTCTGTCATGGGTGGCCCTGGGGTGGTTCAGCACTTCTGCATTTCCCTCTGTGCAGGGAACAAGTTCTGTCCCCAAAGCTGCCACTGGCCTCAGGCTGAGTGTCCCCAGTGGTGTCCCCAGTGGTGTTCCCAGTGAGGCTAAAGCTCAGCACAACCCCACCAGCACCAGGTACTGCTCAGATTTGAGGTTTTCAATCAAAACAGGAACCCCTGAGTGAAGATGCAACATTGAGAACACCATGGACACAACCACAGGGTTTTTAAAGGTCCTACAAAACCAGCCCGTGGTCACCTGCCCATAGGCCACAGGCAGAGCAGAACCTGGTGCAGGTGACATGAGGGACTGGGCAGAGTCCCTGGGGCTGCACTGAAAGGTCATCACTGAGAGGTCATCACTGAGAGGTCATCACAGGGTGATGAGAGGTCATCAAGAGGGTGGACAGGGAGGGTGACAATCCTCTGTGCCCCCAGAACAGGGTGTGGTGCACTCTGAGCCGTCCCCCTCCTCCCCTGGCAGGTGACCTGCAAAGCAGCCATCACCTTCTTCCAGTACTCGGTGCTGGCCAACTTCTACTGGCTGCTGGTGGAGGGGCTGTACCTGCAGACGCTGCTGCTGCTCACCTTCACCTGTGACAGGAGCTACACCTGGGGCTACATCCTCATCGGCTGGGGTGAGCCTGGGGGCATCCCGGACATCCCTGCACATCCATGGGCAGGAACCACCTGGGAATGGTCTGATCTGAGACCCACCTGGCCAGAGGTCCCCAGCCAGAGGTCCCCAGGCTGCTCCCAGCACGTCCCAACATCTCCTGCATGGCCTTGGTGGGCACCCACCTGCTCCTGCCGGACCCCAGAGCTGCTGGGGAAGCGTGGCCTGATCCAGGACAGGTCCTCCCTTCTTCCCACACCCATCCCATGGACTGGGAACACCCATCCCAGGTGCCTGGGTGTGATGTCAGAGCACAGGGGCAGAAAGGTGGCCAGGAGGTGACACAAATATGGCACCATCAGTGGGCACCATCTCCTTCTCCTGGAGAAGGTGAGAAGGTTGTCACCTTCCTGCCATATCCAGAACTGAGCTAGACACACGTCTCTGGGGACAAGGGACAGAGGGGCGGTGCAGGGGCTTCCCTGAGCACGGGAGGGACCATCCGTGGCTGTGTCCTGTCCTGGCAGGTGTCCCCATGGTCACAGTCGGGGTGTGGGTGCTCACCAGGCTCCAGTACGACAACCACGGGTAAGAGCAGCTGCCCTTGGCCTCCTCCAGGCCAGCCCAGCCACGTGCCCAGTCCAAGTGCTGGGAAATGAACCTTTGGCCTGGGATGCTCAGGAGGGGAGGACTGGGCACTTTATTTAAATGTCATTGCTGTTTTCTGGTGGGTCCCATGGCAAGAGGGTGCAAAGAGGTCAGGGGGCTGCCCAAAGAAATGGCAGGGGGACAGAGGGGACACAGGGGTCCCAGTGGTGCCAGAGCCACCTCTCCTGTCCCGTAGGTGCTGGGATGACTACTCCAGCCTGTACTGGTGGGTGATCAAGGCTCCCATCCTCCTGGCCATATTTGTGAGTGTTTCCCTGAGAGTCCCACCCCAGAGCCAGGGGTCCCACATGGTCAGGGGACCCAGCCAGGGGCTGTGCAGAGCCTGAGATGTGGCTTCCTGGGACAGGTGAACTTCCTCATCTTCCTCAACGTCACCAGGATGTTGGCACAGAAGATCCGGTGCCCAGACCTCAGCAAAACCCACAAGCAGCAGTACATGTAAGGGGACAGGGCTGTGCCCACCCTGGGCTCTGGGGTCCCAGGGCAGAGGGACCTTCCTTGGAGCAGCACAGAGGACAATCTTGGAGCCTCCAAGACCTGCCTTTCGCAGAGAACCTACTTGGGGTTAAGGCCAAGATTTTGGGGAGGTCTCATGGGGCAGCAGGACCCCTCTCACTCTCCACAGGAGGTTGACCAAGTCCACACTGCTCCTCATCCCCCTCTTTGGGGTGCACTACGTGGTGTTTGCGCTCTTCCCCAAGCACGTGGGTGTGGATGCCCGGCTCTACTTCGAGCTGGTGCTCGGCTCCTACCAGGTGAGATGGGCAGGGAAAATCCCCATGGTCCCACCCCAAACCCCACCAGGAGCACCCAGGATATGGGGCTTTGGGCTCTTTTGTGAGAGGGTGCCCCCAAACACCTGGGGCAGGGGACCAGGGTTGGGCCTGGAGAACCTGGCCTGCAGTGGGTCAGAGGTGTGGGAGGAGGTGAAGCCAGGGAGAAGATGAGCACGGAGAGGTCCAGCCCCTTCCTCTGGGTGAAAATTGCTCTTCCTGTCCTCTCCAGGGCTTCCTGGTGGCTCTGCTCTACTGTTTCCTCAATGGGGAGGTGAGCATGTGTCCCCACCCCAACCCCGGGCACCACAGTGGGCACAGGACCACCCCAAGGCTGCCCCAAAGCCACACGTGGGCACAGGGACAGTTCCCTCACCCCCTCCCTCCCCAGTCCCATCCATTGGGTGCTGCCTGGTGTCCCTGGGTGCCAGCACTGCCTGTGGTGTTGGTGCAGGTCCAGGCTGAGATCAGGAGGAACTGGAGCAAGTGGCAAAGGTCCATGGAGAGCAACGTCTTCAACCTGGCCACCCAGGACTTCACAGCGTGACCAGGACAGCATCCCAGCATTCCAGCATTCCAGCATTCCAGGGAAGTGATGCTGCTGGAGGAGCAGCTCCATGGCTGCAGTCCCAGAAAGACCCAACACCCCCTGATTTTGGAGGTTTTGGGTCTAACACCCTCAGAGGGTGGTGAGAACAACCATGGGAGAGGCTCTGCCTGCTCAGTGCTGATGGATCTTGTGCCCTGTGCTGGCACCTCACCCCCCAGAGCTCTCACTGCTTCGGGGCAGAGTTTCAGGCAAAGGGAAGGGGAGTTCTCCACTTCTCTGCCTGAAACTGGGTAGGAAACCCAAAAATCCTTTGCCAAAGGACAGCTGGTGGTTTTTGTTTGTGCTGAAGGAAAACGAGCAGCCCCAATACTGAAGGGATTCACTGATGGATATTTCCCCTTTCCTTGGTTTACAAAATCATTTCCCTTCTGGGAAAATTCTTAAACACAGCCAGGAGCCACCCTGGGGATAGGGGAGGGATACAGAGAGAGGCAAAACCCCACACCTCCACAAGAGACCCCCAATAGCCTCAGGACCCAGTTCCTCCCCACTTCCCAAAATGCTTCCTTTTCTCCCGTGTTGGTTGATTGAACTGGAGATGTTCCCTTGCCAGGAGAGCTCTCCCAGTCCTTTGCACTGAGGAATGGGCCTCACCAGGCTTCCCTGGGGTTCACTTCCCGGGGGTAGGAAGGGTTTTGCCAATAAAATCCCATTCTCAAGTCCAGTCTTGTTTTTCAGAGGGTTGGTTTGCTCCACAAACCTGGAGGATTTGGGACTGGGGGTGCTGCAGGATGAAAATCCTGCCCATGATGGAATGCCTGCAAGTAGCTCCCAGGCAATCTCTGCTTTTCCTCTGCCTGGTGAAGGTCACAGAGATGGAGGAGGAAGGTGAGGAAGAGCTCAAGCTGGGGGCAGCACGAGCTGTCCCAGAGGTCCTGAGGTGCCCTGTCCCCTCTGGGTCAGAGCTGCCCCCACCACCCCACAGCCTGTGGCACCACCATGAACATCCTTCATGCTCCTAGCCTGAGCTCCTGGCAAACGGTGCCTCCAGGAGTGAGAGAGGCCCCAAATGCCCTTTTGCCAAATTTCCTGGCCTCTCCCATGCTCCTGAGACCGGGGCCACCCGATCCCGGCCTCGCTTCTCGCTCTGCCTGGGTTGTCATTTCTCCGTGGTGCCACATATCCTTCCCTAAATAAACCCCACTTGCTGGCCCCTGTCCACACTGCAGGATCTCCAGAGATCCCATCTGGGAGGGCACTGAGAGGGAAACAAGTTGAGGTGAGATGGGAGATGTTCCATTAAAAAACCCCTCCACAGCCAGCACATCCTGAATCACCAGGAACCCTCCAGGGGAGCTCAGGAGCTGTCAAATAAATCCCTGTCTGCAGGCAGGAAGGGAGCAGAGGTGAACAGAATCCCTCTCCACCGTTAGTGAGGATGGAATGATTGGCAGGGATGAGGCTGCACTGCATTGAGCCAGGACTGGGGATGCTCAGTGGGAACGTCTCTTTCCATAAAACTTAGAAAAACTCCAGATTTGCACCCATTTCCAGCTGCAGCTGGGGTTTTGGGGTGATAACTGATCCCAAATGACCCTCTGGGGTTTGCTGGGCTTTGAACCACATGGGACAGGAACTCCATGGGACTCTGAACCCCCTGCAGGACAGGAGCCCAGTGTGGGTCCAGGAGGGGACTGGGAATCACCCTCAACCTGCAGGAAGGGTTTTCAAAAGGCTCCCGGCATGGACCACGCCCTGCAGCCACAAAAGATCATGGAAAAGTCTTGAAAGAGACCTTGAAGCTCATGGGCAGGGACACCTTCCATTATTCCAGGGTGCTCCCAGCCCCATCCAACCTGGCCTTGGACACTTCCAGGGATCCAGGGGCAGCCACAGCTTCTCTGGGCACCCTGTGCCAGGGCCTGCCCACCCTCACAGGGAGGAATTTCTTCCCAAGACCCTCGTGATCCTGGAGGTTTTTCCCACCCTAAAGGATCCTGTGTTCGGGAAGGCTGAGCCCAGGCAGAGCAGGGTCAGGTTTCCGCATCCCTTCTCCAGCACGGCCGGAGTGCCACAGCCTGGCATCCTCCTCACCCAGCCTCTCTCCGAGCTCCTGCGTGTCCCCTCAGGGCCAGAGCTGTGTCGGGGTCCGGGGGTGTTTTGCCTGGAGCCGGAGGGTGGCACTGCGGCCCCTCCACAGCGGTGACAGCTGCCCGGGGTGGCAGCGCTGAGCGCGGTGTCCCCGCGGGGCGCGGCACAGCGGGGGCACCCCGGGGTGACAGCGGCCACTGAGCCCGGCTCCGAGAGCCCCGGCGAGTGAGGTAAGAGCCACACTGCTCGGACCGCTCGGGAGGAGCTGGGACAGCCCCGCAGCGCCGGCCAGGTGAGGGTTAATCCGCGATGGGAAGGGAATAGGGCCGAGGGCTGGGAGCGCCGTGCCTGATGCTGCTCTCCGTGCCTGCATTCCCCCTCCTCCGGAACTGCCAGGGCTCAGAGGGTGCCCTGTGCTTCCATCTGCTCCTTCATCCCGCTCCGGGATGGTCCCGGCTCTACAGCTCGGAGAATTCTCCTTCCCCGTGTCCCAGCACACCGGGAGTTCCCACCTTGCCCTGTGCGGGCAGGTACGACCCTGCCCAGTCCCTACCTGCCCAGGGAGCAGCAGAGCCCCGGGGACACCGCCAGTCCCACGGCAGGGACAGCACCGGCAGTGCTGGAGAGCTGGAGAGGGACTGGGGACAAGGATGGAGGGACAGGACACAGGGAATGGCTTCCACTGCCAGAGAGCATGGAGAGAGGGAATATTGGGCAGGAATTGTTCCCTGGTAGGGTGGGCAGGCCCTGGCACAGGGTGCCCAGAGCAGCTGTGGCTGCCCCTGGATCCCTGGCAGTGCCCAAGGCCAGGCTGGATGGGGCTGGGAGAAACCTGGGATAGGGGAAGGTGTCCCTGCCATGGCAGGGGTGGCGCTGGATGAGCTTTAAGATTCCTTCCAACCCAAACCATTCTGGGATTCTGTGGTGGATCCAGCACCACAAGCTGAGGCCCCTCAAATACCCCAAGGTCCCCAATGCTGAACCTAGCATTGCCCTAATTCCACCCCGGAAACCCAAGGACACACTTTTCCCACCCTGATCAGTTGTCCATACCTCTGGATTCCCTAAACTCCCATTCTCATTGGGATTTAGTTGCTTTTGCAGGCAGAACTGTGCCCCTATGCCCTGCTGGGGACCCTCAATGTCCCCACATCCCACAGGGCAGGAGACACATCCCAGAATTTCCAGCCTCACTCCAGGCCTGCTCTTGGTCTGGGAAAAGCAAAAATGGACCAGTGCAGCTTGAAAAGTCTTCCTGTGGTGACAAGGCTGGGCTTGGGCAGCTGCTGGGAACCACCAAACATCCCCTGAATTCCCTGCTGTGGCCAACAGAGAAAGTGGAAAGTCCCTGCAGCCACAGCAGGAGGATGTCCCTGTCCCTGTCCCTGTCCCTGTCCCTGCCCTCACCAGCCAAACCCACTGATCCCAGGATGCACAGAGAGCGCTCAGTGCCCCGTGGTGGATCTTGGCTGTTGTTCTGCTGCTGAGCTCCCAGTGCCAGCCCTGCCCAGCAGCCATCCCTGGGAGCTGATCTGGGCTCTTCTCTCCCTCCTTGCCTCGGCTTCACCCCCTCTGAGCCTGCTCGAGGCTCCAGGGCAGCCAGAAGAGCCCTGATGTTTAACTGAAGAGATCCAAGCTTCGCCTCCCAAAGCACACCTCTGGCATCCCCTGCATGCAGCTCATCCTGCAGTTTTCCAGTTTTCCCTGGAGAGCTGAAATGGCTCCTGCTCTGCCTTCCTCCCACAGCCTCACACAGGACAGGAAAATCACGGAGGGAGAAGCAGAATCGATCCAAGGGACTTCCCTTCCTTGGGTGTCAGGGCTGCAGGCCTGGCCATGGATGTGTTGATGATGCTGGAGAGGACAGGGCTGAGGGGCTGGGCAGGGAAGGGGATTCCCATGGGATTCCAGGCTGGGAAAGGCAGGGGCTGCAACTCCACTGAAGCCACCCCAACACTGGGAAGTTTCTCCAGGGTGTTTTGGGACTGGAAAAGCAGAAATGATTCACAGACACAGTGGTTTTGGGGAGGGGATGAAGCCCTCTGACCAGGCTGAGTGCTGGGGTGGCTGCTCCACCCCCAACACAGCCCTGAGCACCCCAAAAGGGGTGACCCTGCAAGCTGGGTGCCCCTCCACCCTCCTCCCACCCTTGAGTGCACTCCGAGCACCCCACAAACCCCAGGAGTGCCTGGGCTTGGCAGGAGCACCCAAAGGCCCCATCAGGAAGTACAAAAGGGGCAACAACCCCATGGCAAACCCCTCTGTCATATTAGGACACGAAAGGACGAGACAGGGATGAGGTCTGAGGTCAGCAGAGATGTTCTCTTTATTTTAAAATCTGACTCCAAATGTGTATACAACTGAACAGAGGGACCAGAGACTGGTCAAAGGTGTCACCACCTTTTCAATCTCCTTGGTGAGCATCACCATCACTCAAGAAACTCCTCCTAGAGGAGAAAATACTCAAACATTTCATTATTTACATAAAAAGTGTGAGAAATCAGCTCCAAGTTCTGTAAACATCCGAAGGCACAACGAAAACACAGAAGGCAAAGTAAAAACATGGAAAACCAAAGGCGAGACTCCCCTCTTTGTGTGTGACCCCGGCTGTGGCTCACTGGGGTCCCCATGGGCAGGACACTCGAGGCACGGGGCCATCAGAGGCTCCCGGGATGTTCTGGTGCAAGAGGGGGGGCGGCGGGGACAAAAAAGTGACCGACACCCCTCGTTTGCCAGCAAGGGGAGGAGCGTGGCTGCTCCAGGCTGCTGAACAATGGGAGTGACGCTCCCAAAGAGCCGCGGGCTCGGGGGCAGCGCTGGCAGCGGCGTTGGCACCGAGTGCCCCCCCGCCCTCCCAGTTGTCCCGCTGCTCTTTGCAGTCGCCTGTCACTGCCGGGGAGGCGCTGGCCAGGGTCGCTCCCACCTCCCCTGCACCTCTCCGCGTCCCATCGGGTGCCAAAGGCAGCCCAGAGCCACCTCCACACCTGGGCTGCTGCGCTGTGCCCGGGCGGGCGGGGCAGGGCAGGGCAGGGGGGTCCCGGGGCAGGAGCCGGGGCTGGGGGCGATGGGGCCGGAGGGGGCCCGGCCCCACCAGGGCCGTGATTGGCGCGGGAGGGGACGAATGCCACAGCTGAGACGGGCCAGGCTACCTGAAGGAGCCCGCATGTCCTCAGGTTTCACTCATGACCATCTGACAGCAGCAGCAGCTGCTCTGCCAACTCGCCGAGCCAAAGCCTCCAGGAGCCGAAGGAGAGGGAAATTCTGGCCCTAAAAGGTCTCTCCTTGGGATTTCGCACTCTCCACCCAACAGTAAGTACCGGGGTCAGTCCTGGGCTGCTGCCGGGCCCCCGGGCAGGGGCTGCAGGGGCTCGGATGTCCCCAGGTTTGTCGTTGTGGCCGTGCCTGGAGCGGTACCGGCAATGTCTTGGGATTTGTGGTCCAAGCGCTGGAGGTGGATGGCACCAGGACGGACTCTGTTCTCTCTGGGGGCGTGTTCAGGGCTGGAGGCACCTGCTGGACCCCCCTGCATGGAAAACTGTCCGGGACAGGGGAGAAAGTCCCCACGAAGGTGCCGGCAGGGCACGGGGACAGGGTGGCAGCAGCCAATGGGCCCTCAGTGGCCACAGGGCTGTGTCAGGATGAGAGGGGACAGCCAGGGACGTGGCGGGCAGTGGGTTCCCGAGCCACCTTCCCCGCGGCAGTAAAGGAGCCACAGGCAGGGCTCACAAGCTGCAAGGCTCCTTTCTCCTGGCTTCTCCTCCTGGAGGTCTAAATATAAACCCCGGCCTGAGCAAGCCAAGGTTGCAGGAAAGGTCTGCGGGTGCTCCCAGTGTCTCCTTTCGGGAAGGGCCCTGTCTCTGCAGAGTCCCTGTCCCCCGTGGGGCAGCAGGGAAGGACCCCGAGGGCAGGAGGTGGGACCCCGAGGGCAGGAGGTGGGACCCCTGTTCCACACGGGAATGTCAGGGATGGGGTGGCAGGGAGTGGGAGGCTGTTCTCACACGGGGGCTGTGGGCACACAGGCACAGCCAAAAGGGTGCCAGGGTGAGCCCAGGGTGGGGTTCAGAGCTGGATCCCCCACAGGAAGCAGGCAGTGCCAGGATGGGGTTCAGCTCAGGGTTTTGGGGTGCTGTATCCCCCCTGTGCCAGCTCCCATCAGTCACTGCACAGGCAGGGCCCACTGTGCACCCCCAGAGGCATTTTGGGGTTTATCCAGGGGCAGTCAACCCCCGTTCCCCCCATTCCCCCATCCCTCATTCCCGGGGCCGGTGTGGAGCTGCAGAGGGAAGTTTGCCGAGGAGCAGAAGCATTTCCTCCCCTGCCCTCACGGGCACTGATGGAGCTGTCAGGGATCAGCCTGTGGCAGGCGAGGGGTGGAACTGCGGCTGCCAGCAAGAGACAACAATTCCATAAAGCCCTGGGGACAGCGGGACATCCCAGTCAGTCCCATTATCCCAGGGAGATCCTGGAAGGGTTGATGCAGCACTGGAGCTGCCCCCTCTGATCCTTTCCAGGAAAAATGCCGGATTTATAATGGTTTGAGGGGGGGAAAGCATATTTACAGGAACTGATTAACGAGCACAAAGTCCCTCCTTGACTCTGCTGTGCCAATATTTAAATAGCATTTTCTATTTTCTGATGTGTGCAGAAGGGTCCAGTTCAGGCAAAAGGGCTCTGTGGAGTCTCTTGGGCAGCTCCAGCTCCACTCAGGGAAATTTGCTGGATTTGGGGTAGGAGCACGAGCGGCAGAGCCATGAGGAGACACCCAGCACCGTTTCTGTTTGCAGCAGGTTGGACTAACGAGGTTCTGTTTGCAGCAGGTTGGATTAACGAGGTTCTGTTTGCAGCAGGTTGGATTAATGAGGTGGTTTCTGTGCAGGGGGGAAGGGGAGAAGGTTGCTTTGGGAAGCTGTGAGGGGAAAGATCCCAGTTTAACTCGGGAGAGAGTAGGGAAGATGCTCAGCCTCTGTGCCTCTGCCTGTCCCACTGCCTCCCCCCTGGGATAAATCCATGGAATATCGTGTCTTTGGGTGCCTCATCTCCATTTCCAGGTGGATGTGAATGAGATCCCTTGGGCTGTGAGGCTCAGCATCTGTGACAGCTCCAGGTGCCCTGTGCTGGTCTGGGGAATTGGGATCCAGAGGCTGCAATGGCAAAAGGGGCATCCTCCAGCCCTGGGAAGCTGCAGGGCTCCCAGTATTGCAAATCCCAGGGGAGCAGCAGGTCTGGGACCTGCTCCTGCTGCTGTGCTGGGCATCCCTGCGGGAGCTGGTGTCTCCCCTGGCAACCCCGGAGGTGGGGCCATCCCTGCCCCCGTGCCCCCGAGCCTGGGGGACTCCGGAGGGGCAGCAGCTCACTCCAGCCCCACACCACTCTCCCTTCCCACATGCTATCCTCTCGCTATCCCCTCGCTGTCCCCTCGCTGTCCCCTCGCTGTCCCCTCGCTGTCCCCTCGCTGTCCCCTCGCTATCCCCGTGCTATCCTCTCGCTATCCCCTCGCTGTCCCCTCGCTGTCCCCTCACTGTCCCCTCGCTATCCCCTCGCTATCCCCTCGCTATCCCCTCACTGTCCCCTCGCTATCCCCTCGCTATCCCCTCGCTATCCCCTCGCTGTCCCCTCGCTGTCCCCTCGCTGTCCCCTCACTGCCCTCCCAGCACGGCTCAGATCTTTTCCAAGCCTGACACGGGAGCCGCTGGCAGGGAGGAGCGGCAGCTCTGGATGACACCCGAGTGCAGGGTGGGCACTGGGCAAGGGCAGGGTCCCCACTTTAACCCTTCCCTGGCTGCTCAAGCCTCCAGCACTGCCAACCCCCCCAAAATAACCCCAAGCCGCCACCCAGCCCGGTGTCCCCTTTCCAGCAGTGCTCTGTCCCCCAGCAGGGACAGCAGGAGCGGGGATGGGGTGGCATCCCCGGCTCCAGGCAGGAAGGGGTCAGTGCGTGGCTGCAGGATGGTGCAACCTCCTATTTCCATCTGTGGCCGGGGAGAGTATCCCAGGATTTCACGGCTCCCGGGCTGCGTGTGCCACCCCGCCCCAGCACAGCAGGTACAGCCTCAGGGCACCGAGCCCCGGGAGCTCCAGGGCAGCAGCCATCCCAGAATTGCAGGGAATTCATTCCCACGCGGGTTTGATGCTGCTGCTGCAGGAGCAGAGGCAGCTCTGCAGGGCTGGATTTTTGGGGTTGATGTGCCTGGAGGAGCTGTGCTCCCGTTGGAGGGTCAGCACGGAGGGTTTGGCTCTCCAAAGGAAGGCAGTGCCGGGATGGGCTCTGCTGAGTCTTTGCAAGGAGCTGGAAGAGGGAGTGGCACAGCTTTTTGGCAGGTGCAGAGCACCCAAAGCAGTGGAAAGCCCATGGAAGGTGCTGCTGGAATGGGACACAGCTCCAATGGAATTGTGCATCCACCCCATGTTGTGGAAATCCCCCAGCGCCAGCACAGCTGCTGGGTGTCCTTGTCCCACAGCAGGAGAGGCTGGAGAGGGTTGGCTGCTGCCAGGAAGAGGCTGGGGAGAGTTGGGAAGGCTCCTCTTTGCTCGAGACAGGCAAAAGGCAGCAGAGCTGCATCATTCCCATAGCAGGGAATTCATTTCCCATGTGTTTAAAATCGCAGAATCATGGAATGGTTTGGGTTGGAAAGACCTTAAAGCTGAGCTCATTCCATGGGCAGGGACACATCCCACTGTCCCAGGCTGCTCCAAGCCCCAGAGTCCAACCTGGCCTGGGACACTGCCAGGGATCCAGGGGCAGCCACAGCTGCTCTGGGCCTCCCCACCCTGCCAGGGAACAATTCCTGCCCAATCTCCCATCCATCCCTGCCCTCTGGCAGTGGGAAGCCATTCCCAGTCCTGTCCCTCCATCCCTGTCCCAAGTCACCCCAGCCCCACGCTGCTGTCCTGGGTGACCCGTGGGTGACACACAGTGGCCCTGCCTGAGGGACTGTGGTGGCACCTGAGGAGCAGCAACTGCTGCAGCATCTCCGTGTCCCTGCCCTGGCTGGGAAAAGGCATCCAGCAGTGCTGGGCTGGCTCTGGAATAATTTCCCAAGGGCTTTCAGCAGACCTTCCCTTTGGCTGGGCTCGGGCTGGATTCCGGGCAGCCCCGGGGGTGACGGATGCGCTTGGAAACATCCCACATTCCTGCTGGCACGCTTGGCCTGGGCCGTGCCACGGGCACAGCAACAAACCCCACCCAGAGCAGGGTAAAGAGCCGCGGTGGTGACAGGAACCAGCCCTGGGACGTGTCACTCACGGGAGCCACCAGTGCCAGAGGTGTCTGAGCCACACAGCCCCGCTGAGAGCTTAGAAACATTGGAAAGTCAAAGGAGAATGTTGGAAAATCATTTTTTTCCCCCCTCATTCTAAGTCTTCTGAGCCCACCACTGTTTTAAAATAGAGTGGGGAAAGGCTTGGGGTGACTTAATTTCCTTAACGGTGTTTTCTTGTGAAAAATCGCCTTTAAAATCTGCCTTTCAAGCAGCCTAAAAACCCAGCGAGTTTCCAGCACCACCGTGGTGGTGGAATTCCAGCATCCCACAGCAGTTTCCAAGGAGCCATTTGTGTGCAAAAGGAAATTTTGGAGATTTCCTGTATCTTTCCAGATGGTTTTTGTAAGGGATTTACAGCAGAGAATTAAGGGCCCAGTATTGATCCAGGGATGGGAGCATCAAGCTCTTCAATGGCACAGAAAGGGATGTAAATTTGTTTATAAAATGGTTGATTTTGTCTGGCACAACTGAGGGTGCTCATCCGAGTTCCTGAGGGAAACTCCCATAATCCTGAAAATTCCAATGCCCTGCTCAGCCCCTGGGAAATCTGCAGGCTCTGAGGTGAATCTCCCCCACCAGGAGATTGAAATTCTCCATCCCCTCTGCCACTTGTGGATAAAAAAATCCATTTCATGTCAGATTTTTTCAATCTTCCCACATTTTTTCCCAAAACTTCTGGGAAATACAGTAGGAACTAAACAAACAAACACCCCATAAGACTTTTTCAGCCCGTGGTATCCCTAGGACCACTCCAGGAGGGTTTCCTGCAGCCATCAGATTTTCCAACACAGCTTTTTTCACCCTGCAGGCTTCTGGTGCCCTGGCTGGGTTTGGGGCAAATTTGTGTTTTCCTGGCAGCCTAATCCATGGAATTTGGGGGGTTTTAAAACCTTTTCAATGCATGCAGGAGTGGGGAAGTGTCAGTTTCCCATGAAGGGTTTCATGGACACACAACAGGGTTGGGAGAACAGGGCTGGGAATGGCTCAGGGATCTTAGAATCATGGAATGGTTTGGGCTGGAAGGGACCTTAAAAACCATTTAATTCCACCTCTGTGCCATGGGCAGGGACACCTTCCCCTACCCCAGGCTGCTCCAAGCCTCATCCAGCCTGGCCTTGGGCACTGCCAGGGATCCAGGGGCAGCCACAGCTGCTCTGGGCACCCTGTGCCAGGGCCTGCCCACCCTCACAGGAGAAAATTCCTTCCCATTTTCTCATCTCTCCCTGCCCTCTGGCAGTGGAAGCCATTCCCTGTGTCCTGTCCCTCCATCCCTTGTCCCCCGCCCCTCTCCAGCTCTCCTGCAGCTCCTTTGGGACCTGGAAAGAGCTCTGAGCTCTCCCTGGAGCTTCTCTTCTCCGGGTGAACACCCCCAGCTCTCCCAGCCTGGCTCCAGAGCAGCTCCGTGGCCTCCTCTGGACTCATCCCACATCTCTCTGATGTCGGGGTGGATGCAGAATCCCCACCCTTCCTTTCCCTGCAGCCCAGGACAGAGAGGCAAAGCTGCCCCTGGAGGAGCAGGGCTGTGCAGGGGAGGGGGGATGGGTCCATGGCAGCGCTGGGGACATCCCCGAGCTGCCAGGGCTGGGCTGTGACTCAGCCCCAAACCCTGCGGGCCCAGCTGGGCCCTGCTGCCCCACCCCGGTGCCCAGCCGGGGATGCTCGGGATGCAGAGGGAGGGGGGGTTCCTGTGGGCACCGGGCGCTGCTGGGGTGGAAGTGGCGCCTCCGGGAGGTTCTGGAGGCACGGAGGGGGTGCTGCAGGATTGTGCTGGGCTGGTTTGGGCTGTGCCAGGCTCTGGTTTCCTGCGTGCTGGGTGCTAACACAGCTCCAGAGTGAGGCCAGCCCCCGCCCGCCTGGCACCCTCCCTGCCCTGCTCACACGAGTCCCTTGTCCCACGCTAATCCCTGCTGCAGGGCCCCAGGCTGGCTCTGCTGTTCCTGCTGAGTGAAGCTGATTTACACCTGCTCGGGGCCGTTCCTGGTGTTTTCTCTCTTGGGCTCGTGTCCCGCTTGGTGTCTGCGGGGTTTTTCCAGAGTGTCTCAAGAGGATGAACCCTGCAGGGCAGGTTCACAGGTGAACAGCTCCTAGAGCAGGGCAGGTTCACGGGTGAACATCTCCTAGAGCAGGTCAGGGCAGCTCCTTGAGCTGTGTTTGAATGGTCAGGACATCCCACTGCTGTTCCCGATGTCCGCAGGGCTGGGATCACCCAGGAGCAGCCTCCACCCTGGGCACACCCCGAGCTGTGCCTGTGCTCACTAACCCGGCCCTGGGTGTGCTGAGGGGGAAACTGCAGCACTCTGGGCTGGTTCCATGAGAAACTCCAGGGCTGCAGATGCTCCCCCAGAGCACAGGAGAGTCCAGGTGAGCCCCCAGAAAAATGCCTTAGGGAGGGAGAAGCTGGAGCCTGGGTCAGGCAGGTACAGGGAGATGCCAAGCCCCTGTGTCCCCCAGAGCCAAGAATGTCCTCTCTTCCTCTTCCTCAGCCCATGGGAGGTCATTTTCTGGGCAGAATGAAGTGTCTGGATTGGGTGACTTTTCCAGCAGCCTCAGACAGGACCTGCCACCCTCTGTCCTGTTACACAGAACCTCTCACACAGCAGCCCTGGCACCTCCCAAAACAGCCCTGTTATTTTGGAGCCTGAATCCTTTGTGTGCCCTCAGAGCAGCAAAAATATCAGAGGAAACTGAATTTGTCTCCAAGTGTAGCCTGGGCACTCCTGAGCTGGGAGCTGCTGGCAATTCCTGATGCAGGAGCTGGGGGTTCACGTGCTCATCCAGGACATACCACAGACAGTGTCCCAAAGCTGCCACTCACCTGTGTCACAGCAAAAAGGAGTCATTCAGCTTAGCGGGGGG
>VWYP01028389.1:1071-54890 GCA_013400435.1 Pycnonotus jocosus | reverse complement strand
GGGGCAAAGTTTAGGAAGCAAATAAAACAGTGCATTATAGAGATATTTTAAGTGGTTGATTTCCCAGCAGGAAGGATAATAGGGCAGGGATCTTCCTTCATCAGGGACCCTTGGAAGACTCAGGTCCTGGAGAGCTGGGCCAGAGCCCTGGGGGATCTCCTGGGTGATTTGTGCCAGGGCAGCACCTGTCACTGGGCCTGGACTGCCTTTACCTATGGAGGTGCAAAGAGTTTGATCTGGGTTATTTATAGGAGCTGCTAAGAATGTGCCAGGCCAGGGGCAGGGGCTGCTCCTGCTGTCCCCATGGCCAGGGGGCTGGTCCCAGGGTGGGACCCTTCACCTGGGCTGGTGGGACCCAGCCATGTACCCCACCCTGGGCCCCACCTGCACCCAGTGTGGGACTGGGCTCACTGGGGACAGAGGGGTGCTGGGCTGAGCCCTCAGAGAGCCTGGGCTTGGCTTTGGTTCTGAATTTGGGAAGCCAGCAGAGATGCTGGTGGCTCCCTGACTGTGCTGTGTGGGATGTGGACATGGGATTAGTCCTGCTCCTGCTCCCTGGAGCCATCCCATCCTCTCTGGGTGGCCCCAGAGAGCTCAGAGCAGGACCAGGAGCTGCAAATGACCCCAAAAAGCCACAAAGAATTCTCATGCCAGGGGCAACACGCCCTTTGAGCCTCCCGATGTAATCCCAGGCAGCGCTGCCCTGCCCCAGCATCTCCCCGGTGGCTGCCAGCCCGCTCCAGGCGCTGCTCCCTCCATCGGCTGCGGAGCAGCTCGGGGGCTCCAGCCCAGCGACACGGAGAGGGGACACGGGATAGGAGAGGGGACACGGGCAGGAGAGGGGACACGGGATAGGAGAGGGGACACGGGCAGGAGAGGGGACACGGGATAGGAGAGGGGACACGGGCAGGAGAGGCGACACGGGCAGGAGAGGGGACACGGGCAGGAGCGGGGCTGGGGCTGCTCGCTGCGGGACAGGAATGAGCAGAGTCATGGGGTTGCAGAAACCTGAGCCCGGCGCTGATCGCTGGTGGCAGCTGGAGGCAGAGCCACCTCCGGCAGCGGGGACAGCGCTGGGGGACCGCAGCGGCAGCAGCCGGGAAACACGGCCCGGGCAGCACCCCCTGCACGGAGGGTGGGACAGCAGCGCCCCGGGACAGCCCATGGCCCGGCCCTGCAAATCCCCATTTCCAGGGAAATTGAGGCTGCCCGGAGCAACGAGCTCCTCTGAGCCCTCAGAGCTGCCAGAGATCCGGTGGGAAGGTGCCCCGTGGGCACGATGGGTCCTGCTGGAGCACGGCTGCTGTTCCCTCTGCGATCCCGATGGATCCATCCCAGCTGCTGTTCTGCCATCCCCTGCTCCCTCTGCGATCCCGATGGATCCATCCCAGCTGCTGTTCTGCCATCCCCTGCTCCCTGTGCGATCCCGGTGGATCCATCCCAGCTGCTGTTCTCTCATCCCCTGCTCCCTGTGCGATCCCGATGGATCCATCCCAGCTGCTGTTCTGCCATCCCCTGCTCCCTGTGCGATCCCGATGGATCCATCCCAGCTGCTGTTCTGCCATCCCCTGCACCCTCTGTGATCCCGATGGATCCATCCCAGCTGCTGCTCTGTCATCCCCTGCACCAGCGCATTCCCGGTGGGCTTTGGGGTGATAAAGCCAGACACAGCCCTGTGCTTTTTGGCCTTTTTGAGCTCCCTGTTATCGAGGGGAAGGTTCCAGAGCTGCTCAAGTGGAGCAGGAACCCGGTGTAAGCCCAGAGTAACTCCATGAGAAGCAGCACTGACGACACCTCTGCCCCCTGTCCAGGCATTGTCCCCTCCCAGAGACACCTGGGCTCAAAATTCCCCTTTTGTTTGCTTTGATGAGGTCCCACCGCTGGGGTCCATTCCCCACCCCCATGGGGGACCTGCTCTGGGCTCTGTTTTGCAGCAGTTGGGGCCACAAGTTGGGCTGGGGCCAGACTCCGCTTTGCAGGGATGTGTCTCAGTTTGTGCCATTAAATAACCCCCTTCCAAAAGGACAAAACTCTCCTAAAACAGATGGAGTCAGAGAATCCTTCAGATTGGAAAAGCCCTCAGAGATCATCAAGCCCAGCTGTTCCCCCAGCACTGCCAAGGCCACCACTGGCCTGTCCCCAAGTGCCACATCCACACAGCTTTAAACCCCTCCAGTGGTGGGGACTCCACCACTGCCCTGGGCAGCCTGTTCCAAAGTCTGGCCAACTTTTCCATGAAGAAATTTTGCCAAGACCCAATTTAAACCTCCCCTGGCCCAGCCTGAGGCCGTTCCCTCTCCTCCTGTCCCTGTTCCCTGGGAGCACAGCCCGACCCCCCCGGCTGTCCCCTCCTGTCAGGGACTTGTGCAGAGCCACCAGGTCCCCCTGAGCCTCCTTTGCTCCAGGCTGATCCCCCCCAGCTCCATTTCCAGTCTCTTTTTTCATCAGGGCTGTAAATGTCCAGTTCTCCCTAATCCCAAAGGGCTGAGGGTTTCCAGCTCTCAGCACAGCAGGTCTGGGGCTGTGAGAAGTGTTGATCCTGAAGGTTTTTTGGGGGCAGGTGCTTGGCAGCTTCACAGAAGGTATGGGTTTGCCAGTGGGATGTTTGGTTTGGGAGGGTGAGGCACAGAGGCACAGCTGTCCCAGTATCCATCAGAAGCAGGGTTTTTACAGAATTTTACAGAATTTTACAGAATTTTACAGAATGCTGAGCTCATATCCCACACAACCTGGTGGTTATGGGACATTGTCAAGGCACAGGGGCTCAAAGCAAGGACCTCTGTGGTGTTGGGGGAGCCTCTGCCAGTGTCTCCACCTCTCCCAGGGCATGTCAGCCTCTTCCCCCAGGTGCAGCCACTCCTCTCCTCCACACTTCCCTCTCTCCAACCCTTTTTGTGCAGCAGAACATCCTTACCTCTCCTGACCCACCCACCCTATTCCTTCTGGGAAGTCATCCTGATCCCTGAAACATTCAAAAGTGCTTCACTTTTTGGCTCAGGATAAGCCTTTAACGCTTCCTGGGAGCAGAGGCACCCAGCAGTGCAGGCTCCTCGTGCTTCCCATGGCTGGGAGCTGTGCCAGGGCCACAGCCCTGCAGGACCCAGCTCCTCTGGCTGAGGATCCTCTCGTTTAGGGCACCACAGGCCCCTTGCAGGAGCTGCAGGAGCAAAGTTGCTGATGCCCTGCCAAGAGGAGGCAGGTGGAGCAGGGCTGCTGCTTCCCAAGATGTTTGGTTGTGTTGAAACACCGTGTTTGGGTTGTGAAATTGTGTGTCTGACACAGCAGGTGGTGACAGGGACACCAGGTGTCCCAGCCCCATGGTGCCTCCTGATTGGAGGCAGAATCACAGAATCACTGAATTAACGAAGCTGGAAAAGACCTTTGAGATCTTCAAGTCCAATCCTTGACCCAACAGCTCCTTGTCACCCAGACCATGGCACTAAGTGCCACATCCAGGCTTTCCTTAAACACCTCCAGGGATGGTGACTCCACCAATGTGGAGCAGCCCCTTTCAATGCCCAATCTGTCTGGGAAAAATTTTCTTCTGGTGTCCAGCCTTTAGGAAGTTAACTTCCCCTGGTGCAGCTAAAGGTTGTGTCCCCTTGTCCTGTTGCTGCTCCTGGGAGCAGAGCCCACCCACCCCTGCCTGCCCCCTCCTGTCAGGGAGTTGTGGAGAGCTGGAAGGCCCCCCTAAGCCTCCTCCAGACTGAGGTTTCCCAGTTCCAAATGGGAATGAGGATCTGGGAGGAGCAGGAACACAGGGGTGCTCCATGATCCGTGTACGATAACCCTCCCTGCAAGCTCAAGATTTCTGCCACAAACCCATTTGCTAAAACCCCACTGAGATCCTGCCACCAAATTCCCCTGAGACGTTCCCCGGGTGGTCCTTGAGCCCGTTGTCCCCGCAGGCTGGGCGTGGGTGAAGCAGAGAGCAGAATGAGAGCATGGCCGGCCTGCCGCACATCCCGGGCCCCGAGAACCTGCGCCCCTTCACCCCGGCCTCGCTGGCCGCCATCGAGCAGCGCATGGCCGAGGCCGAGGCGCTCAAGCTGAAGCGGCAGCAGGTGGAGATGCCCGAGGAAGAGGAGGTCAAGCCCAGCAGTGACCTGGAAGCCGGCAAGAACCTGCCCCTCATCTATGGTGACCCACCCCTGGAGCTCATTGGGACCCCCCTGGAGGACCTGGACCCTTTCTACAAGGACAAGAAGGTGAGGGCCAGAGCTTTGCCTGTGGTAGGTTTGGCCTTAGGTGTAAGTCCCAAGCAAAAGACCCAGGCAGGAATCTCCTGTGCTTTCCACCATGCTTACCTTATTGTTACGATTCAGGACAGCGCACATAATGATACACAGAACTCTGGTTTCTTTGGAGGGCATTATAGCAAAAATTTATTGAAAGACAGACTCTTTTATCCAGAGTTTAGGTACAATCAATAGGATTGGTCATTTAGAGCAACACCTCTCAACCATTTCTTACAAGTAAACAAGTTAGAGAAACACCAGGTGTCAGGAGCAGGATTATCTACAAGGATTGTTTGGGGTTCTTCCTTATGATTTCCCAGGCCAGAGTGACAGAGTTCTGTACTTGGCTTTCCCACAGGCCCAAGCTACAGCCTGGAGCCTGAGAATTCATGTTCTGAATGTCCCCTGTCAGTTCCCACACTTACCTGAGCCCTGGTGATCCCCTGGGTGATCCACCACCCCAGACTGCTGTGGTTGCTTCTCTTCCAAAGCAGAGAGCATCTCCCAAGCCTTTGGAGCTCCAAACACGCAGAGAGATCTCCCCTCTGAAGGCAGCCCTTGGTCGGTGGTGTTTTGGGGGGTGCAGAAGGACTAACCTCTCCCTCTCTTTTCTCCACAGACATTCATTGTCCTCAACAAGGGCAAGTCCATCTTCCGCTTCTCAGCCACCCCTGCCCTCTACATGCTGGGGCCCTTCCACCCCATCCGCAGAGGAGCCATCAAAGTCCTCGTCCATTCATATCCTTGATCTCTGGGATGCTGCTCCATGGGCAGGTCAAACCCTGGTGTTCAGAGTCCAAACAGCCCCAGGATATGGACAAGGGAAGCAGTTCATGAAAGGGTGGTGAGGAAACCTCCTGGGCCCCCAGCACAGCCAGGACCTCCTGTCCACAGCTTTACTCCAAGGAGTAGGCGCTTGATGGGCACCTTGGTGGCACCAAGAGTTCCCTCTAGGTTGGAGAAGGGAGGAATCAGTTTGGATGGACAAGGGAAGAAGCCCAGGTGGTGAAGTTTCCTAGGGAGAGGTTGAAGGATTTTGAGGTCTGGGATACTTGGAAAGGAAGGGAAATGTTCACAGGTCAGGGAACCTGGTCCTACTGGGAAGTGGGTGAGCAGGAGACCTCCAAGGAGGCTTTGGGAGAGGGAAGCAGAGGAACCAGGACAGAGAGGGAAAGGCAGGAAAGAAGCCCAAGAGCACAAGAGGCATTGCAGGGTGGGTGGAAGTGATCCCAGTAGGGCTCTGGAGGAAGTGGGGGTTCATAGCCATGGAGAAGGAGGAAAAGAGGGAGGTTTTACAGCAGAGGAGTCCAAGCCTAGGAGTTAGAAATTTCTAGAAAGAGGCTGAAGATTTTTGAGGCCTGGAGAGACTATGAAAGGAAGGCAAAGCTGTATCTCAAGGTGATGAAGAGAAAGGAGGACAGGGGGCAGAAAAGGAGGCAGAGCCAGCACTGTAGAGTTGGGAAGGGGAGCAGAAAGGAAGGGAAGGGGCTGGGACCATGCAGGGGAGCAGAGACGGAGAGAGGGAAGTGCGAGCACAGGACTGAGGCAGGAGAGTAGCAGGAGAAGCAGGGCAGGGTGAGGGAGCAAGGAGGCAGCCAGAACAAGAGGAACAGGGACACTTTGCTCCCTGACTGTGGGAAGGGAGGATCCAGGCACTACCCAGAGCATTTGTCCTTGACTAGGTTTTAAATTATTCAGTTTGTTCATCATGATCACCATCTTAACCAACTGTGTGTTTATGACGATGAGCAACCCCCCGGCGTGGTCCAAGAACGTGGAGTGAGTCCTGAGACCTCCCCCGGCCACAGGGACAGCCCAGCTGGGCAATGTCCCTCAGGAGGGACACGACCAAGGCTGAGAGAGGGGGGTGGGGATCCAGGCACCCTTCAAAGCAGGAGAGGTGTCACTGGGAGGAGCTGGTGGCCCTCAGAAGAGACATCCACACTCTCCATAGGGCATTGAAGAATAAGAATGCTTCAGAGCTGCCCAAAATCTGGTGGGGTCCCTGTGTCTGGAGAGCCCTGAGGAGCAGGTTGGGCTGGGGTGGGTCAGCACTGTCAGTCTGGAGCGGCCAAGCTTATCCACCTGTCCAGGGACCATGGACAACCCAGGGGAGAGCAGAAATCCAGCATTTTCTGCTGTGGTTCTGCATAGTCAGGTCTCAACAGGGCTTTACAGAGAGTGTGGGGGTGTGGGACATCAGCAGGGACAGAGGTGTTGCAGAATGGTCACCAGAGATATCAGTACCTGGAGATGTCCCAACCCACCTTACAAGGTGAGGTGAAAACCTCTCCCAGTGCACCCAAAAACCCATCAACCCCCAAACTGAGCTCCTCAAGATATTCCCCCAGGGAGGGGTGGACAAAACCTGGGAGCCGGGCAAATGTCTCCTGAGTGATCAGTCCTGTTCCAGATATGCCTTCACTGGGATCTACACCTTCGAGTCTCTCATCAAGATCCTGTCCAGAGGCTTCTGCATCGACGACTTCACATTCCTGCGTGACCCGTGGAACTGGCTGGACTTCATGGTCATCTCCATGGCGTGAGTCTGGGGGATGGGGAGGACAGGAGGGACATTGGAGGAATGAGGAGTGTTCCAGGCAGAGCCCCTGGAGCTCCTCCCTCTCCTGTCCCACAGCTACATTACCGAGTTCGTGGACCTGGGGAACATCTCCGCTCTCAGGACCTTCCGTGTTCTCCGTGCCTTGAAAACCATCACGGTGATACCAGGTGGGACTTAGAGAGGGGCCTCCCCTCCGTGCCTTCCTCTGAGCTCAGATATTCCCACTGTTCCCAGCAATTCCTGGTTCTTTTGGCAGCTCCAAGAGAAAACAGAGGAAATGAGGTATTTGATAAATTTTCCGCGTAATTCAGATTTTGGGTCAGGTCCTGCTGATTTTACATCTTGAAATGAGCTGCACTCATCAGGTTGTTTGGCAGCTCCTGAAGGGGCAGATGTGATGTTTTTAAGGCTTCTTGGAGATGAATTAAGGGAATTTCTGCTCCCAGTGGATTTATGGGTTTGATAAACCAAATCACTCCATTTTTGAAGTTATGGACTCAGTTTTGTTGCCCATTGTTGGCTGTTCTGGTGCTGAGGCTGAGATATTTAACAGGTATTGGTTTAATATCAACTGAAACATCCAGACTCGTGTGAGGAGCACCTTATCAAATCCCTCTGATTGCTGATTTCCAAATTTGATACCATTTCAACACTGTGCTTTCAACACCTGGTGCAAGCACACAGAAATCTGAAGCGTGAGATTGAACAGAAAAAGAAAATTCCTTGTGGTGAATAAATCCTTGTGGTGTCCCTGCAGGCTCCAGATAGTGAGGGTTTACATTTGAATTTTTTTTTCCCTTCATCAAACAGGCTAAAAATTGCATTGAGCAAAATGTAAACTGCTGCTTTTTTTCTGGAATGACATCCCCAAGGGCTCTGCAGAAATAGCAGTGGCAAAAATAAGCTGGTTTAGAACTTCTGACCTTGGTCAGGCCCTTGGAGAACAGGATTTTACCTAAATAGTTTGGGGAACGAGGAGCTGGCAGGAGGACAGGGCTAAAAATCATTTCCTCAGAGAATATCTCTGTGTGAGAAAGCTCTGGGCTCAGAGAAGCTCCAAAGATGAACATTGGCACGTCCCAGCATTGCCCATCATCCATGTAGACCTCAGCTGACAGGAACTCCATCCTCCATGGAAAAATCCCACCGAGGATCTGTGGACCAGCCTCCTCTGGGGAGGGAATGGTGATGCTGGGGGGAGAGATGAGTTAATTCAGATGTCACTTTGTCACCTTCACTTGGGCACATTAGGGATTTTCCAGCTTGAAGGGATGAGGATGAGGGGTCTGGCTGGACTCCCAAGGACCCAGGAGCAGGAGATAGACCAGAGAGGCTTTTCTGGAGCTGGGAGAGGTGCATCATTCAGCTGAGCCAGCAAAGAGCTTCTCCATGTCCCACTGTAAAGTGCTTCACTCCAGTGGTTTGGTACAAAAAAATGCCAGATTGTGGGATTTAGGGAAAAAAGAAAATCTAAAGGAATTGATGGCTGCCAGGCTGAGATGGACTTTGGTTTGGATATCCCAAGGCTGGGATGGGGAAGTCACCAGCACCAGCCCAAGGGTGACAGCTCTGGAGGGCCCAGCCATGTGTGGGGACAGGGCTGGGATGTGATGCAAGCACAGAGCTGGGAGCCTGAACTCAGTGGTGACACGTCCCCACCAAAGCCAGCACCTTTTGGGGACACCACAGCCTGATCCCCCCAATTAACAAACGAGCAATCAGCTGAGCAGTGACACCTCCCCCCAGGGCTGAAGACGATCGTGGGGGCTCTGATCCAGTCGGTGAAGAAGCTCTCAGATGTGATGATCCTCACGGTTTTCTGCCTGAGCGTCTTCGCCCTCATCGGCCTCCAGCTCTTCATGGGCAACCTCCGGCAGAAATGTGTGCGGTGGCCTCCCCCCAACAGCACCTTCCTGGAGGATCTGGGGCTGGACAACGACACCTCGGTCAACTCAACCTTCTACGACTTCATGGATGACTTCACCGGGAACTTCACCGGGAACTTCACCGGGAACTTCACCAGCAACAGCACCTTTGACTTTGAGGCCTACATCAATGATGAAGGTAAAGCTCCTCCAGCCCCTTCTCCTCTGACCCCTCACCCTGCTTCGCTCCTCAGTTTCCTGCTCGTCCTGGCTACTCCAAGGTTTGCCCACATGGATCTTCCTTGCCAGGCTGGTGGGTGGAACAGGCTGTGCACCCTCACAGAAGGGACAGATGGGATCAAATCCCCCTGGCCAGGAAAAACCAAGCTCCACCTGGGGAAGCTAAGCTCTTCCAGGAAGGTTTCACAACAGGAAGGTTTGGATGGACCAGCATTTCCATCTCTCTCTCTTGCTGGTCAGGGCCAATGTCCCATTGGGGTGGTTACAGCAAGGAGACCAATCCCTTGAGGAGCAGGAGGAGCTCCCTGTGGAAAACCAGAGGAAAAGATGCAGGAATGACATTTTTAACCCACTTTTCACTGTCTGGAACCTTCCCCAGACACCATAGTGCCCAATCAAGCCTTTGTGCAACACCACAAATACCACAGGAGGGGAGGGAGGGAGAGAGGGAGAGGTAGGACCAGCACAGGTCCTCAGGTGCTCCTTTCCTACCCCTTCTTTGAAAATTTTGCCCAAAGTGTGGTGGGTTTTTCATTTGTTCTTCAGTTTTGAGTTTTTAAACTCCATAAAAATGCAAACATCTCAGCAAATCTGCCTGGTGGAGCTGCGGGGTGGCAGGGTGCCCCTCAGGGATGCTCCACATCTCATTCAGGACCCTCGGCAGAGCCCAGAAGGCCGGGCTGGGTCTCAGCTGAGCTGGTTGGCCCAACAATCAGCTCCAGGGTTCATCACAGGAAGGTTTTGGGAGGGGGCAAGTTCAATTCATAGAATCTGCTGAGCTCTGTGCAAAGAGCAGCTGCCCAAGGCCACTGCCCAAGGGTGCAGCTGTAGGGGCCAGGCCAAAAACCTGGAATTGCACAAACAGGATATTTCCTCCCTGGGCCAACACAGGATAGAGAGAAGCCTCATGGCAAGAAGGCAGGCAGAGCCAGGGAGGGTTCAGGAAGCTCCAGAAGTCCTGGGAGGGCCGTGCTGGGTGATGTTCAGGATCGGATCCAGCTGCTGTCTGCCCTATCCACGTGTGGGTGTCTGCAGGTGCTCCTCTGTGTCCCTGGGGCAGGTGACCTGTGGTGGCACTGCTTGGCAGCTCCTGTGGCTCTGGATCTGTGCTGGAGCTGTAAGGAAGAGCTTTAAGGACTCCTGGTCTGTGAGCAGGGTGAGGGTATCCCCACCAGTGATGGGAGCAGCAGGAGAAGGTGCAGCCATGGAGCAGGAGCAGTTTTCCCAGGTTTTTTTCTTGGGCTCCTGCAGTGCCCCATGCTTGGTGCTTTCTGCAAATGCCCTGATGTCCCAGGAAAACAGGCCAGCCCTGATCCTTTGACCTCATGTTAACCCATTCTCCAGGTGCCCTGGCCCTGGCCAGATCCAGAGCTGTTTCCAGGCTTGGGAGGGACCTGCTTGGATTGATGAAACAATCCCAGGAGCTCCCTGAGACAGAGCCAAGACAAACAACAAAGTCAACAGAAAGTAGACACCCATGTGCCTGACACTGGGAGTCAGCAAATTCCCCTGAGATTCAAGGAATTTCCCAGATAGAAAGTTGCACCGAGGAGTTTGAAAATCAATGTTTGTGCTTATTTATTTATTTGTTTGTTTTTATTCTTTGATCTTTCCCCACCTGCAAAGCCAATTATTACTTCCTGGAGGGAGCCCTTGATGCCCTGCTCTGCGGGAACAGCAGCGACGCTGGGTGAGTGAGACCCCCTCCCTCTGCATCCCTGGGAAGGGACAGGGAGCTGGCACAGCTCCTGGGATCCCTGATGCTTGGGATGGGACTGGGAATGTGGCTCTGCAGGGGAACAGTCCAGGAATCCCAATGGATCAGCTTGGGGACCATCCTGAGGCCATCAGCTGGATCATCCCAATGTTATCAGCTTCAGGGGGTATTGATCCAGGCATCCCAGCTGTACCAGCTCTGGGGCTATCATCTGGATCATCCCAATGGTATCAGCTTGAGGGAATGTTGATCCAGGCATCCCAGCTGTACCAGCTTTGGGGCCATCAGCTGGAGCATCCTGAGGGTATCAGCTTCAGGGGGTATCAGTCAGAGCACCCCAACAGTATCAGCTCAAGGGTATCAGTCTGGGTATCACACCTGTATCAATCTCAGGTGGAATCAGTTCAGGCATCCCAAATGTATCAATTTTGGGGGTATCAGGTGTCAGACAGGGGCAGATGGTCTCAGTCCAGGCATGCCACCTGTCTCACCCTGGAGGGGAGCATCCCCCCACTGCACCCCCTCTCCCCAGGGATGGGTTTGGCTGTGGGGCCGTGCCAGGGTCTCATCCCTGCTGCCTTCCTGGCAGGAGGTGCCCCGAGGGCTACGAGTGCATGAAGGCCGGGAGGAACCCCAACTATGGCTACACCAGCTACGACACCTTCAGCTGGGCCTTCCTGGCCCTCTTCCGCCTCATGACCCAGGACTACTGGGAGAACCTCTTCCAGCTGGTAGGAACCACCTCTCCCTCCCTGTGCCAGTGTTCCTCTTGTTTCCCTGCTGCCCCTGAGGTGAAGAGTCACTGACTGGCAGCTTGTGGGTCCTTTTCCTGTGGTTTGTGGATCCAGGCAGGATCAGTGGAGATGGGGATGGTCCCATTTACTGCTTCCTTAACATGGGACTGCAGAGTATTTCCCAGGGTGCTGTCAGCTCTGTCATGGAAATCAGGGATTTATCAGATTGTCCAGAGCATCTCTGGCTCGAGCTGAGGGACAGGATAAAGAGGAGAAGCCAGGTCACTTGTCCCCTCACTGAGTTGTCCTCAAGGGAGGCACGACAAAACCCCAGCTGGCCCCAGCTCCAGAGGCTGGCCAGGTAAAAGGGATCCTACCCCTAAGGTTACCCCTGTCCTCTGGAAAGGTTTGCCCAGATCATCAGAGTCAGAAAAGGACCATGTTGGCCTGAAGCTGAGGCCTGAGAATGTGGGGACTGAGCAAAGAGAGCCAGTGATGGAATATTGGCCCCAACTCCCTCTCTCCCACTCCTTGGGAACCTCGGGAACCAAGGCTTCTCCCTGCATCCCACCAGTCCCAACCCAGCACCAGGGCCTGCAGGGAGCTCCATTGGGCAATGACCAACCCTTGGAGAAGACAGGAACAAAATATTTCCCTCCTACCACAACCAGGAGGGTGTCCCAGGGCAGCACCTTCTCTTGGGAGCGTCAGCAAAGTGACATCGTGACATCCCTGCCACCTCTTCCCACAGACTCTGAGGGCAGCAGGGAAAACCTACATGATCTTCTTCGTGGTGATCATCTTCCTGGGCTCCTTCTACCTCATCAACCTCATCCTGGCTGTCGTGGCCATGGCTTATGCTGAGCAGAATGATGCCACCATGCTGGAGGAGCAGCAGAAGGAGGAGGAATTCCAGCAGCTCATGGAGCAGCTGAAGAAGCAGCAAGAGGAGCAGGAAAGGCTGGTGAGTGGGAAGAGTGGAGGACAAAATGAGGGGTCTTGGGAACAGGGAGAGGAAATGGAGGCAGCAACAAGCACGGTGTAAAATCCAAAGTAAAACTCCACTTGGTCCATAGGAAGTAAAGAGAAATGGAGTAACTGGTTTGGGCATCACATCTGAATCAAAAAACTGAGGTACTGCCATGGGTGGGAACAAAAAAGGCTGAAAATATCAAATTTCCACATCCAAATGCCAGCCCAGGGTGCATTGGGAAGCAGCAGAGAGGAGCAGCACAGGGGTGAGGTGTTGTTTGAGAGGAGGAGCTGAGGGACACGAAAGGCCTCAGAAGTTCCAGTGGATCTCCTGTAGCACATCAGGAAGCCTGGCAGGAGCCCAGCTCGGTGTCACCAGGGCACAAAGGAGACATTCAGGGAAGATGGGGCAGATGCAGCACAGCTCAATGTGTCAGCAAACCCTTGGCTTTGGAGATACAACAAAGGGTTTGAGACACCCTGCACCTCACCAGGGAGATCCTGGTGTCCTGCAGGAGCCAAGGAAGCCTGGAATGTTCCCTTGTGTCCATGCTCATTGCAGGAGGGTTGGAACTTCAAATTTAATGGCACTCTTGGAAAGAAAAAGACAAAATAAAAGAACCAAAAAAAGGGAAATAATTGTACATGCAATGGAAATGTGATAATATAACATTTTGGGGGGAAAAAAATAAATTTTGATCCAAACATTCTCAAATTCAGTGCAAGTGTAAAAATCCTGGAGGTCACATTTCAGTAAGAGCCTTGAGGATTTGCTTCTGTGCTGTTTTGGATGAGAGCTCATTACAAAGGGTAAAGTTTCCTGCTTGAGGAACCAAGGTTTGCTCAGTTTTGTCCTTAGGAATTAATCTCCCTGACCAAATCCAAACAGATCTAACTCAGGTGTGGAAAGCTGAGTGCAGGGGGTGCAAGGGATAGGGAAAGGGAAAGGGAAAAGGGAAAGGGAAAGGGAAAAGGAAAGGAAAAGGGAAAGGGAAGAAAGGCTTGGAAATCCCAGGATGTCTTGGGTTGGAAGGGACCTGAAAGCTCATCCAGCCCCACTCCTGCCATGGGACACCTCCCACTGCCCTAGGTTGCTCCAAGCCTCATCCAGCCACCCCTTCCAAGGACAGAAGGAATTTTCCCAGCCCCCAGAGCCTTCAGCCACCGTGGGATGTCCCCAGGGCTGCGGGCACAGGGGTGACAGGGCCGGGCTTGTGCAGTTGCAGGAGCGCGCGTCCAGCAGCGATTCCCTGCCCAGCAGCGTGGCCGGCAAGGGGCACGACTCGGACCTCAACAGTGACCAGGACAAGGCCAAGGACTGCAACGGGCAGGTGGTGCCCAAGATCACCCTGCAGAGATCTGACACCGTGATTGATGTAGGTGCCAGCCCTGCCCCTGCCACCCGGGGAGCCCACCCTGACCGACCTCCTGAGGGGAGAGCCTTGTGCCCACCTCGCTATGGGTTGGGGCCTACAAGCTTTTCTGGGGTCCCCACCTTGCACCCAGAGGTCTCTCCAGACCATTCCCTGCTCTGTCTTTCAGAGCATGGAATAACTCTGCATCCCTCCCTCCCTCCTCTCCTCCCAGTTCAACCCCACCTGTGAGTCGGAGAAGCCGGACCTCAACCACCTCACTGTGGGCAACCAAGATGGGCCAGGGCTGGAGAAGAGGGTGGGAAGTGCCATCAGTGTCATCTCCAACGCTGTGGAAGGTATGTCCTGATCAGGGCTGCAGGGCCTGGGCTGGTGACAGTGGCTCCCAAATTCCCAGCCCCACATAAGGGATGACTCCAGCCCTGGGATCTCTGTACAGGGTCAGTGATGCTCAAGCCAGACTTTTCATCCCAACTCACTGGGATGATGCCTGGAGGCAATAATCCAATAATTCACACAAATTAATGGGATTGCAGGTGATTAGAGGACTCTCTAGAGCCATCTGGGAACTGCTGAGCAGCTTCCCAGGAGCTGCTGTGTCAGCTTCAGCAAAAAGCACCATGAACTCATCAGTTGATGTCCCCTGTCCCCCCCAAGAACAGGCACAAAACCCTCTGGTCAGCACAGAGCACCTTGGATGTCCTGGCAATCTCAGGGTGGCAGGGACACCTCAAATCCTGCCCAGGGGCTGGGAGCAGGATTGGATCCATAATTCCCTGGCTTATCTGCCTTTCCATCTCTCTCCACTTTGGAGAGCCAGGTCTGCATCATCTCTGTGCCTGGGCAGCTCCTCCTTTTAGCCTCCATGTTTTTTGGGTGCCACAATACAAAAAAGATCTAAAGCTTTTAGAAAGTGTCCAAAGGAGGGCTAAGAAGATGATGAAGGATCTGGAAGAGCCACATGAAGAGTGGCTGAGGTCACTTTGTTCAGCTGGAGAAGAGGAGCCTTTGGTCAGACCTCAGCTCCTCCCAAGGGGCGGCTCCAATCTCTGCTCTAGGACAGCGACAGGAGCCAGGGGATGGCTGGAGCTGTGCCAGGGGATTTGGGATGGATTTTGGGAAAGGTTCTTCCCCCATTTGGTGCTGGCACTGCCCAGGCTCCCCAGGGAATGGTCCCAGCCCCGAAGCTGCCAGAGCTCCAGGAGCCTTTGGACAGCGCTGCCAGGGATGCCCAGGGTGGGATTGTTGGGGGGTCTGTGCAGGACCAGGAGATGGATCAATGATCGCTGTGGGTATCTTCCAGCTCAGGATATTCCATGATATTTAAAATCATAGATCATCCAGAGCTGGTCCAGGACCACAGGAGAACTTCTGAAGGTCAGCACTTGCCCACTCAGGTGAGGACAAGATAATCCCACACTTTTCCTTTCCCACCCTCAGAGCTGGAAGAAGCTCACCAGAAATGCCCACCCTGGTGGTACAAATTCGCCCACACATTCCTGGTCTGGAATTGCTGCCTTCCATGGGTGAAGCTGAAGGAGTTTGTCAAGCTGGTGGTGATGGACCCCTTCGTGGACCTGGGCATCACCATCTGCATCGTGCTCAACACTCTCTTCATGGCCATGGAGCACTACCCCATGACGCACGAGTTCGAGAACGTGCTGAGCGTGGGGAACCTGGTAGGAAGCTCCATCCCTCCCCTTTGGAGCCCAGCAGCCCCAGCCCCCATCGTGGAGGGCAGATCCCCCTGTGCTGCTGTGTGAAACATCCCAGCTGCTGACAAAGCCCTGCAGGGCTCTGCCAACAGCCCCCCTGCACAGGCTGGGCTGAGGGACAGACCCAGGGCACTGGTGTGGGATTGGGATCCTTCATTCCCTGCTCCTCTCCTGCTGCACTCCCTGCCTGGCTCGGTGCATCCTGAGCCACCCTCTGCATCACAACCCTGCTGCCAGCCCTGGGGGACACCACAGTGTCCCTGAAACGTTGGGTGGCCACAGGGCAGAGCAGAGGGTGTGAGGAACAAACAGGTCCCCACCGAGCAGGAAGCAACAAAGCAGCATAAAAATTAATAATAATCAGGGATTTGCCCAGAGGAATCAATGCAAATCTCAGCTGTCCTGATTTTATAGGTGCATTTAGTGGCTGCTCCTGCTTGGAGCTGGTGACAAATGGCTCTGGGCTGGGTGGATCTGCTGTGGGACAAGCCCGGGAGTCCCCTGGCAGCGGTGGGAAATGCTGGGAGAGCTCCCATCCCCTCTGCTGCCACTTTGCCCTGCTCCAGCACCTGCCGGGGCCTCTGCGAGCGCAGCCCTGCAGTGACAGATGCCGCTGCCCGGGCGGGCGGGCCGGGCTCTGGTTTCATTCAGGAAATACAAGGGGATTAATGGGCCGGTGCTCAAGGCACGGCCGGGCTGGGGCGGCTCCAGCCCTTCCTTGGAGCCAGGAGCGGAGCCTGGCTGCGGGAGCACCCCCGGGGGAATGATCTGCTGGGGAAGGGCCGGGTGGGGACGGGAGCAGGGGGAGGAGATCCCACCGGGACAGGGCTCCCCCACAACCCCAGCCTGTACCCGAGGTGGGGGACAAGGGCAGGGATCAGCCGGGAGGAGCAGGACAGGAGATGTTTGTGGGCTGCCATGCAAGGGACAGGTGGGAATCATCCCCTGGATACTGCAGCAGGAACAGGGCAGGGGACATTTGTGGCCTGGCATGCTGGGGACATGTGGGGACAATCTCCTGGGATACTGGAGCAGGACAAGGGATGTTTGTGGCCTGCCATACAAAGGACACATGGGGACAGTCCCCTGGGATGCAGTTGCAGGAGCAGGACAGGAACATTTGTGGGTTGGCATGGAAGGGGCACGTGTGGACAATCCCTTGGGATACTGGAGCAGGACAGGGGACATTTGTGGGCTGGCATGCAAAGGACATGTGGGGACAACCTCCAGGATGCAAGAGCAGCAGTCTCCCTGCTGTTCCTCCATGCTCAGCGAGGGACAGACCTGTCCCAACAGCATCCCCAGCCAGGGCAAATCTGCCACCGGGCCCTCTGCTCGTGCTGTGCCATGGAATTGGCAGCAGGAATGTCAATTGTCACCTGGCTGAGCCCTCTGTGCAGTAACACAATGCTGCAGCTGCTGTTGTGGTCCCAGGAAAGGAGCAATGTGTAAAATCCAGCTCAGCTGTCACAGGGCTCAGGGAAGGACAGGGGCATCCCAGTAGCAGCCCAGTTCCCAGTGCTGGGCACCTGGGCTTTCCCAGTCATTCCAAAGGTGTGTCTTTGCCAAGGAAATTTTATTTTGAATTTCCAGCTGCCAACATTCACCTTTGTGTCCCTCCAGAGGAATCAGTCACCAGTATTCCCAGTCTGGCTTCAACAGCCACACTGGGCAGCATCTGAGGAGCTCGTTCCCAAGTGAGACTGGCCCTAACAGTGTGAAATGCTTTGGGAATACACCAAAAAAGAGGGAAGCTGCCCACCCCATCCCACAGCTCAGCACTGGTTTATGAACAAGTGATCAAGGGTGCTGCTTCCTACAGGTCTTCACAGGGATCTTCACAGCAGAGATGGTCCTGAAGCTCATTGCTCTGGATCCCTACGAGTATTTCCAGCAGGGCTGGAACATCTTTGACAGCTTCATCGTCACTCTGAGCCTGGTGGAGCTGGGCTTGGCCAACGTGCAGGGGCTCTCCGTGCTCCGCTCCTTCCGCCTGGTACGTGCCAGGGGACACCTGGGCGGTGACAGGGACAGGCTGGGGGTGACTTGTTCCTCCTCCTTCATGCTGGAAGCTCAGCTTGGGAGGGACCAACTTGGCCCCTGTTAAAGATAAGACTGAGTCAAGTTAAATATTTAGGGAAGTTGGGGTCAGAGCAGTTAGGGGTTTAACCCATCCTGCCATGATCAAACAGCCCTGGCAGGGTCAAATGGCAGTGCCACAGCCTTGCTGGAACCTTGTGGCAATGACACTCCCAGCCACCCCCCTTCTCTCCTTGCCTCTCACAGCTCAGGGTTTTCAAGCTGGCCAAGTCCTGGCCCACGCTCAACATGCTCATCAAGATCATCGGCAACTCCGTGGGCGCCCTGGGCAACCTCACGCTGGTTCTGGCCATCATCGTCTTCATCTTCGCCGTGGTGGGGATGCAGCTCTTCGGCAAGAGCTACATCGAGTGCGTGTGCAAGATCTCGGTGGACTGCACCCTGCCCCGCTGGCACATGAACGACTTCTTCCACTCCTTCCTCATCGTCTTCCGCATCCTCTGCGGGGAGTGGATCGAGACCATGTGGGACTGCATGGAGGTGGCCGGCCAGACCATGTGCCTCATCGTCTTCATGATGGTCATGGTCATTGGGAACCTCGTGGTGAGCCTGGGGGCAGGGTCAGAGGGGGTCACGGGGTGGGGACTCTTCTGTCCAGCTCAGCCTTTTCATGGGGCTGTGCCCACGGGCAGGGTCTGCAGGGAGCTGCAGGGAGCACAGGGATTCTCCTCCCTCCAGAGGCCCTTGGGATGGGCTGTGTCAGCTCTGTGTGGAACAGAAAGAGAAATGATTCCTGAGGAACCTCCAGCTGAAACCACACCAGGAACTGGGGGGAAACTGAGGCACAGAAAACACAAATGGCAGAGGCAGGAGCAACTCTGGGATAAAACACAGCTCAGCTTCAAGCTGCCCTGTGTCCTCCACTTGGCTTTTCCAGCTTTCCTGCCCCATTTCCCACTCTCTTGATGAGGCAGAGCTCCATCCATCCATCCATCCATCCATCCATCCCTCCCACCCTTTGCTCCAGGTGCTTTAGAGAGCAGCACCCCCTGCCCCTGCAAGGCTCCTGTAAATCCCCAACCTCCCCCATCCTCACCGTGCCCCAGGTGGCACCTGGTGCTGGCCAACCTCCTTCCCTGTGTCTATGGGACCCCCTGCTCCCCTCACTCCCATCCTGCCCCCACCTTCCCTGCTCCCCCCGGCTGCCTGTGCTGCCTGAGCTACAGGTTTGTGAGTTCCAGGCGAGCGTGAAATCCTTTCTAAACTTGGTAACCCCATCGCTGGCAGCTCTGGAGCTTGTTTTGCAGCCTGCGTGGGCCCTGCTCTCCCTTCTTGAGAAGCAGGGCAGGGGAGGGAAGCGTCGACTCGCTCCTATTACTTGCCGGGATTGTGTAATCCCTTTGGAATTTGCTTTGAAAAACTATCTGCTCCCTGGAGCCGCTGACCCCTGTCCCCAGGGAGGCTCTGAAAGGAGCCCGGGGAGAAACCCAGAGCAGCCCCCGGCTCGGGTCAGCTTGGAGTGTCCCACGTTAAGGGCAGAAATTTGGGATTTGGGTGCCTCTTGTCTTCCCTGGCTCATGGCAGGGATTTGGGGCTTTGAAGGGAGAGCCCCTGGCTGCAGACCTTGCCCCAGGCCCGTGCTGGGCAAACGAGGGGAGCAGCCCCGTGTCCCCTCGGGGGACTGAAAGGCTGGGTCAGGCTGCAAATCACCCATAAGGGCACCTGTAAGGAGCAGGAGCCTCTCCAGAACCATCTGCTGGGAGTGCAGGAGTTTGGACTGGGAATCACAGCTGGGGTTCCCTGCAGAGTCCTCTCAAAAGAGGCTCTGGAAAGTTTCCCTCTTCTGGAGCTCACTTTTGGAGTAGCAGAATCTACTCACCTCTCCAGGAGACTGCTCTGGAGAAGACACAGGGGCAGCACGATTTCAGCTGGTGGGGTCAGTGACAGCCCTCACATAGATGTGGGTGTCCCCATCCCAGAGGTGTGGGTGCCCCTATCCCAGAGGAGTGGGTGTCCCCATCCCAGAGGTGTGGGTGCCCCCATCCCAGAGGTATGGGTGTCCCCTTCCCAGAGGTGTGGGTGTCCCCAGAGGTGTGGGTGTCCCCTTCCCAGAGGTGTGGGTGTCCCCTTCCCAGAGGTGTGGGTGTCCCCTTCCCAGAGGTGTGGGTGCCCCCATCCCAGAGGTGTGGATGTCCCCTTCCCAGAGGTGTGGGTGTCCCCTCCCTGAGCTGCACCCCAGCCCTTGGGGCAGCTTTGCAACTCCTGCACGGGCTCCATTTCCAGCCCAGCAGAGAAACACGGAGCACAAACACGGCCAGAGCCCTCTGTGCCCTCCTCCTCCTCCTGTGCCAGGCTGTCGTGGCCGTGCCTCAGGTATTTCCGAGTCCTGGAGCCCGTCCCGGAGGCTCCCAAGTATCCCCGTGCAGGGAGGTGTGAGTTTCTCCGCGCTTCCCCTGCGCAGGAAGAAGGTGACCCGTCCTTTGCTCTTAATGACACTTTGAGCATTTCCTTTGGGGTTATTCAGGGAAAAGGGAGGAAGTCAGTCGGGTGACAAGGTAATGGAGTCCTGTCCAACAAAGACAGAGCCAGCGGCACCCATTAACTGTAACTGGTACTTAACGGGGGCATTCAACTGCTGGGCCCGCGGGGATTTATTTAAAGACGTGGTTTAAGGCACATGGCATGAGCCATGTGAAAACAGCAGTGTCCTTGGATAGCAGCTAATTCCCGTCTCAGATGCGCTGCTGGCACCGCACGGCACGGCACAAACACCGACAGCTGTGGGCCGGGTCTGTCCCTGCTCCGCTCCACGGGGGTGCCTGTCCCACTCCTCTGCTCCCGAGCTGCTCCAGGTTCCTGGCAGCCAGCAACCCCAGCTGTGCCAGGAGAGGCTGTGGTGGGGGCCAGTCACGTTTTGGGATGGTGAAGTAAAAGGGGAAGCACACGAGGCCGTGCTTGGAGTTACACAGAGCATTTATTGGCTCGTGCTGAGGTGAAACATTGCTTTGATGGAGCAGAGCAGTGCCTGGGACACGGGGATGGGGTCACAGCTGGGGTTCAGGCTCCTCCATGGCTCCAGGGTGTGGGACACCCTCGGGAGTTGCTGGGCATCTGAGCTGCCAAAGCCAGGAAAGAGGAGAGGAAGAGCTGCAGCTGAGAGGACAAGCAGGAAGTTTCATTTTGGGGAGAGAAGGGACATAATCACAGAATCACGGAATCCCAGATGGGTTCGGGTTGGAAGGGACATTAAAGAGCACTCAGCCCCACCCCCTGCCATGGCCAGGGACACCTTCCACTATCCCAGATTGCTCCAAGCCCTGCCCAACCTGGCCTGGGACACTTCCAGGGATGGGGCAGCCACAAGAGTTGAGTTGCATCCCTCAGGGTGGTGGGGAGAAGCACCAGAGGTTTGGGGAGTCCCCCATGGGATTCCTGGAGGTCCAAGAGACCGAGGGAAGGGGCACACCCATGGACCCACAGCAGAGCTTGAGAGGAGCTGAAGCCATGACTGGCATTCCTTGCAGAGGGATCTGCAGGACCGTGGGAGCTCAGGGTGAGGTTGAAGGCATCAGAGCCCCAGGGGTTTGAGAAGGAGAATGTCCATGTCCTCCAGGAACTGGGATTGGCCCCTCTGCAGTCCCCAGAGCTGGTGAGGGCAGGGCAGAGCCCAGGAGAGGTTCCGTGTAGGGGTTTCTCCACAGCCATGAGCGATCCTTGCAGCTCCAGAGGGACATCCTGAGGATCAGGACCCGCTGGACCTCAGGGCTGGCATTTGCTTTGTCCCCCCAGGTGCTCAACCTGTTCCTGGCTCTGCTGCTGAGCTCCTTCAGCGCCGACAGCCTGGCAGCGTCGGACGATGACGGGGAGCTGAACAATCTGCAGATCGCCATCGGCCGCATCACCCGCGGCATCGCCTTCGCCAAGGCCGCGCTGCTGGGGCTGCCCCGCCGCCTCTGGAAGGGCAAGAAGGTGGCACCAGAGGAAGAGCAGGACCCCAGCAAAAGGGACAACTCCGTGCTCAACCACGTGGACTCGGCCCTGGAGCCCAAGTCGGGGTACCTGGATGGCATCACAGGCAAGGAGCACATTTTCATGGATGAGCTGGACCACATGAATTTCATCAACAACCCCAACCTGACGGTGCAGGTCCCCATCGCCTCTGAGGAGTCCGACCTCTACGAGGAGACCAGCACCCAGTCTGACACCGAGGACACCACCAAGGTCAGGATGGCGGGCAGAAGGGAAGGGTTTCACCCCAAAACTGGGACTGGCCCGTTCTTGCTGTGCTGCCCAAAGAGTGATGTTGGTTTGGGTCACTTTTAGCTTTCTCACAGGGTGTGGCATGGGCCAAACTTGGCGTTTTCCAAGCTGGCATTTCCCAGTGTAAGCTGGAGTGGGAGAGGAGGGTCCAAGGGGGACTTTGGCTGATTTGGGTCAGACTTTGGGGTTATTGCTGATGCCAGAGGGCCCCACAGCACCACAGGGGCAGTGTGAGGGTCAGAGCGCTCAGTTTGGGGTTAAAGATGTTGCAGAGGAATCTGACGCCAGGAAATCTGCTGATGGCACTATCATTGGATCCACTGCTAAAGCCTCGGAAAGCAGCATCCTGGGGGGGCCTGAACCACATGGAGGAGCTTAGCAGGGCTGAACATGAAGCCAGGGATGTGGGATCCAAAGCTGAGACAGCTGAGTCCAGTCTCCAGGGGAACTGCCGGGGTCCACTGGGAGGGTGGCAGGGGGACAAAAAACTTGGGAATACTCAAGTGGACACAAAAGATTGATGTGTGGTGGGAAATTACTGCTCCCTTCAAGGTCCTGGGGAGACAAGGAGCAGCTGGAGGTGCTGAGAGGAGCAGGAGCACACGCATCAGCCTGGGAAGGGGGTTTGTTTGGACAATAGGACAGCTCTGAGCAGGGATTTGTCATGACTGGATGGCAAATGTGTGCTCAGAAGGTGAGGGAACTCCATCCCAACCAGCCCTGCGAGGTCCAGGAGGCATCTGGTATAGCTGAACACCTGGCTGGGACTACACAGGGAGCCCCAGGAAAGGCTGGAAAATGAAGCAGGGCTCCCAAAACTGCAGAGCCTCTCACCTCCCTCCCATCTGCAGGCTCAGCACAGCGACAGGGACCCAGCATGGCACAACATGGGGAAAAGATCAGTGTTATTTATTAGTATTTATTTATTTTTTTAAATTAGTGTTATTATTTAGTGTTATCTGGGACAACAGGGGGCCTTCAGCATTTGGGGTGCAGGAGAGGGACAGGAGGAAAGGTGGGGCTGGCCATCATCACTGCCAAGCCCTACAGAGGGGACAAACTTGTGTGGAGCACCTCAGTCAAGGGAATGGGCCAGTGGGGTTGCTGCTCTCAGTTTCCTCAGTGTTGCCACCAGGAGGGCTGAGAGTTGACATTTCCTCCCAGAATTTTCCTACCACAACCGCAGTCCCACAGCAGCAGTGCCCAGCACACTGGGTGCGCTGCAGAGGTGATGCCAATGCCAGCCTGGCACCAGTGGGAGAGGACACACGGGGTGCCCATGGACCTCAGCTCCCTGTCCCCACAAAGTGCATCCCAGCAGGTGGGAAAACCTTGCTGTGCAGTCATTGGACCCATCCTGGCACAGCTCCGGGCTTTGGGGTGTGTTCAGCTGACAGCACCCACTCCAAACACTGCCTGGGAAAACTCTGAGCCATCCCTGGCAGCTCAGCACTGTGCAGTGGGCAAAGGGCACCTCTCAACCAGTAAATACCAGTTCAGCCCATCGGGGCTGCTGGGTTCAGTGCCTAAATTCAGCCAAAGCTGACTCAGCCAAGGGGGTGCATTAAAAACGAGCCCAGCCCAGGCAGGGGGAATGATGGGCTGTAATTTATCATGGAATCACAAATTATTTGGGTCGGTAAGAGTCTCAAAGACCATGTAATTCCAATCCCCTGCCATGACAGGGACACCTTCCACTGTCCCAGGCTGCTCTAAGCCCCAGTGTCCAACCTGGCCTTGGGCACTGCCAGGGATCCAGGGGCAGCCACAGCTGCTCTGGGCACCCTGTGCCAGGGCCTGCCCACCCTCCCAGGGAACAATTCCTGCCCAATCTCCCATCCAGCCCTGCCCTCTGGCAGTGGAAGCCATTCCCTGTGTCCTGTCCCTCCATCCCTTGTCCCCAGTCCCTCTCCAGCTCTCCTGGAGCCCCTTCAGGCCCTGGAAGGGCTCTGAGCGCTCCCTTCCCTTCTCCAGGCTGAACAGTCCCAGCTCTCCCGCCCTGTATAGACAAGGTGAGATGACAATTAGCGATCATGTGCTGATTGGTGGAGCCCTGCTCTGTTCGCTGGGGTTTGGTGCGGGCCGGGAGCGTTCAGAGGCCGGGGATGAGCTGCAGATGGAGCCAGAGCCCCGCACAGCGCCCGCTCCGGGGACACTCCGGGGACACTCCGGGGACACCCCCACCGTGACCATCCCAAACCGCGGGGGCTTCTCCACACGGGCAGCTCAGACAACGCTGAGAAACCCCCTCCACTTCCAGAGCAGCTCCTTTCCAAGGAAAAGCTCTTTTTTTTCGGCGAAATGACAGCTGCAGGATCATCGCAGCTGCAATTTTGCGTGTTGTGGTTGATTTGTTTTCGCAGCTCAGAGCAGTGAGGAGGTGCCAGCCTGGTCTGTGGCTCTGCACAATCAGTGCGGGGGCTCAGGGCTCTTCCAGGGTTTTTTTTCCATGGGGATCCCATCGTGCTGGGCAGGATGATGTGTCCTGAGATGCTCCAGGCTGTGCTGCAGCACAGGGGTGTTCTCAGTGGAGCTGAGGGAGCTGGGAAAGGGGCTCAGCCTGGAGAAAAGGAGGCTCAGGGGGACCTTGTGGCTCTGCACAAGTCCCTGACAGGAGGGGACAGCCGGGGGGGTCGGGCTGTGCTCCCAGGGAACAGGGACAGGAGGAGAGGGAACGGCCTCAGGCCGGGCCAAGGGAGGTTTGGATTGGAGATTAGGGAAAATTTCTTCCCTAAAAGGGTTACCCATACCTGGCACAGCTGCCCCGTGCAGGGGTGCAGTCCCCATCCCTGGAGGTGTTTAAAAGCCCTGTGGATGTGGCACTTGGGGACAGGGGTCAGTGTTGGCCTTGGCCCTGCTGGACTCGATGGTCCTGGCAGGCGTTTCCAACCTGAACAATTCTGTGATTCTCAGTGCTGTGGGTTGTGGGGTCATGGGCTGAGTCAGGCTGTGCAGCACCAAGGATGGGAAAGCCCCAGCCAGGCTGGAGATGCTGTGCCAGCTGTGTGATGGAAATTGCCCTCCAAACGTGCTGGTTCCAGGTGTGGGAGGGCTCAGAAGCCCCCAGGAAGGGGTTTTATCCTTGTCCCCGCCCAGGAGAGCCTGTCCTGAGCCCCATCCACAGAACTCCTGGGTTCTGTGAGCCATCCAAGGGCCTTTTGGACCTTCCCCCACATCTCCAGGGCAGTTGCACTGGTTTGTCCCCATGTTCACCCCTTGTAAGGCTGTCCTGGAGGCAGATGGCTCCTGAGTGTCCTTCCCTGGGGTCACAGCTTGCCTGGCTCTGTGCTGAGACTCTCGAATCCCCCTGCCCCTCCTGCCCCTCCNCGGCCTCAACTGAGGGTGGTCCCAGTGGTCCTTGAGAGCCACCACCTGAGAGCTGGTGCCACCTCTGCAGCTGTGTCCTCTCCTGCATGTCCCCAAAGGTCTCACAGACATGTGGCTGTGGCCCCTGAAGCTGTGGGCAGTGACGGTGCCTCAGTTTACCCCAAAGGCTTTTCCCTGATTTTTGGAGGATAGAGCAGCTCCTTTACGGATTACCAAAAGCAGGAGCAGCCTGAGGGGAGGATTATCTCCTTCCCGTGTAAGCCAACACCTTCCTGTGCTGGAAATACCCATCCTGGATCCTCTGGTTCCTGCTGCTCCCAGGTAGGACAGGCAGGGCTGGGGATCTGCTCGTTCCTCAAGTGTTGCCCGAGGGCTTCTCAGAAAGCCAAAAAAAACCCACAGAGGAAAAAGAGTCCCAGGGGCTTGCCAAGGTTTTCTCTTGTTATCAACCCCTCTGGCCTTGCTGAGTGGTGTTTGGGAAGGCAGCCAAGCTGAGCTGTGGAGCAGGATGGAGCTGGAGAGGGGTATTTGGGGTGCAGGTTTTGAACCTGGGTGAACCTCAGGCTGAGGGCCCTTCAGCATGAGCTGAGCCAGAGGGAGGAGAGAGGAGAGGCTGCTTGGGTTTCTGCACCAAAGCGGGGTTGATAGAGCAGTTCTTGGATGGAGATACACAGAGAAGGAGGAGGAGGAGATGGTGAGAAAAATCAGCCTGAGGTGGTGGCACAGGTGGATGGGAGATGGAGCTGCTCTGCTGGGAGGAAGTCTGGCATCAGGGAACCCTTTGTTCCTCTGAACCTGGATGAAAAGCAAAGCTCAGGTACCAACAATCCTCCAAGGTTTTCAGCCCTGGATGATCCAACAGCTTCTGGGCTGTGTGTCCAGAGGAGAAGACTCGGAGCAACCTCCAAACAACGGGGTCCCACCACCCACCTGGTCCTGCCTGGGCTCTGTGGGGCAGGAGGAGCACGGCTGGAGGCAGCCAAAGCCCAGAAGCCTGGGCTGAATTCCTGTTCCTCTGCAGAACCCCCTGTGCAGTGACAATGCCTCCTCCGTGTGCAGCACGGTGGATTACAAACCCCCCGCGCCCGAGGAGGAGGAGGTGGCTGAAGAGGCTGAGGAGAGCAACGAGCCCGAGGAGTGCTTCACTGAAGGTGAGGGACAGAGCAGGGTGGAGACCCTGTGGACAGGGGGAGATGGGTGTGCAGAGGGGAAAATGGGGGAAATGGGGCCACTGCCAACCAGGTCTTGCAGCACAGGGACCCCCAGGCTCCCTGAGCTCAGCCCCAACTCCAAACCCTCCTGTATGACCACAGAGATGATCCCCATGGAGCTCCCCTCATGCACCCCACCTAAGCCCAGCAGGATCCTGGTCCAGCTTCCACCAGGGAGGGTTTAAAATGCCAATAAAACTGGGAACAGTGGGAACACCCTGGCCAGGAGTGACCCCAGCCCTGTGTCCCCAGGCTGTGTGAAGAGGTTCCCCTGCCTCTACGTGGACATCACCAGTGAGAAGGGGAGAATTTGGTGGAACCTCAGGAAAACTTGCTTCCTCATCGTGGAGCACGACTGGTTTGAGACCTTCATCGTCTTCATGATCCTCCTCAGCAGTGGGGCACTGGTAGGTCCCACCTTTCCCATCCCAAGGGCTCTGCAGCAGCTTCCCAGCCTGGGGAGCCCAGGGAGGAGACAGAGCCCAGGCTCTGGGCATCTCCTGTGCCAAATAATCCAGCTGTGGGCAGATGTTTGGTTTCAAACCCCATTTGGCTCAGGTCTAACATCCTCTGGGGGTCCTGGTACCCCCTGGTCACCCTCCCCAGCATCCCTGGACCATCATCCACGGGCTGTGGTCCATGGGCTCGAGGGGATGCCACTGCCTACAGCCCCCTCTCCTGCTCTTAATGCCAACTATGAACCATCTGAACCATTTATTGAGCTTTGTGTGGTTCCTCATTTCACCACCACCATCACCGGCTGTCAGGAGGTGCTTGACAAACAGTTCATGGTTTTTATTTTGCTGTTCAGCACCTCCATCAGTGCCTGGCACCCCCTCTCAGAACCTGGGTGTTCCATTAAATCAGCCTAATTAATTATCTATATTGGCCTAGTGCTCTTCTCTAAGTGTTTGGGCTGGATTTAACCCAGGAAATACCAACTTCTCTGCAGATTTGGAGGTGAAGAGAGAGGGAAGGAGAACAGAGGGACTGAGAGGGTTTTCAGACACACTTTACATGTCTGCAGCTCACTCTGAGGTGGTTTGGGGATGTCTGAGGTTGTAGCTGGTGCAGGAATTGAAAGCTGTGCTGTGCCACTTGTGCAACACCTGGTGACCACATCCCTACTTCTGAACACTTACTCAACTCGTGGGTGTAGCACCTGAACTCCTCAGGGCATTTTCAAAACTCCCAAAGTATCACAAGATATGGGCCGATGTCCTGGAGTTTGAGCTGAGACACCTGGGAATTGGATGTAGCTGGATTTTGGCTTCAGCAAAGCTCTGCTTTGGGTCCAACCCCAAAAGCCAACAGGGACTTGCAAAGAGGAGCTTGACCCCGTGGTCCTCATGGACCAGCCATCCTTAGGCTCCCAGCTCCAAGCCCTGGGAAGGCAAAGAGATGCCAACATGGGTGTACTCTGGGATGCCACAGGTCCCATGGAGGATGACTGTCACATAGCTCTGTGGGGTGCCATGGAAGGATGTGACTGTCATGTTGCTCTGTAGGGTTTTCCATGGAAGGATGATGTCACATAGCTCTGTGGGGTCCCATGGAAGGATGATGTCACATAGCTCTGTGGGGTCCCATGGAAGGATGATGTCATAGGTTTTTAGGGTTTTCCATGGAAGGATGATGTCACGTAGCTCTGTGGGGTCCCATGGAAGGATGACTGTCACTGTAGCTCTGTGCCCCTTGCAGGCTTTCGAGGACATCTACATTGAGCAGCGCAAGGTGATCCGCACCATCCTGGAATACGCAGACAAGGTCTTCTCCTACATCTTCGTCATCGAGATGCTGCTCAAGTGGGTGGCCTATGGCTTCAAGGTGTACTTCACCAATGCCTGGTGCTGGCTGGATTTTCTCATTGTGGATGTACGTGATGAGCAGGGCCAAGCCAGGGGGCTTGGGGGTGTTAGGGGTTGTTGTAAATGAGCCCAGTTTGTATTTCAGGGGCTAAAGGGGAGCTGTGGAATGAGGGCATACACCACTACTTAAAATAATGGTCCCCCACAGGAAGGAACAGTTCATTCCTGGTTGCAGGAACCTTTCAAACCCTTCTGTTCTACACCCAAGCCAAGAACAGCCCCTGCAGTTCCACCAGGCCCAGCAGAGGTGTCAAAGGACACAGGGTCTCCCAAACAGTCCGTGACAGAGAAATCTGTCCTTTCTGTGCCCCACATCAATTCCACCCTCACACTCAAGAGATATCCCATCCCATCCCATCCCATCCCATCCCATCCCATCCCTGGCAGTGTCCAAGGCCAGGTTGGACGGGGCTTGGAGCAGCCTGGGATAGTGGAAGGTGTCCCTGCCCATGGCAGGAGGTGGGACTGGATGGTCTTTAAGGTCTCTTCCAACTCAAACCATTCTGGGATTCTGTGACCCTTGAGGTGTCTGGTCCCCGTGTCCCAGGGATGACCACCAGCCTGAGGGACTGGGGAGAGAGGGAAGAGCAGGAGCTGCAGTTGTGTTTCCACCTGAGGTGCTGCTGGTCACTTGGGCTGCTCCTTCCAGGTGTCCCTGGTCAGCCTGACAGCAAACTGGCTGGGATACTCGGAGCTGGGAGCCATCAAATCCCTGCGGACACTGAGGGCTCTGCGACCTCTGCGTGCTCTGTCCCGGTTTGAGGGCATGAGGGTAAGTGTGTCCCCGTGTGCTGCTGGCCCTGACAGGGACATGAGAGCCTTCAGCAGTCCCCTGCATCATGGATATCCCAGTTGGTTTTCAGGGGCCTCCAGATGGGTGGGATCAATGCTAAGGTACCTTTGGTCCAGTCTGACCTCACTCAGTGCTGCTGGGGAGGGCAAGGTTGGGGCATGGGGGCATGAAGGTTCCATCCAGGTCCCCAAAGGTCTTTTCTCTCCTTGCAGGTGGTGGTGAATGCCCTGCTGGGCGCCATCCCCTCCATCATGAACGTCCTGCTGGTCTGCCTCATCTTCTGGCTGATCTTCAGCATCATGGGGGTGAACCTGTTCGCAGGGAAGTACTACAGGTGTGTCAACACCACCACAGGTGAGCTCTTCGAAATCGACACAGTCAACAACAAGAGCGACTGCATGGCCCTGCTGTACACCAACGAGGTCAGATGGGTCAACGTCAAGGTCAACTTCGACAACGTGGGCTTGGGATACCTGTCCCTGCTGCAGGTGGTACGTCACGACATCGGGTGTCACTGTCCAAGACACACGGAGCAGGGATGAGCATCAGGGCTGATGTTGGATGGGGTTTCTTAGCTGCTTCTTAGCTCCAAAGCTGGTTTTTAAGACCAAAAAAAGCCTTAGGAAGGGGTTTCCTCCTAGCCAAGGAGGAAAAGGAACAAGGTAGAAGATGGGAGGGGAAGGTGTCACCGGGGAAGGTGTCACCAGGGAAGTGCCACAGATGGGTGCAGACAGCACCAAAGCTGGCGCTGCAAAGCAGCCCCTGCACAGCACAGGGTGCAGGAGTCAGGAGGGGAGGCTCTATTTTGCCCCTGCACCCCTTTGGAAAGTTCAGTCTGCTCCAGCCGTGGGTTGTGGGACTTTGCGTGGGGCGGGTGACAACTGGAAAAAGGGCGCACGTGTCCCCTGCGGGCAGCGGGCGAACGCAGCCGGGTTCCACTGAACAGCCCACAGCTGGGCCAGGCAGCAAAGGGGAACTGCTCACCACAGCCTGAATAAAAATATAGGTGTGGGCTCCATTATGGGGCAGGCTGGGGCTACTCCCATCAGATCCAGGGGAACTGGTGGCTGCAGAATCGGAAAACAACCCCCGCTGATGACCCCGCTTCTAAATTCAGCTTCCTCTTCAGCCTTGTTGTTCCATCAGATTCAGGAAACAAGATCTGCAGAACTTTTGTTTAACAAATCAGCAGCAAAAGGCTGTAAGAGATGCAGTGGAGACCCTGTAAAAGATTTGGTCTTTCCCATCCCTGCTGGGATGGGAATTCAGCAGAACCGGAGGCAGGATATGGAAGTCAGGGCTATGGAGGTGCCACAGTTTGGGACTGGAAAGGAGGCAGCTGGCCCTGGCACAGCTCTGCCCTTGGGAAAATGACTTTGAAGTCAAGAGGAGAAGAGATAAAAGAGTCAATTGCTTCTTTTCCCTTCCTTGTTTGCAGTGGTGTTTTGGGAAGTCACTGGTAGCCTCAGCCCCAGAATTGTCCACGCATATTCACATGGGAATTTCCATATTTCTGGGACATTTTTCTTGTGGATTCAACCCATGTTCCTCTCCTGCCATTCCCAGAGAGAAGCCAGAGCACTCAGAGCTAAACCCCAGACACTCATCCATCACCTTCCCTTTCTTCCCAGCCCCAAACAACTCCCAGAAAATATTCTCCAAGCCACAGAATCACAAAATCCTTTATTTTGGAAAAGCCTCCAAGTCTGACCATTCCTGTTCCCACAGGCAACCTTCAAAGGCTGGATGGACATCATGTACGCAGCTGTGGACTCACGTGAGGTGAGGGGACACGCAGGGACACATTGCTGATTCCAGAGGGGATTCCCCTTGGCAGACTGGGAACAGGATCCCAGAACTGAGGCTGGGATGGATCCTTGGCTACGGCATCACCTCTGGCTCTGCCTTTTGGTGCTGGGGGCTGCCTGCATCCCACCCATTACTTCAGTCAAGACATGGGCTACAGGGCAGAGAAACCCCAAAATGTATCAGATCATGGAATCCCAGCACGGTTTGTGTTGGAAGTGACCCTAAAAACCATCCAGTGCCTCCCCCTGCCATGGGCAGTGACACCTTCCTCTATCTCAGGTTGCTCCAAGCTCTGTCCAACCCAGCCATGGACACCTGGGCAGCAACAACATCATGCTGAGGTGCACAGCCTCAGAAAGGGCACCCATGTGTCCCTGTGCCACCCATGGCATTGTCACCTGCAGCCTGGCCCCACGCTGGGCTCCCACCCTCCTCATGGCTGGGGCTGAATCTGCTCCACTCACCTTCAGTTCCAGGGGCCAAAATCCCTGTTCTGCCCCCACTGCTCCAGCCTGGAGGGCTCATCCTTCTGCCTGCTGTGCCATGATGTCCTCCATGGCCCCTCTAGCTGGGAAAGCTCATCCCATCCTGGAGAAAGTGCCTGGCTTGCCTTGGGCAATCAATGGGTTATGAGAACAGAGCAGCCAACGTTTAACCATTGGGTTTAATGAGTTATTAACAAAACCCAAGTGTTTGAAGGGTGTTGTGCAAAAGCTGTTCCTACTGTGATCCATCCCCAAAAGTGTCCCCACAGCAGAAGGGGTTTCCTACTCTTCTCCAGTCACACTGGGGGTCACCCCACACACCCACAGGCCTGAAGGGGTAGTTTTCATTGCCTTTTTTTTAGTACCCTTCCATCACCCTCTGAAACTCCCTCAGGCCTCTGCCCCACCTGGGGCAAAGCTGATTTGGGAGAAAATCCTCCCTGTTCTGCCAAGAGCTTTCCTGAAATTGGGGGAAGCCAATGGGGTCACCTTGGGGTGTCTCTGGCCAAACACAGAGCAGGATTAAGGGATGCTCCTTGGGATGAGAAGCATTGTCCAGGGTTGTCAGGCTGTGTCACCCAACTGTGCTGGTGTGACAAATTAATCCACTTTTCCTTTCCCCTCTCAGATATATTTCAGCCCTTGAAATGCTGATTATTAGGAAGAAACTAATTTGCTCATTAATATCACCGCAAAGGACATCCTTTCCCATTCCCCAGCCCATGCTGTGGGATCAGGGGTCAGCATGTCCTTGTCCCTCAGTGTCACACGGATGTCCCTTCCCATGGCTGCTCCCATTGGGAACACACAGCTAAAAGTTTTGGAGCAGCCACCCCCTGGCTCTGTCCAAACAGCACCAGACCTTGTCTGGGGGCTTGGGGACACCTTTTTGGGGTCAGTCTCACATTTCCCGTCTCTCCTGGCCAGATTGAAGAGCAGCCACAGTACGAGATCAACCTCTACATGTACATCTACTTCGTCATCTTCATCATCTTCGGTGCCTTCTTCACCCTGAACCTCTTCATCGGTGTCATCATCGACAACTTCAACCAGCAGAAGAAAAAGATGAGTATTTCCTGGCTCCTGAGGTGCTGCTCTAGGCTGGAGGGGCCAGCACAGTGGTGGGGTGATGGGACCAGGGCCACCATGCCCAGGACTAGGATGGATCCCAGGGTTCTTATCCATCAGTGCCTTCCTGCACTGGACAAGCAGCACATGGAGCTTTGTGTCCTGGTCATAGCAGATACAGAGGACCTAATTTATGGGTGCAGAGGGAGGAAGCAAAGGGAGGCTGTGTTTTCTCTGGTCTGGGCCATCACTTTTATTTTCTTTTCCCACCCTGGGATCATTTTCCCATGCATGAGGTTGACACTCAACTTCTGCTTCCAAGCCAGTAGGTCAGGACTGACAGCCCGGAGCAGGGGCTGGGCAGAGGGGGGGCAGGGCCAAGCACACTGGTGGTGCTGAGCAAGGTCTGCAGAACACAGAGAGGACACCTTGCTCCCAGCAGGATCTCTGAGGGGCTGGAGACACCTGGCGGGAAGGGACATGGTCAGACACACTTGGTGGGAAGAGAATTCCTAAGACTAACAGCAGTGATTCCCTTTATACTTTGGAGGCAAAGACATCTTCATGACAGAAGAGCAGAAGAAATACTACAATGCCATGAAGAAGCTGGGCTCCAAGAAACCCCAGAAGCCCATCCCCAGGCCAGCGGTACGTTGGGCTCACCCTCCTGGAGTGGAGCACACAGGGGACACTTGAAGCCACCAGCTGTCCCAAAGGGAATGAGAAGGGTCCAGGGAAGACCATTTCCTCATTGTTGCTCTTCAGACAAGACCTGGCCAAGAGCTGGGGCTTCAGAAGAAGTTGACATCAGGCACCTCCTTTGGTTCTGTCTGTTGGCCCTGGGTCTGCTGGCAAGGGCAGTGATGGGGTTTCTTCTGCAGGAATTTGGGGTTTTTCCTAGTTCAGCTTCCAGGTCCTCTCTGGAAGGGAGTTGGGCTCAGGGAAAGCTCAGCTTTCAACCTCCCAGAAGGGACCCTGGTCCAGCCAAAACATTCTCAGTTGTGATTTGGATTTTGTAGCCCTGCACAAGGGAGGTCCTTCCCATGTGTTAATTTGTGCCCTATTAGCTGTGGGTGTAATTAGCAAGTGACTGTGCCCTGTGCCCACTCCTCCTGGCCGTGGCATTCCCAGGTGTGCTCCATCCTGAGAGGTGCTGGGAATCCTCCCCCCAGAACTTTTGGGGCTGTGAGAGCCTTGCTGGCCACAACCCTGAGGCTTCCCACATTTGTAAATATTGTTCCTTCTTCTTTTTCTGTTATGTTTTTGTTTTGTTGTGTCTGTCCCATGTTCTCACCTATTCTCTGGTGCTCCATTGTCACCCTCATGTCCCTCACTGCAGAACAAATTCCAAGGGAAGGTGTTTGACTTTGTTACCAAGCAAGTGTTTGACATCACCATCATGATCCTGATTTGCCTGAACATGGTGACCATGATGGTGGAAACAGATGACCAGAGCGAGCTCAAAACCTCTGTCCTCTACAAGATAAACCTGGTCTTCATCGTCATCTTCACCGGGGAGTGTGTGCTCAAGATGTTTGCCCTGCGCCAATACTTCTTCACTGTGGGCTGGAACATCTTTGACTTTGTGGTGGTCATCCTCTCCATCCTAGGTGAGTCCTGCTGCTCCCACCAGTCCCTCAGAGATCCCACTGGACAATGAAGACTGGAAGTGGTGTCACCAATCCACACCCATTGAGCTGTCACTGGACCCCTCTTGCACCCATCCTTTGAGCAGGGCCAAGCCAGCAGGACCCTGAGACATGACAGACGTGAGGCCACTCCAGGCAACCAGGCTGGGCAAGGGGCTGGGGATATCTCTGCTCCTCCTTGGTGTTATTTCCCTTCATGTTCTCTTTCTCTGAAACGGAGCAGCCAGAGTTTAACCCTTAGGTCTGTGCTCGGAGGTTATTTTTCAGTGTTTTCCCTGTCACTGGAGGAGCCATCAGGAGTGGCCTCACCTCACTGTGTCTGCCCAGATGGAGTGGAGCATCTCCCCTTTGCCTCTCATTGGTGGCACAGCAAACTCATCTGTCCTTCATCCCTCCACAGGTATCGTCCTCTCAGACATCATCGAGAAGTATTTCGTGTCCCCCACCCTCTTCAGGGTGATCCGGCTGGCGAGGATCGGCCGCGTGCTCCGACTGATCCGAGGAGCCAAAGGCATCCGGACGCTCCTCTTTGCCCTGATGATGTCCCTGCCCGCCCTGTTCAACATCGGCCTCCTGCTCTTCCTCGTCATGTTCATCTACTCCATCTTTGGGATGTCCAACTTCGCCTACGTCAAGAAGGAGTCGGGGATCGATGACATCTTCAACTTTGAAACCTTTGGGAACAGCATCATCTGCCTCTTCCAGATCACCACGTCAGCAGGGTGGGATGGGCTCCTCAACCCCATCCTCAACAGTGGCCCCCCAGACTGTGACCCCGAGCTGGAGAACCCCGGGAGTTCAGTGAAAGGAGACTGTGGGAATCCCTCCATTGGCATCTTCTTCTTCTGCAGCTACATCATCATCTCCTTCCTCATCGTGGTGAACATGTACATCGCCATCATCCTGGAGAACTTCAGTGTGGCCACGGAGGAGAGCAGCGAGCCCCTCTGCGAAGACGATTTTGAAATGTTTTACGAAACCTGGGAGAAGTTTGACCCAGATGCCACCCAGTTCATCGCCTACAGCACCTTGTCTGACTTTGTGGACACCTTGCAGGAGCCACTCAGAGTTCCCAAGCCCAACAAGATCAAACTCATCACCATGGATCTACCAATGGTTGCTGGGGACAAAATCCACTGCCTAGACATCCTCTTTGCCCTGACTAAGGAAGTGCTGGGAGACTCAGGAGAGATGGATGCCCTGAAGGCCACCATGGAGGAGAAGTTCATGGCTGCCAACCCCTCGAAGGTTTCCTATGAACCCATCACCACCACCCTGAAGAGGAAGCAAGAGGAGGTCTGTGCTACCAAGATCCAGAGGGCTTTCCGGAGGTACCTCCTGAGGCGCTCGGTGAAGCAGGCGTCCTACATGTACAGGCACAGCCAGGACACCCTGGGCGAGGACGCGCCCGAGAAGGAAGGGCTGATCGCCACCAGGATGCAGGAGATCTATGGGAACACTGGGACAGATGTGGAGACAGCCCCTGCCCTGGGCCTTGAGCCCATTCCCAGCTCAGAGACGCCCCAGGATGCTCCTGAGGAAGCACAGGCTTGGGATAAGAAACGCGTGGTGAAAGAGTCACTGGTGTAACACAAGGGGATTCCACCTCTGGCCCAGCCTGAAGAGACTTCATTTGTATCTCCTGTTCCAAGCTCTTCCATGCATAGATCTCTAGATCTTAGATATTGAGCTATTTTCAGATATTTCAAGCAATCACCTTGAATTTCAAAGCAGGATCTCCTCCTGATCCTGGGTTTCACAGCCCACTGCACTTGCAAAGAGTTTAATTCTTTTTCTTATGAGAACTCAAATGTGAAATCTGTTGTCAGTGAAAGAGAAACAAGTTACTTTTGAAATTATGTCATCACCGTAACGATGGTTTTCAGGCATGAACAGAAGAGTATGGTTGTTCTTTCACTTAAAGTAATTATTTATTAATGTTATTTCACAATTAAGAGATTTTCCTGTATTTTATTCTTCCAGAGTGCAGCCGAGCAACTGGTGAAAGATGAGCCAAGTGAAATAATATTAAGAATAATTACAGAAAACAGAAGGTTTTGTGAACAAAAATCTCCAAAGTCTTAAAGTAGCACCTTTCTTTTGAACCTCTGAATAAGCTTGATTATTTTTTGTTACATACAAGAGAAAGTGCAATTATGTCTTAAAAATTGGTTTGCAAAGCCAAAGCAAAGCATCTGCAGATTTGTTCTCAGGGTTAAATATCAGGTTTTCAAGGTCTCTGAACATGCATTGAAACCAGAAATCATTCAGGTCTCTGTAGGACGAATGTAAACACTATTTATAGGCAGGTTTTACTCTGTTTTCCCATTTCCATCCAGGTTTTGTCGCAGGAAAACAATGGGCAAAGATAGGGTTTGGAAAATGTTCTCCAAGAATCCCCAGTCCCCAGAACAAAACTCTCCAGGGTTTTTTCCTAGCCCTGTTGCAAGAGGAACCATCCCACTGGAGTGCTCTGGGTTGGTGTTCCAAACATCTCTTCATTAGTGTTAATTAATGAGATGCACGCCCAGGGATCGGAGCAGATGTTTGAATGACCTTTTCCATGAGCTGCTTAAGGGGTGCCCTAAATCCCACCCAAGTCCCAGGTGGCTGCATGTAATAAACGACCCCATTGGGGTGTGAATCCCAAAATCCTCAGGCAGAGCATCCTTTCCTAGCCTGGGGCTGCAGAGAGACCCTGGTGGCCCATTCTGGATGGGCCAGGGAGGTCCTCATCAGGAAACCTCCAGGCAGAGGAGAATTTTCCCAGGGGGAAAAGGGATTTGCTGTTCTTCACACAGGTGAGCAAAAGGAAAGTAAATCAAAGAAAGTGGCCCTGGCACAGCTGTGGCTGTCCCAGCCCTGGAAATGTCCAAGGCCAGGTTGGACATTGTGGCTTGGAGCAGCCTGGGATAGTGGAAGGTGTCACTGCCCATGGCAGGGGGTGGCACTGGCTGGGCTTTGGGGTCCTTCCAACCCAAATCATCCTGTGATTCTGTGAAAAATGGGCAAAAGGCCCCAGGTTAATCTCTGACCATCTTCTGCCTTCAAAAGGGAAAAAAAAACCCTCTTGAGATCAAAACAAACATGAACCAAAACCTCTTCCAGTTCAAACAAGGGCTGTTCCTGAAGCCAAAGGCTCTGTCTTTTTGTACTCTGATGATTCTCTTCTCTTCCCGGGCTGTTTTGGGCGCTGCTGTCACGAACACCCCATGGCCAGGCTGGCCAGGAGCGGTGCTGAGCTTGGCCTGGACCCATGAGCTGCCAGCCCGGTGGCAGAGCTGGGGACACTCGGCTCATCCGGTGGCCTTGTGCTCTCATTTCCACGTCGATGCTCCCTGCAGCAGGAGCCTGAGCTGCTGTCGCTGGCGTTTCCATGGGAAGCATCCCTGGCATGGCAGCCCCTGCCCGGATCGTGGTTCACAATCGATGCTGCTTCTACGTTTGTGTTGTCAGGGATGGGGAAATGCCCCAGAGCGGGGTTTGTGTGAGCTAAAGCCGTTTTTCTTTGTACATTTCTTACAATAAACAACTGTAAATGATCTGTTATTACAATACCAAGTGTGTTGCGGTGTCTTGGGGGAGGAATGTTTTCCCTGCACTGGGAGAGGTGAACACCCCTTCCCTTGGCTCCCTGTGCTTGGCCTTGGACCTGCCAACCTCAGCAGGACCTGGGGGTCTGATCCCACACAGGAGGCCCCAGGGTTGTCCCCTGGGACCTCCAGCCCGGCTCCCAGAGCTTCTGCTCTGCTCGTGATCGCATCCCCTGGAGCCCTGGGTGCTCGCTGACACTGGGAGCCACAGGAGCCGCTGCTGTGGGCTCCACCAAGGACACGGGAGGGTTTGGAGGAGGTTCAAGCCCCCGAGTTGCCCCACACAGGCTCCAACCTTACCCCAGCAGCCACGTGGGAGCAGGTGAGCATCGCTGGGAGAGGACAGGGCCGGGTGAAGGAGGTTCTGCGTCAGCGAGGAGGAGCCGCCCCCGGGCCCCGCTGACGTCCCCGGGGCCGCGGCTCGGGCTGGGCGCTGTTTTCGCTGCCGCTGGAACAGCTCGTCCCGGGCAGAGCGGGCTGAGCACGCAGGCGGGGGCTGCAGGGGCCGGGGCACGGTGAAACCCAAACCCCGGCCAGCAGGGAAGGGCTGGGGAAGGTGGGGAAGGTGCAGCTGCCGGCAGCGGCTCTGCTCTGGGAGCCGTGGAGCCAGAGCGGCCCGAGGGAAGAGGCGTGGGGACATGGGACCCTCCCCGTGGGGCCACCAGGTTCCCGTACAGCCCATGTCGTGGGTGCTGTAAGCACAGGGGTGTCCAGGGGGGACCAAGCCCCTCTGTGCCTTTCAAGGGTGCCAAGGAACCCTCAGACAGCCCCTGTCACTGCAAACCCTCCTCAGTTTGTGCCCCACTCCTGGTTTTACTCGACAGGGCTTTCCCAGGAACCTCCAGCATCCCAGCTCCCATCTGCAGCCCCAGAGCCCCATAAAAGCCCCTCCAATTCCTGCCACACACACGGGCATCCCTTTCCCTTTGTCCTGCTGGGGTATCAGGGCCAGGCTCTGCTCTTCCAGCCAGACCCAGGGGTGATGGCAGCAAGGACTTGGCAGTGCTGCCCCTATGTACAGAACCAGGAGAAGGCACCTTTCTCATCATCATTCCCCCATGGGGCCAGTTTTTCTCTGGAAAACTTTATTTCTCTTGCTTCGTGTCCCTTTGCATGTAAATTCAGGCTGGGGCTGGTTCCCAGCACCCATCAGACGCTCAGAACTGGAAAAAACCCCACCCATCCTGCAGAAGAAGAAGGTTTGGGGAGGCCCCGGGCAGTGGCACCAGGCTCTGGGGACCAACACGAGTGGCAGAAGTACCCAAAGGTGTTTTTCAGTGGAGTCACAGTTCAGTGCTCACCCACAGCCAATAACGAGCAACAACCGGGGGGTGGAGGGATGGGGGGGCAGAGCCTGGGGGAAACTATTTCTGCATCAGAGCTCAGCTTGGGGGGCCTCACTGTGCTTCCCTGGGGCCTGGCTGCCTCAAAGGTTCCATGGAGGAGGCTCTTGGAAGTGCCAAATGGGGTGTGGAGAAGGGGTGGGCATGGCTGGTGCCCAAGTGACTCCTTATTTCGGCCATTCCCCCCTCTCATCTACTCCCTGGAAGCGCTCAAAAAACACGTGGATGTGGCACTTGAGGGCATGGGTTAGTGGTGATCATGGTGGTGCTGCTGAGGTGATGATCCTAAACGTCTTTTCAAGCCATAATGATTTTGTGATTGACTCATGCTTTCATGTTTTTACATTTCTGGTCTCCCTGGGATGCAGGGATGGGAGCTGGGAGACCCATCCCACTGCATCCCACAACAAACAACTCCACAAACATCTCCTGTTCTTACCCCATTCCTGCTGCAACTCTTGGCTACTGGGCCACCATCAATCCCTGCCAGTTCCCTTCAGGGCCAAACACCCTGGGGGGACCTGTGGAGCTGGGGGGAAACCCTGGGGGTCACCCCCATCCTGTCCCCCCAGGGATGTGGCCAGGCAGCACCAATCTCATCCCCTGGGCACATCTCGTGCTCAGCCCAGGTTTGGCACCTCCTGCTTTGCAGATGGGCTCATCCCCAGCTCTGCTGCAGGTCCACACCAGCCCTGGCCACCTGCAGGGAATATTGGCACCACGGGGAGCCAGCAGGGGACACGAGGGTGGACAGTGCCCGGGGACAGGAGGGTGGACAGTGCCCGGGGACAGGAGGATGGATAGTGCCCGGGGCCAGGAGGATGGACAGTGCCCGGGGATATGAGGATGGACAGTGCCCAGGGACACGAGGGTGGACAGTGCCCGGGGACAGGAGGATGGACAGTGCCCGGGGACAGGAGGATGGACAGTGCCCGGGGCCAGGAGGATGGACAGTGCCCGGGGATATGAGGATGGACAGTGCCCAGGGACACGAGGGTGGACAGTGCCCGGGGACAGGAGGATGGACAGTGCCCGGGGACAGGAGGATGGACAGTGCCCGGGGACAGGAGGATGGATGAAGCCCAGGGAGCCGTGGTTGGATGGTGCCCAGCCCACAGGCACGGCCGCCCCAGCGTCTGCACCGCATTCAAAACCAGCCCCGAGGGAAAGTCCCCAGCGGGGAGGATTTACATGAGCAGGAAAGGGGCCGCGCTCGGAGCAGCAGCTTTGCCATTTTTAGGTACTGGGGCCAGGGTGGTGGGAGCAGCCGCTGTTTCTGCAGCAGCACAGGTTGGATGTTTGCCTGCCCTGGGCACTGAAATATGGCTGATCTGGGCACCAGGCTCTGGCTGCTCCCGGTGACCCTCTGGCTGTTGGCTCTGCTCACAGGTAGGCACCAAACGGGATTTGCACTTCAGAGCAAGGAGCCAGGACAATGGCCTGGGGGGTGTCCCCTGCTCGTGGCCTTCCCGTGGCCTTCCCCTTAGCTCTGCCTCTCAGGGCAATAATTTTAAGCTTTGTGCTGGTCTCTCTCAGTCCTGCTCTGTGCTGGGAGCCTCCCAGGGAGCCCAGGAGGGCACACAGGGCTCAGAGCCCAGTGCCTGCCTTGGGTTTGGGTTGTGCTTCCCTTGGGGGTGTGGAGCCAGGACACATTCTGGGGCAGGCAGGTGGCTTTGGCCAAGGGGGTGCAGAGCCAGCCTGGCTGGGGCTGCAGGTGGCAGGAAAGAAGGGTTCTTGAGGTTTTTTTAACCATTTATTACTCTCAGAGGCCTGGGGATGGGGTTGGTACATCCCCGAGGCCATGGCCAAGCCACATCTCTGCTCTGTGGGATTCAATGCCCAGGAGCAGAGGAGAAATGGCAGAAAAAAGGGTTTGGGGGTGATTTGTGGGGTCTGTGTGAACATCCCTGCGCTGTTCCCCCTGGAGAAGCAGCAGCAAAACCCAGAACATGGCTCCTGTCCCCTTCCAGTTCCTCTTGCCTCGTGCAGAGACATCCACAAGAACCTGCAGCAGAACCCACCCTCAGAGGGAAGCGTGTGCCCACAGGACAAAGGGCGTGTAAAGGGCTCCTGTGGTGGCCACACAAGTCCAGCATGGATTCAAGGCTGCAGGGTTTGAACTTGGCTTTCATGATGGCTTCGGGGAGGACAGGGGAAGTTCAGCCCACCTGTGGCTGCAGTGGAACTCCTGACCTGGAGGGGTGTGAGGGCTTTCAGGTGAGGGACCAGCCTGGCCTTCCTTTGGAAACCTGGAGAGCAAAGCCTTGGCCAGTGGCACTGCAGGTGACAGAGACACACAGCCAGGGCACAGCCAGGACAAAGGGCATCTCCTACCCTGGAAAAAAAATGGAATGGGATTGGAAGGGAGGATTTGCCTGCAGAGGTGTCGATGCTGAATATGAACAGGGCAGCAGGACCTGGAAGGGGCTCTGGGGAAATGAGAGGAGCCCTTGTCCAAGCCAGGAGGTCCCTGCAGGCTGGGGGTCTGCAGGAGGGTGGCACAAAGCTCAGGCTGGGGAACTGAACATTTCTTCTTCTGTTCCTTCTTCTCCTTCTGGGGATAGGGAGGTTTGCAGCTGCCCTGCAGGGAGGTGCTGCAGCCCCTCCGTGCCAGCTCCTCCACGGGGTTTGGTGAATCTCCATCGAGAGGAGGGAGCTGGGCACTGAAGCGGGGCAATAAACAGGGCTGGGGCTTCCTGCCCAGCTGCAGCAAGAGGAACCAGGCCCAGCAGCACTGGAGCTGCGGGCAGGGCACCCGTGGGTGCTGGGGGGGTCCCCACCTCACCCTGCTTCCTGCACTGCAGGTCCCACAGCACCAACCCACAGCCCTTGTCCCAGGGGGCTGTGTGGCCACCGGATCTGGGAACACCCCTGGCCATCACAGGGCTCTGAGCCCAGGAAATACCAGCAGGGAAAGGTTTCTGGTTGGTTCAGAGAGTGGAAATGCAGAGCTGGGAGTATCTGGAGCATTCCCAAGAGGGACCAGCCTCGGGGACATTATAGGGAGCAGGTGTCACTGGAGTATCAACCAGAAAACAACCTGGAAAACTTCCAGGAGACAGGATGGAAATTGAAGGGTTTGTACCCAAATCTGTGCTGCCCCAGGTCCTCTGAGAGGGCTCTGTTGTTGCTCCTCAAGAGCTCCATCCTATATGGAGTGGGCAGGAAGGACCCAGGGCACAACCATCCCACTGGGGACATCCTGGTGGGCTCCTGGCCACGATCTCACACCCTTCTCCTGTCTTGCAGGTGGGATCTCAGCAGACAAGGACAACACCTGGAACAGCACAGGTACCCTCAGACCCGCTGGGCCCTTCCCCCAGGGTCTCTCCTGTCCCCACAGAACCGCTGTCCCACCACCCTCAGGCCTTTCCCCCCCCAAAGGCCGTTCCCAGGCTGTGACATCCCCCATGGCTCATCCCCAATCCTGCACCTTCCTCTGCCTCTGCAAAGCCAGATCTGCCTTGTCCTTCCTGAGCACCCACACGTTTTCCCTCTGCAGCTGCTGCATGACCGAGCCTGGGAGCAGCACTGGGCTTGTCCCATAGCTCTTGTGCCATTGTCCTTGTGCCATTGTCCTTGTGCCATTCCCACCCATGGGGCTCTAAGGGTGACCTCTGCAACCCAAACAGGCTCTCAAAGTCACCACTCTGGGACTAAAACATGGACAGAAAAATACAAAATAAACCAAAAGGCACAAAAATGTGGAAGCAAAATAGAAACCAGCTGGGATTCCACAGGCTGTCATTTTGGAGCTAGGATAAACTAAATGTGCACAGAGAGGGGTGGGAGCAGGACAGAAGTGTTGGAGCAAAGGTATTCCCTCAGAAAATTGGCATTTCCATTAAAAGCAGACTTCCACTAAAAGCCTCAGATTTCATAGAATCACAGAATATCCTGATTGGAAGGGATCCACAGGGATCATCCAGTCCCACTCCTGGCCCTGCCCAGACCCCCCAACAATCCCACCCTGGGCATCCCTGGCAGCGCTGTCCAAAGGCTCCTGGAGCTCTGGCAGCCTCGGGGCTGGGACCATTCCCTGGGCGAGTCTGGGATGAGGATAATCCACCAAAACCAAGGCAGCATGAAAATGGGAAGCTCTTCGTTTGGGAAGTGCTGAGGGGCTCTGACGGGAGTGTCTGCAGTGCCAGCCTTGTCCCCTGCAGGTGGCAAATGTCCCCCAGTGCACCAGAACCTGCGGTATGTGGCTGTCAAGAAGAACATGCCCGTCTACCTCATGTGCTACTCCCAGGAGCCCCAGGTCATGCAGTGGTACAAGACAGCAGAGTCCAGGGATGACCTCTCTGTGCTGGATCAGAACACGTCCAGCTACAGCATCGAGAGGACAAACGCCTCCATCAACCTCACCCTGTTCAGGGCCACCCACCAGGACAGCGGGGTCTACGTGTGTGACAGGAAGGGCCTGGTGCAGAAGGAGCAGCTGCACTCGTGTGGGACAGAGCTCCGGGTCATGGGTGAGTGGCAGCTCCCTGTCCTCCTGCACGCCAGGAGATGCTTTTTCTCCTCCTCTCCCATTTCCCCCTCCATAGCAACCTCACATGGTGCTCCCACACCTCCTTCTCTCCCTGTGCTGGTGGGACCCTCCCTGACCCAGCTGTGAGTGCTCTATGGCACCACAGAGGTTCTGTCCCTCACTGCCAGCCCCAAGGAGCAGGACAACCTCCCTGGGTCTGTCCTGGCATGTCCATCCTGCAAAAACCAGGGACATGTTCCTCTAACAAATCAGATTTGTCCTGCTCCTGGTGCCTGCCAGGTGCTGCCCAAGGTGTCCCATCCCAGAGCTGCTCCCTGATGCCAATCCTGGGGGCAGCTGCAGTGCTCTGGTCTCTCCCAATGCAGAGGACAGGTCACCCTGGTCCCCACACACCCCCTTGGTGACACACTCTGGCCATGGTGAGTTCATCCCTCTCCCTGCAGCCTGGCACAGAGGTGACACCTCCCTGTGCTGCTGCTCCCAGGTACCAGCAGCATCCAGCAGATCCAGAACAGGAACACACTGAAAGATGCCATCATCATCATTCAGTCCATCCTGCTTGTCATCTTCATCAGCATTCCCATCCTCCTCCTCCTAGATAAGGCAAGTGACAGTGCCTCCAGCAGGGGGGATGTCCCCAGCTGGGCTCCCAGCAGTGTCCTGCAGTGCATCCCAGGCAGGCCAGTCCTGGGCATGGGATGGGTTTGGGTTGTGGGTGGGAACATGGATATCTGAAGTGGGAACAAAACCATCTCAAATGCTGTCTGGGGACTGCATGGATGTGCCTGAGGAAGTGGTAGGACCTTGCCTGGGGGACCAAGGCTGGGGACAGGGGATCCTGGTGGGTGCTGACACCAACCTGTGACTCTCCATAGGGTGAAGACAAGAAAAGCCCAGAGGAGGAGCACACCTATGAGGTAATTAATGATAGCAGGACCTCCCTAACATCACCCTGAGCCTTGACAAAGGAGGTTCTGCCCCTGCTGGGTGTCTGCCGGGGGTCACCTTGCAGCCCCTTCCTTGGGAGGAGGATCAGGGCACCTTTGTCCCAAATTAAGCATCAGCTGTGCTGAGCTGCCCCAAGAAGGAGCCAATGCACATCCAACATCCAACCATCTCCATCCTCCCTCCCTGTCAGAAGCTGCTCCAGTCTCAAGGGCTCTGGGAGGGTCCCCAGGGGGGTGTCCCAAGGGATGTGCTGTGGCTGGAACCTCCTCCCATGTCCTCTCCTTGTCGTTGCTGCAGGGGCTGGAGGTGGAGCAGATGGCCACCTACGAGGACATCACTCCTTTCCGGGACGTGAAGGCCAAGTGGGCAGTGGGGGAGCACCCAGGTGAAGAGTGAGGGGTCCTGTGCCCTCTGCCAGGCCCTGCCAGCACCCTGCCAGCCCCCATGGGGACAGATCCCCTGGAGCACGGCTCTGCCTGGATCCCGGGCTGCCAACAGCTGCACAGCCCAGCTCAGGGCTGGGATCCTGCTGCCCTGGGGTGCTCACGTGTCTGGGCTGTGTCTCTGAGGCTGCCCCACCCCAGCTGTCACTGTCCCCACCTCGCTGACCAACCCCTAAAGCCTCTGTAGAAATTAGGAGCCACCTGTGATCCCCCCAGTAGCAAACTGGTCCCACAGCCCAGGCAGCCCCACAGCCAGCACTGAGCTCCAGCCTGGTCAGTGCCATGGAAGGACTGGGAATGAGGGATCTGCTCCAGCCCCACCACCCTGGGAAGGACAGGACCAGGCACTACAAGGACATTGCCAACAGCACCGTGTGGGTGTTGTGAGAAGTGGATTTGGGGCCACTCTTCAACTGTCAAAGCCATGGCTGTGTCCACAGGCCCAGCTGCAGAGGTCTGAGGTGGAGGATCCCCAAAAACGCCTCTTTTTCTCCAAAGACTATGGAAAAGCTGGGGAGAAAGGTCTCATCCAAAGGTTTGCTGCTCCCCAGGCAAGAGCTGGCCCCTGTCACAAGGTCATCCCATGGTGAGGGACAGGTGGGAAACATCTGGGAAAGTGTGAATTGTGGGACACAAACCTCCAACTGCTTTTGAAGCCCTAATAAAGGTAATGGGCAAATCCTCATCCTGCTCCATCCTGCCATGCCTATTCCAGGCGTGTCCCATAACCCTGGTGCCAATTTCCTGGGAATAACAAGCAGCTTTTGGGGTCCAGCTTAGCTGGAAACCAAACTTCACCTCTTCAAACTTCACCCCGAGGGCAGGCAGGGATGGAAAACCAAGAGCAGATATGAGGCTTCCCATAGGGACATCAACAGTCCCAAAACATCAGCTTGGGATGGGACAAAGAGGATCACCAGGACCCAAAACAGGAGAACAGGGCCCAGGACCAGCAGCTCCACTCTCAGCTAAATCTGGTCCTGAAGGAGAAGCTAAAAAACATCTTGAGATTGGGTTTGTAATTAAATTATCTTGGCATGGCAGCAGCAGCTGAGGGTGGTGGGCTCGGGGCCAGCCAGGCACCCAAACTGGGGCTGGGGGGCACAGTGGGGGTGGGGGCTTGGCCAGACAAGGGTGACAAGGACATGGTGGCTCAAACTGTCCCCTCTCAGAGAGCCCAAGGCCTCTGTGTCCTGATGGCTCACAACATTTTGGGGTCCAAGCAGCTCCTGCAACTGCTCTGAACCCCAAAAGCAGCAAGAGAAGGGTAAAATTCTAAGCAAAAAGGGCATTTCAGGAGTAATAGGATAGTTCTTTACCAGTAAAGCACCTCTGTGGAAAACTGGAATTCATTTTAAACAGCACAAATACCAGCACTTTAAAATTGATTTTCATTAGTTAAATAAAACTACCCCAAATTAGTTCTGCCACATATATATAAAAGTTATTTAAGCATATTTCACTTATAAAATGGGTTAATTAAAAAAGGAGCATTCACAGGGAGGGAAAAGAACTGGCTGTTCCCGGTTTCCATGTTTGCCAAGATTTTAGGACTAGCAGAGCTCATCCCTCCATTCCTTGTTTTCAGTTTTCAAATGGAAGATGGAAGTTTTTTCTGGCCTTCCCACTCCAGATTCCTCAGGTCTGTGTAAACAGCTTACTCAAATGATGGAATAGAATAATAGAAAATATAAAGAAAATTTGCTGTTTGTACCTGGTGTGGAACCACTGATGTCAAAAGCAGTTTTTGTAGCCCCAGTCCTGCTCTGCTGCTCCCTCAGCCCAGGGCTTTGGCCTCCTTTAAAATGGCATAAGTAAATAAATATTTCTGTAGTGCTGTTGGTTTATTTGAAATGCTTGGAGTAGTTTCTAAGGAGCCTGAAGATGGGGGTTGGTTTCATTCTATACTGAGAGTGGTCTGTGTTTAAACACATTTAATGTAAATAAATATATCAGTATATACAGCCCAGGCTCTGGGTTTTGTCCTGATTTCTGGCATCGACTCATGGAATCACTCAGGTTGGAAAAGCCCTCTAAGATCATTGTGTCCCCCAGCACTGCCAAGGCCACCACTAGCCCCTGTCCCAAAGTGCCACATCCACACAACTTTTAAATCCTTCCAGGGATGGAGATTCCACCACTGCCCTGGGCAGCTGTGCCAGGGCTGGACACTCCTTTCAAGGAAGGAATTTTCCCCAATATCCAACCTAAACCTCCCCTGGCACGGCTTGGGGGTGTTTCCTCTTGTTCTTGGGAGAAGAGACCGACCCCACCTGGCTACAACCTCCTTCCAGGGAATTGTAGGGAGGGAAAATCCCTGTTTTCCATGGGGATGCTCAGGCAGATATGTGGGGTTGCAGTCCTGGAGAACTGAACCTGGGGGTTCAGCCTCATCTTTCCACAGGAGTTCAGTGAAACACAGCAGTTCCAGCTCTGGTAAATAATCCCCATAAATCTGAAATGGAATTTCACTCGGAGCTGTGAGTTAGGAGAGAGAATCCCCCACACCCTAAACCCTCTGCAGAGCTGGGCTGTGGCTCAGTAGCAGCTCCTCGGTCAGGATTCCTCCAGGGTGGGAATCACCCGGGGTCCTGGAGCCCACGGTACCTCCAGGAAAAGATGTTTCATTTGCTTAAAGGGGAAAGGTGGGTGGGCACGGAGCCATCCTGAAGAGAATGGAGGGGGTTTTTCTCTTCCAAAGAATGTGGAAATCACAGAGTGTGGCGCTGCTTTAGATGGGATGCTGCGGGTTGGAAATGCAGGAGTTGGAGAGCCGGAAAATGGCCCGGCTGAGGTTTGGGAGCCGCTTATGCAACCGCGGCTGTGCCCGCGGCTCTGCCCGGCCCGGAGCTCGTCATGCGCCGCTTCTGCCTCATTTACTGCCCAGACAGCGCCGGGGACAAACCCAGCCTCGGGCAGCCCTCGGCCCGGATCACCCCGGCCCCTCCGTGCCGGCTGCGGCACAAATCGTGTGAATCGAGCTCCGCTGTCAGCGGCGGCGCTGCTCGGGACACGCAGGAGCTGCACCGACACCGCAGCGTCATTCAGGGCCGGGCTGCGGAGCTGCGGAGCTGCGGCTCGGCTCATCCCCGAGCAGCGCTGACAGATTTAAACACGACCTGGAGGAGAAAACACAAAAACACGCCCAGATGTTGCCGCTATGGGGTGACGGGACACCTGATAGCGGCAGGACCTGCTGTTCCCTCTGCTGCCAGCACTGACATTTCCCTGTGACACCACCGCGTCTCCAACAGCAACACCCGGGGGCTTCTCAGAACAGCCCTGCTCTCCCTCATGTTTATCGAGCAGCTCTCCTCTCTCTACTCCAGCAGCTCCAGCGGCTCCGGGGGTGATGCTGCTGCTTGGAAACCGAAGGCACACACAGCAAACGCGGGGCCTGGGGGAGCCAAATCACCTTCCAACACAGGACATCCCCTGGACACCAGACAAAGGCCAAACCAGTCTGGTTTGGGGAAATGGGGGCTTTATGCAGAGTAAAAGTCCTTTAAATACCCCCTGGAGCTGCCCATCCCAGGTTCTCTCTTGTTTTTCTCAAATGCAGGGATGGTTAAGATGTGTCCTCTCTTCTTCAAGGCCAGGTTGGACGGGCCTTGGAGCACCCTGGGGCAGTGGAAGGTGTCTCTGCCCATGGCGGGGGGTGGCACGGGATGGGCTTTAAGGCCCCTTCCAACCCAAACCACTCCAAGATTCTCTGATTCCCTTCCCCATCCCTCCTATCTCCTTTCCACACCATTCCTCCTCTTAATCCCATGGCATTTCACATTTGCATCTCAGGCAGGAGCAGTAAGATGCACATGACCAGGTTCTCCCACAACCTTGTCCAGCTGAGGATCAAAGAAAGCTCCCAGAGCTCTGGATTTGCACTGGGCAAGTTGGAATCCAAACCAGCACCAGGGCAGGACAGCTCCTTGTCACATCTACGAAAAACCAGCTCAGCAAAAATGTTTGCTGAACTTTTGACATTTGGGGAGAAATTGGAAGCAATTCCTTGGCAGAAATAGGATTCATCTGACAACATGCAGCCAGCTCTGTCCCCAAAAACAGTAGAGGAAAATATCACAGAATTATGAAATCCTTTGGGTTGGAAAAGGTTTCTAAGATCATCAGTCCAACCATTCCCCCAGCACTGCCAAGGCCACCACTAACCCATGTCCCCAAGTGCCACATCCACACAGCTCTAAATCCCTCCAGAGATGGGGACTCCACCACTGCCCTGGGCAGCTGTGCCAGGGCTGGACACTCCTTTCAGGAAGAGCTTTTCCTTAATATCCAACCTAAACCTCTCCTGGTGCCACTCTCCACTTGCTTTAAGCCAGAAATGTCCCAAGCTGGCTGGTCAGCCCTGTGAACTGTGGGCCAAGGCTGCAGAGCCAGGCAGGAACATCAGGAGGACATAACCAATTCCACCACAATCTGATTTGGGGTGGGTCTTGCTGTGATGAGGAAACTTTTAATTGCAATAAACAGGAAAATATGACGAAATCATGGAGCACTGGTCTCATCCTGAGGCAAACAAAGCTCCCCAAGCTGCACATCTGTGAAAATGCCTGTGATGAGGTAGCACCACAGTGAACAATTGTGCATTTATGCAGGGGGAAGGTGCAGAGGTGTTGTTGTGATCATGGACACACAGATCCATTTTAAACAGACCCCCTGCTATATAAAAGGGGGAGTCCACAGTTTTCTTCACCAGGTGAAAGGAAGAAACATTCCCAACAAAGCCACACCTGAGCAGCTCACCAGCAGAAATGGCTCCAGGTACATTTTATTTCAGTTTTAAAGGATTTCCAGTGCTGGGTGTGTAGGGTGACAGGAGATGATGATGATGGGGTGGTTCTGTGGTGGGCTACACACACTCCTTGCCATCCCTAAATTAAAATATGGCAACTTCTAAATCCATGAAAAAGAAAACCTTTCCACAACCTTAGCGTGACTCTAATTCTTGAATTAATCTTTAACCTAAAGTGGACAGGGAGAGTGTTGTGAGCTTGAAGAACAGTTATAATAGTTACTATTATTATAAATGTGATAGTTACTATTACTATAAATGTTAGCAGGCATAATAAACCTTATATTCCAAACTTCAGACAGGGATGAGGATGATGTCTAATAATGTCCAAGTCCTACAGGCTCCAGGGTATTCCTGCTGCTAAGGGTCATTTTTTGAGATGAGCTTTGTGGTCTGTGTGAGCACAAGTGGACACTTGTGTTGGGTGTCATGGGCTGAAAACCTTTAGGCTTGTCCAAGATCAGCAAATCCTAAAGGTGTGACCCAGGGAGCAAAAGCAGCTGGTCACAGCACAGGTCTTGTCCACCAGCTCTTGTCTCAATGAGGGCAGGGACAAGGCCTAGGGGAAAACATGAATATGTCAGGGAAAACCTTAGGGACATTCCTTAGTTTTCATGGAGCAACCACAATTCCAGCCAGGAAAACGCTGCTGGTTGCACTGGGAGCAGCCCCAGCCCCAAGGGCAGGTCCAATGAAAGGGTCTCCCTCGATTTTGGGGAGGGCTGAGCCCACCCAGTGTTCAACAGGGCACCAAGGAAGGTGAGTGTGGATCCAGCACAGCCAGAACAAGCTGGGAATGAATTTCCAGGTGCCACCTCCTCCTCAGCACAGTCCCCAAGGACTCCCAACACCTTCCTCTCCACTTTGCAGGGTCCTGGCTCTCTCCTCTGGCCATTGCTGTGATCACCCTGGGACTGCAGTGGCCACAGCCAGCTGCCACCTTCCCGGCCGTGCCCCTGTCCAGCCTGTTTGCCAACGCTGTGCTGAGGGCTCAGCACCTTCACCTCCTGGCTGCAGAGACCTACAAAGAGTTTGTGAGTGCTGTGGCCTGAGGGCACCTCTTCTATGTTTCCTTGATGGCTCCAGGACTGTAGAACCTCCCAGAGAATTCCCAGCTGTTGCTGTCTTTGCCAGCTCTCAGGGAGGAGAAAAAAACCTTAAGAGGATAGGGCAGATTGTGTCCCATCAACCTGGACACTGTCACCTCTCTGTCCCCTCTCTGATGCCTCCTTGGGGCCATTTCCACCTGTGTCCAGACCCACTTCACAGGGGCAGCTGGGAGGTGGCACAGATATTTTGCAGGACTTCCCTGTGTTGGCCACCTTTGTCCCTGGGAGGGTCTGAGTGCTTAAACCCAGCAAGTGTCTGCTGCTGCCCAGGAGCTGGCACAGGCTGTCCCTTTGGCACAGGCTGATCTTATCCTTGGGAGAACCTGTCCCAGGTGTGTTCTATTCCTCCTCCTCCTGCAGTTTGCCCGGAGCAGTGTCTGCCCATCCTTGTGACACCCTGTGGTGACACTGAGTCACCTGCTGTCCACGGGCACAACTGGCCCTTACTGATGAGCACCACCTTGCCCTAGGGAGAGGGAGACCTTCAGGGCAGCTGTTGTGCCAACACACAAACTCCTGTTTCCCAGCTCTCCACCCTGTCCAGAGGCACCTCCTGTCTCCCATTTATTCCTTGCAAAGAGGAACTGTGCAGGACAGCTTGGGAATTCTCTGTGCTCTTCTCCAGTCCATGGGCAGCAGAGCTGAGTGTGTCTGGGATGTCTCCACAGGAACGCAGCTACATCCCAGAAGACCAAAGGCACACCAACAAAAACTCCCAGGTAGCCTACTGCTACTCAGAAACCATCCCTGCTCCCACAGGAAAGGAGGATGCCCAGCAGAAATCGGTGAGTTCTGACCTGGGGCAGGCACAGACCTGTTTGTAGAGTCCACACTGCAGGATCAGAGGGTTTCCACCTGTGAGACCTTTGGTGTTTTCATCTTCCTCTCTCTTCTTTGCTATTTAAACCCTGCAGACTCCTCTGGGTTAAATCATATTCCCAGCTCCAGGATGAGAACATTGCTGTCTGCACAGGACATGGGGCTGGGTGCTGCCTTCAGCCTGCAAACTGAAGCTGCAGGAGCAGTGTCCCCCTCTGGGTCACTCCAGGCTGTTCCAGTGGGAGCAGAACCCTCCACCAAACACCACACGTACTCAGCTTTGACCCTTTTGTGCCTCAATTTCAGGACATGGAGCTTCTCCGATTTTCCCTGGTTCTCATCCAGTCCTGGCTGACCCCAGTGCAGTACCTGAGCAAAGTGTTCACAAACAACTTGGTTTTTGGCACCTCAGACAGGGTGTATGAAAAGCTAAAGGACCTGGAAGAAGGGATCCAAGCTCTGATGAGGGTAAGTCCCAGCATGACTGTGGAATAACAGAGATCTCCCAGGCATGGGGCACTCTCGAGGATCCACACACCATAAGAAATCTCCCTGCCTCCCACAGGGCATCCTTTGGACTTTGCTTCCCTTTAGATAAAAAGATCCTGACCCCCCAGTGCACAGGTCCCATCACTGAGGAGGGTAAGGAGACACTACAGCACTGCCACAACCCCTGAGGGGGTAGAATCCACCAGGAATCAAAACATTACAGATCCAAAATCTTTCCAAACCCAGCACCAAAGAATTCCCAGTTGCTGAAATACATCAGACAAACAGCAGCACAATGTTTGTTACATCTCCAGGCAAAGTACTTTGAAATGGGGCAAACTTTGCAAGGTTTGCAACCTCACAACATTTTAAAAACACATTTTTGTGCAGGGAAGGACTTCCTCTGGTGTTTCCCTCTTCCATTAATACAACACTCCAAGCTGAGAGCTGAAGGGTGATCTCTCCAAGGAAGACCTTGTCAGAGAATCCCAGAATGATTTGGGTGGGAAGGGACCTTAAAGCCCACCCAGTGCCACCCCTGCCATGGGCAGGGACACTTTCCACTGTCTCAAGGTGCTCCAAGCCCTGTCCAGCCTGGCCTTGGACACTTCCAGGGATGCAGGGGCAGCCACAGCTTCTCTGGGCACCCTGTGCCAGGGCCTCCCCACCATCACAGGGAGGAATTTCTTCCTGAAACTTAACCTGAATGTCCCCTCCTTTAGTTTAAAATCATTCCCCCTTGTCACTCTCCCTCTCTCTTATAAGCCCCTTTAAGGTCTTCATAATTTGGAGTTTGTTGTTTTAAATTTAATTGCCCATTATCTGCCAAGACACCCGTCAGTTATGCTTATTCTATAAGTTTATCTGTCAGCATCACCCTGAAGCAGTAACTGTGAGAAATGAGTCTGGGCCATTATTTACATCTTCTGGCAGTTAAACAACTCTGCAAGTCAGGCCCTGTGAGCAAGCACAGACCTTCTATGCTGGAGTAAGCAGGCAAAGGAATCAGGACCACTGCAGCTTTTGCTCTGCATTCCATGTGTGTTTGGGCATTGGGGAGCCACACACAGAAATGACACAAATCCTCTCTTTTCACCAACTGATTTCCCTTTTCACCTTTTATGACACTTTTTACTTCACCAAAACCATTCTGTTGCTGAGCACAGCACAGAGTGCTGATCTCCAGATGGAGATGTGGGACTGGATCAGAGCTTTGGGAAAGTGGGGGAAGAGAGAATTATTTGTGCAGTTCCCCATCTCCTTGGCTGGAGGGGCTGCAGAGAGACCCTGTGATTTTGCCTTTATTTTAAGCTCCCCCCAGGACACTCCTCCCTCCCTGCAGCCCCGTGTGTGTCACTGGCACACTCAATGTGGCATCACCCCTCGGTACCACCTCCACCAGGGCGTTCTGCCACACACTCCCAAAACCACGCCTGAATCCCATTTGAGAGCGGCGGGGGAATCCCCCTGACACCTCCCAGAGCTCGGCAGGAGGTTTTTCCCTGGGAGATGGCCCTGCCCGGCCCCGCCTCTCCCGGGATGTCCCCGTTGTCCCGCAGGAGCTGGAGGAGCGGAGCCCGCGGGGCGCTCAGGTGCTCAAACCCACCTACGAGAAATTCGAGCTCCACCTGCGCGGCGAGGACGCGCTGCTCAAGAACTACGGGCTGCTGTCGTGCTTCAAAAAGGACCTGCACAAGGTGGAGACCTACCTAAAGGTGATGAGGTGCCGGCGCTACGGAGAGGGGAACTGCGCCCTCTGAGCCCACCCCGCTCCTGGGAGAGGAAACTGGAGAATAAAACCCGCTACTGCCGACACGAGTGTGGCTTTTGGGGGATACAGGAT
>VWYP01028387.1:5619-31820 GCA_013400435.1 Pycnonotus jocosus | reverse complement strand
GCTGCAGAGGCACCACTGACCATTCAAAATTCAAAATTCCAAATCAACCTAGCAAGCAAAAATAAAAGAAGATTATCTAAAAGTGTGTCTGATGCAGTCCTCTAATTCTGTCTCCTCTCATTTAATATCAAGAGTGATCAATACCTGATCATTCAATACCAAGAGTGATCAATACCTGATCATTCAATCCCTGATCTTGTACTGCTGTCAGGTGTGAGGAATGGATAAATTGGTTTAAAATAGGTCAATGGGGAGGCTGAGAAAAATTTGACATTTTTGGGTGTGAGGATGGCACCACACGTTTAAGGATATTGTATAAAATTACATGAAATAGTAGAAGATTAAGGATGCCATTATATTTTTAAATATTTACTCTCTTTTAATCACAGATTTTAAAAACTCAAGAGTATAATCAAATACAGATCTATACAGAATTTTGGGCATATGTATAATTAACATAATACATTAAGAGTTTCTTTTTAGAATACAAAACTTGAAGGCCTAATCAGTAACCAGCAAGTGCTAATTACACGCTGAATTTATATTTGACAGATAATATTTTGAAAAGCACCTGATTTTCAAAGCACTGAAAATTGAAAGCACAAGCAGACTTTCAAGTGAGACATCCAGCATCAATTGCATTTTTGTGAGGGGAAATTATTTTGAATACACTTCCTCACGGGTGTGTTTGTGTGTGTGTTTATGTGATGATGAATGAACCCAACTAAAACTAATTTTTTTTTTTTAAAGGTAATGAATTCCCGCTTCAAATTTAAATTCCAGATGTGGAGTCTCCTTCTCTGGAGATATTCAAAACCTGCCTGCATGTAATCCTGTGCAGCCTGCTCTGGGGTGACCCTGCTTTCTGCCTGGATACTGAAAGTTAGGATACAGAATAAAGTGTGCTTCAGATAATTCTGAGTAAAAACGTTTGAGAAAAACTTCTCTCCAAATGGATATTGGTCACACTGTATTATTTTTATGGTGTTTGTGTATAACAAGGTGCAAAAAATTTTCCAATTTTGCCAAACAAAATCACGTTCAGAAAATGAAACCACACATTAATTTAAGGAAGGCAAACACAGCAAGAAGCTGCAGTAGTTAAAGTGCCAATGTGTAGAACTTCCTGCAGCATCCTTTATTAACATTGCAAATATCGAAGTATTTAAAAGCAAAATTTCTAGGTGTATTCCCAGGTAGGATGCATAATGAGATCCCAGAAAAAATGTCAGGAATTTTCTATTCTTTCAGCTTTCCTGGCATTCCAAAAGTAGCAATACCTTGACTCCCCTTGCTCTCAATAGAAAAAAAACAAAACAAACCAAACTTATTTAAATAAAGAGATGCCATTTAGCACAGAGCCCATGGCAAGGATAGCACGAGGGTGAGTCCTCCTTATCAGCTCTGCAACCTGATAAACACACAGCTACAAGTGCTTTAAATCCTGCACCTCAAAGTGACAATATCATGGGTTCAGCATAAAACCACTTTGATTTCCTTACACTGCATCTGACTTGAGCCTTCATTAATTCCAAGAAAATCAGTAGGTGATTAAAGCAATTAGCACATTTTGATTTTTTCACAACTCTGTAGCTACTTTTAAGCTGCGTGTGATCCTTCTATCATTAACTTGGCATTTTTGTTGCAACTGAAACATGATCTAAGCCTCAATAATCACAGCCCTGTGATTGCAAGCCATCAGAAATCAGGTGAGTTACAGCAAAAAAAAAATTATGATTCACACAAGATTAACACATTGTATTGCCATGCTCTTTACTAGAAAGGGGTACTGATATCCAAACAGTGGGAAATGGGTTTATATTGTAAAATTATTTCTTTTTAATGCACCTATCTAATCTGATTATTTATAACACTGCTGCTAGGTACATTTATTTGACTCCTGTAGTTAAGCCTATTATTTTGGGGTAGAAGGTCACAAGCTAGGAAAAACCTGCCTGATGAAGGTAAAATTTTTTCCCCAGCATAAAACTGCTCTTCCTATTCTATCCATTAATTGCTGTTAGATATGCTTCACTAATGATTCACTAAAATAAATTCTATGGATTTTTTTTTCTCCTCACTGCAGATGGAGAGAAAAGATCTCTGCCACAATTCTCTGAAGCCATGCATTTACATATGTAGCTACTCTCATTAATTTTCATTTTCATGACTCAAGACAAACTGACATTTTTCTCTTCGCTAGTTAAGTAAATTCTTTTCACAGTATTTCAAAGGCTGTTTTCAGCCCATGTTTTTTGTCAGCACATTGAAGTTTTCTGGTGTTTGAGGCTGACAAGCATTAGTATCCAGACATTTACATTGCATCAAGCTATTCATAAGAAAAAGTTTCAAATCAAACCCCAGAAGCTGTGACAGTGGTTTTTTTTAATCACTAAACCAGACTTACACAGTCAGACTTAAAAAGACAGGGAGGAAAAAAAAACAAAAATCAGAGCAGTTATGATTTGAACTTAGAGTGAAAAATAATGCAAATAAAGACCATCTTAGTATAACCAGCATCAGATAGGACACACAAATGCATCTCCCAAAGGGGACTTTTTTAATATATTAATTATCTTGGGTGGAAGTAATATATCTGTTAAAAGACCTGAGAGCACCAACACATCTTTTATTGTTCCAAGATCTTCTTTATATTCCATTCCCTCTTGTGCTCAGGCATCTCTCAGCCTGCTCCAGTAAATTTAAAAGTTCTGCTGGCCACTGTTTGACTGTGGTGGTTTTTCTGAATCAAAAGGACTTGCTTTGACTGAAATTGGAATGGAGAAGAATTCCTCATCACTCCTTCCCCAAATAAAAACTGAATCTCTAAGCTTTCCTCATTAGCCAAAAGAGGGTTTAATTTAAGACCTTGGAGAAAGTAAGAAATGCTTAAATCCAGCCTCTTTTCCTGATTTCCTCTGGGATTTAAGGCAGGCTGTGTAATCCAGCTGCTCTAATTAGCACAGCAAACTGCAGTTTTGCTTAGAAGAAGAAACAAATTAAAACTTTATTCTTCTCTTTCTCAGTAAACTGTATTCCCCAAACAAAATCAATTCTCAGAAGAGCAGTAAAGATAGAATACATTTCACATAAGTTTAGTTTCACAAAGACAGGAAAAATGCTTCCACCTTTTCATCATTTACCAGTTTGATTTTTCATTGATATTCATTTTCTGTTAGTTTCAATCAAGCAGTCACGGAAACACATGACAAATCATACTAATAGCTGAAAGGTCTAAAAGAAATAGGTCACTCAGATGAAAATATTTCCATTTAGAGAAACAATCACTATCTAATATGTGCTTCTCAAGCCCATTCAGCTCTGGTGGGTTTTTTTGGGATTCCTGACGCAGAGCAATGTTTTAATGAATCTAGATTTGCAAGCACACCTAAAAACTCCAGAGGCTGAAGTGGTTTAAAAAATTACACTCAAGCTCATTGTGTACACAATGGTTTCTATTCAACCAATTCAAAATCAAACCACATTAATTGTAGAATGTAAAATAAATGTATTCATATTTATCCAGCTTTTGACATTGCTGTGTTGACCTGGCTGGATTCCATTTGCCCACCCAAAGCTGCTCTGTCACAAAGAACAAAAAGTTTGTGATCAAAAACCAGTCAGGGAAATCATCACCAACCACCACCACAGGTAAATGGGCTCAGCCTGGGGAAATTAATTTAATTTATTACCAGTCAAATCTTTAAAAATTCTTCCCTCTCCACTTCTTCCTGGCTCAGTTTCACTCCTGATTTCTCTGCCCCCTCCCCTTCAGTGGCATAGCAGGACATACACACACAAAACAGCCCTGCCAGCCTGGACGCTGGCTGCAAAAATTCGGGAGGAACCAGTCTCAAATTAGCATTTCTGCTCCCAGAGCTGTTCAAATTGCATCAAATTTTACACTAAATCCAAAGCCTGAGCCTGCCATGGCCTAAAAAACATGAGTTTGAGTGATATTCTGACTGATCTGGAATGCTTTTATTCCAAGAGTGACTGAGATTTATTATCAGGATGGATATTTTATTAGATTTGTAGGTGCTACCACATTAATGCATGCCAGGAGGGGAGCCCATATTAATATTCCATGAATATAAAATTAGTAGAAACTCAATTATGAAGCACTTCATGAACAGAAGAAAACAACACAGAAAAACAGTGAGAACACCCTGACAGAAAAAACCACTCTATTTAACATTCATTATTTTATTAATGGTGTAACATGGCCAATGTCAATCTCCCAAGCAGTTTGATTTAGATTGACCTAATAAATTATTTGTCAGTGTTAGAAGATTGTTTCTTAATTCATAAGCAATTCCACATGTATTTATAGAATAACCCCACTGAGATCAGTGGAAGCAGGAGGAATCTCAGCTGACTACATCATCATTATTGCAAGAAATATCACCAAGGCAGGATGAAGATGGGAGGGAACTTACATTAGTTATGAAGGTTTCTAAAAAGGTCTTTAAAAAAAGTCTCAGCCAAGAACACAAGGATTATTCTGTACCTCTAGAAAGGAATGAAAAAAAAAGAAATTATAATCTAGGCAAGATTAACAACATTTGACCATCTATTTAATGTTAACCATTTATGTTTAACAGAAATGTTAAACAATTAACCACTATTTAATCACCAGTTAAAGCTGACCAATAAAGAAGTGTCTGTGTAAGGAAAAGAAGCAGGAATTGAGGTAGGAACTATCATCTAAACACCACTCCTACAACAAAGTTAAACACTATGAAATGAATATCAAATATATAGATTTGTGATTCTCCTCACTCAACTCCTTTGTTGATGCTTTTACTCTATATTCTTCTAATAAACACAGATTATTGAGTGAAATAAATCAATCCTTCTGTTTCTCCTAGAGTATTACAAAATATCACCCTTATTTGGATGCCTTATCAAAATTGAGCAGCACACCAGAAATGCATATATTTTAATCCTTTCTTTCTGTTCTCTCTCCCTCTATTCAATAAGAAAATGAATGAGAAAAATATGATCTAAATCATTATTCATTTTCAGCTGACCAATTCTGATCTTTTTGGCTGCTAAAGCCTGACCCAAACCTGACCAAAAATCAATAATAATCTGTCCACTCACACGCATTGTCACTTCACACTTTTTTTCACTCAGCAGTGGTTGAACTGTTTGCATGTGAGACACCAGAAAACCACAGCCTCAACTCTCACCATTCATGAAATTCTCTGCCCTTGGACACACTTGTTCTGCTGACAGGATTTGTTTGATGGGATCTTATTACCCAGCAGCTCATGGAGTACTGGAAAGGGCAAATTTCTCCTTTCCTTATTGATTTTCCCCTCTCTCAGCTCTCGAGCAAGAGCTCCTCAGCACGCTGAATTTCCCAATTTGGAAAGTCAATTACCATCTACTTTCTCCTGATGTTAAAGCACTAATAAAATAGAAGGAAAAGGGGGGGGAAGAACAACGATTTTGGTGTTTTCCTTTATTATAAAACACCTTGATTAAATAAAAATAGCGTTGGCAAAGATGTAATCAAAAGCAGAACTCAGTTTCTAGTCTGTGCAGGCAGGATTTTTTGTATATCCTTCATTTACTTCATAAAGATCAAGATTAATTAATCACTGGTATCTAAGTGTGCTGCTCTAGTACTGTGTGTGTTTGCATTGCCACTGCAGACAGGGAAAAGGAGAACCAGCAGAAATCATCCCTGAACATCTATTTTTCCCTTTCAATTCCTGACCCTACACAGCCACACAGCTCCTCTTGAAAACCTGCATTTGCTGGGCAATTTTGAAAAAAAGAATGCCAAGGCCAATGTAACTCAAGGTGCTTTTAATCTGAACGCCAGCACTAAGTGTTTTATCAATTGTTATAAACAACCTCCAAGAGCAGGAATAGATTTTTAAATTTTGAGAGTGCTGCAAATTGGACAAAACAACACATTTTATGTATAGCCTCAAAGTTTAATGTCTGTGGAAAAATTTCAGATATAAATAACACATTTTTATTGTCAGAAATATAGGTAGGGAAGTATTTCTTGTTCCAGAGGGGGGAAATAAATGTTGACATGAAGAGAAAAATGCCTATCTTAGAAAGAGCTGTGGTTTTGCCTAATAATTAAATTGTTGCATTAATTATTAGAAATGCTCAGGTCTCAAAATAACCGTATTTCATAACAAATTTAATTACTGATGTCATGGAGATTGCTGGTTACCCACATAACCAAACCCTCTGTGTTCTCCTCTTTAATCACTGTTTTATTTACTCGGAGAGGTGAGGAAAAGATTCAGGATTGCACAAATGCATCAGCCTCCCCTGCCTCCCCAGCTTTTCACTCATCTCTGAAATGATAAAACATCACAGTCACTCACACAAGTCTGACCATGATCTAATCTCACATTTGTCAGCCTGAACAAAACCTCCCAAACTTTCATCTGCTCCAAGAAAAGTGGGAGAGTGCAAGGTTTTGAGCAAAGTTATAAATGTGGGGATCTCTTGATGGGTTTGGGAGGCCAAACTACTGCAGGCTCCTTCCTTGGCTGGCAGAGAGCAAACTGAGCTCTCATGATATGAAAAATGCATCACCTCTCACAATATTAACAAAGGATTTCCTGACACAGGGCTCTGCTTCCCCTTCCAGAAAGCAGGTGCTAATAATTAAAAAAAAAAAAAATCCAAAAAACAACAAAACAACATTACCGCCAAAACCAACCCCAAACCTGAGCAAACTGGCAAAGAGGCTGCAAAGATCTGACCACCCTCATTGAAAATTCACTGTCTCTTGAACGATAAAGATCATTTCTAACCTTTGATAAAAAAGCTCTTTTGAGGCAGCATCATCGCTCTGTTGCTTCATTTGGGCAGCTGATACAAATTATCATCAAGAAAGTATTGAAGAGGCATTTGCAGCACTTTATTGAAAAAAAAAACCCACAAAAACCCACGACCTCTGATGACAAGTAACTGTAATTACATATTTTAGCCTGAACAAAAGAGAAACTTGTGACGAACTCCGGCTCTGCCAAACGAGCCGTACAATAAATCATCAGTGAAATGAAAACTGGTGGGGTTCAAAGGGGGCAAAGGCTTTGGGAGGAGTGCTGAGCTTTCCCAAGTGCAGCAGCTCGTGTTCTTCGTGCCTCATCAGTTATTTGTGGGGTTTGGTGTTTTCCTGGCTGCTGCTGCGTGGACACAAGATCAAAACCCGTCGGTATAAACAATAAAAGATTTCTTAGGAACGAGGTTCTGTCAGAGCTGCCTCTGCAAAAGGAAAGCTGAAAGCTTACACTGCAGTTTCTGTGTGGAAGGCATTATTATAAACGCTTATCAGCCAGAAATTCAGTGTTGTAACAAAGGTTTTCGTGGCTACAATGCCAAATTAAATTTTGTCTTGTAACCAAAAACATGCACTTAGCATCCTGTTTTATGCAGCAAGAAGATATTGAATTTGGTGCTAAATACATAAACCTTCCACAGAAACCACTTATTTTACAAATAATACCAGCTAATACAATTTTTTTTTAAAAAAATCTTCAATTACAACATTGAAAATGAAGGATTGCAATAAGAATATGGATTTTTCTCTGCATTATTAGATACTGGTACGACTACTCCTTTATGAAACCATGCTTAATATTATTGATATCAAATTATAATAAAGTTTCCCAAGCACTAAGCAGATACATGGAATCAGTAGAACAGAGCAAATCTGACTGTGGCATTCATCAATTTAATCAGCCTTTTGCTGCTGTGTTTTATGAATCGATATTTCTCCATTTATTTCTTCTTTATTTAGAATTGTTAATTCTTCATAAACATTTCCCAATAGACTGAAGAGAAAACCTGATTCATTTACTTGTTTGAGGACCTTCCCATTCACTGGTATCCGAAATCTGGAATCCCATTCACTCCTGCAACCTTTAAATCACATTTCTGCCACCCCACACGATCTGACAGATGTCAGTCTTGGCTCCAGATGAAAGCAGAGATGTGTAAAGCACAGCTGAAATATTTTGACAGGTCTGTCCCTGCAAGGCTGCATGGTCTCCATCTCACTGGGGCCAGCCCTGTGAGGGTACCAAACACTGAGCTGCAGCCACGCTTTCCAGAAAAGTGTTTTCAGGCTAGCACAGGGTCTGGTGGATTTAAAAAAGAAACTTGCATCTGATTCTGCCTGGAAAATGCATATTTCCCCACTGAGAATTCAGTCCAGCTCTAGACTAGAAGGTTTTACAAGTTATAAGTGAGTTCCTCCAACACTGATAGGGAAATGTGTTCATTACATCACCTCCCAATTTTCTTTATCCTTCTTTGCCACTGCTGTTGCCTCTAAAGTCAAATTTGTAGTCATAAATAAGAAATATAAACTCTGTGCCCAATATCTGTTTTCAGGCTTATCACCCCCACAGGCCCCATAATGAAACACTGCAAAATGGCCATGAAAAGGCCACCAGAAATCAGAGATGTGCACAGAGCTCTGCACCTTTCCTTGGCCTCAATCCTTCCTAAATGATCATGTGCCTCTTTTCTAAAGCTGTTCTGGGTATTTGGGGCTGCAAATGCCTAAATGAAGGGTTTGGGTTCAACCTCTGTCCAACACCTGTAAAGAGACAGCACCTGTGACTTCCTGGAGAATATTCATGGGAATTCTGCACTGCTCACAGGAGCACAAGAAAAGGACACTTCAGACAAATGTATCAGAAATTACTAAGGAAGAAATTAATAAGACAATTTACCCTGCCTTATGGCAGAACAGCAGGTCACAAAATCTGTTCTCTGCCTTTCAGTACATTTACCATGTTCAAAGAAAAAGAAAAATAGTTTTTCTTTTAAAGAATTTATTCCATGCAGTGGGTATTCCATACATGGGACCTATTTCTCTGAGTCCCTGAATCAAAAGGTCATTCTTATGTTTAAAGATGTCAGTCCAATGGTGCTAATTGCAATAAAAAAAACTTCCAGCTAATGGCCAATAACAAACTTAAGTCCCCTCCTAGGCATTGCAAGAACTAATCATTATTTTTAAACGTGTCCCTGGATGAATGAAGATTATTTTAAACATTTGCAGCACGCAGCTATGCACGAACTGCTGATTGCATCTCATGGCTGAACTCATGACTGCCAATAACTGGTAAAATAATATTACACTGGAGCTGAAAATAATTCAGGGCACCTCCTCAGCCCAACCCAAACCTTTTGATGACTGTGAACAGTCAATCAGCAAAATGTTCTGTAACATCTTAATAATTGGGATATTATTTGATCTCAAGCATTCCTTAGGAGCCCACAACACCTTTTCTTTGCAACTTAAAACTATCAGTAACTCTTACTGAGAAACAAATCACAATTTGATTTAGAGCTTGATTAAGCACTTAACTACCAAGGTGCAAAATAGAAAAAATACTCAGACTTCAAAAAGTAAGACCACACAACATTAATGGAAAAAGAAGAAAAAAGTAGAAGAGCAAAGAGTATTTTTCACACCCAAATGGTAGCAGGGAAAATGTTATAGATTTTTCTGTGTTTTACTGCAGCCATTGGCTCATGAAATTCAGAGAGTTACAGATTTCTACCTCAGAAATCACAAATTAATATTGACAACGTGTTAGGAAGGACTAAAAACATGTCCTTATCTGTTGTCCTCACTGTTTCTGGATATCCAGTGACTGAGACACAACTCAAAACACTTCCTTCAGTAGTGGAGAACAGCAAATCAATACAGAAAATAAAAGCCAAGAAAATATCCTAAGGCATCTTTCATTAAAGCATCTATTAATCACTCCGTTTTTAAATAAGAGCATATATTCAAAGAAGAACTTTTGAATAAAACACACTGAATTTGCAGGCTACGTTTCACATTCCTTTTGAATTAAAAGAAACTTGCATTTCTCTAAGGAATACACAAAATTATTTTACCCCAGCCCAACACTTTACAGGCTCTCAGTCTCATCTCTCCCATGTTGAATCCCTGAAACCGAGTTTGCCTTTGTGAAGTTCTTCAGGAAAATGTAATTCAATAACACATAATTACATTTATATAATTTTATATCATTAGATTTCCAACAACTCGTTTCTGGGGTAATGTGGCCCCCACACTGCAGAATCAATGCAGCTCACAAATTAGGAGTGGATTTCATCTTTGCAATGCCTCAGCAGAGCGTTATGTACAGGAGAGGCTGAAGGAAAATGTCACTTAAATTACTTGCTGCAGCAGCACAGAGAGTCTGTAATTGATCCACAAATGTAATTGCAATCCTGAGTCAATATTCACTGTCCAAAGCTCAGAGAAGTGTTTCTTTCACAGTAGATAAAACAGGAGAGGATTTGGCCATCGGGGTCACTTTCCACTGTACCAAAGATGAAATGTGTCACAGTCCAGCTCCTCTTCACCAGGGCAACTCCTACAGGTTTTTACCCTACTAAATTTGCCTTTCTCTAGATGTAATAACAAATAAAAATAGTAATTGTTTTGGACAACCTCTGTTTATCAGTGAAAGCTTTACAGTTCTAAAGAATCAGAGATCTCCTTAATGGTTTAACACCAAATGAGTTGCCATCAACATTAGCTGAGTTGTTGCTGCTTTATAATTACTTCTGGTTTGATCAAATTTCTGTTTAAATTCAGGTCCATCCAGGAGGCCTGAATCCACTAAATCCTTATCAAAATTTTCTGATATCATTACTTAATTAACATACACAGCCTATTTCCTTCAGGCACCCTGAAACTAAATCTGTGTATAAAGATTTTTCTCCTTCTGATTGTCACCTGAAAATTCTCCAGAAAGGTGCCAGAGCAGAGAGAACATCAGCTGAAAAACACAACTCACTCTGACAAATTACTAAGCTTACTACAGAAAGAGGTGAGCAATAATAAAAGTTATTTTACAGGAAAACCAGCTTATCCTCGGCCCTTTATAAGACACTCGTAAGTCTTCAGCAGACCTAAAAGGACAAAAAAATAAAAAAAGAAAGACACAAAATAATACATCCAGTGATAGCTCAGAATGCTTTTAAATCCTTCCTGAGTAGTTTCTATAAAAATCAAAGCTCCTCAAACTGAGGAGCTCAAACTCCTGGAAGAAGGATAGCTGTAACAACCAAGGAAAATGTGAAATATTTGAGCCTTTACCTCACCACGGACAAAACTGAATATTCCCTCAGCATGGCCCTTTGCAAGAAGCAGAGACTGTTTGACATCAAAGCTGGAGACACTGATGGATAGACAGAGTTTCATGCACAGTTTGGAGCACCTGATATTTACAAAATCTTGGCAGAAAAAAAAAAGGCAAAAAAACCAGGACAACCCCAAAGATATCACTGTTGGAAAGGGAAAGCTGAGGTGTCACAGCCTTGATCAAAACGTTTTCATCAAACTTTGCAGCCTGGTTTATTCAACAATGACTAATTCTCCTCTGGGGGCTTCCAGTTCTGGAGCACAAGAAACGTTTTCAAATGCTTAGAAAGCACAGGATAGTCCTTATGCTGTACCCAAAGCCCTTCATCTGCCCAATTGCAAATGTTTTTATATAAAAAAGGATGGAGCTTAAGGCCAGGCAGTTCCCTCCTGCTTGACATCCCTTGGTAATCAGGTACCAGGCTGACATCCCTGTGATATTTCCTAATGATGTGCTAATATTTGGCTCTTTGGCCTCAATGCCACTCTGAAATAAATCCAGTTTATAACAGTTTTAAATACAGGCATGGCAGTTTTAAACATTACCAGCCAGCTGCAGCATGGATCTCCCAACTGGAAACTGCTTTAGCAGAATTTTTGTTGGGTTCTGAGTTCATTTTATAATATGTGACAAACTGGTGTCAGTGTTGGCTCCTAGTTAAATCATTTGGGGATTATTTATTATTTAGGATTTGGGGGGTTTTATGTCATACTTAAATGCAGATACATATAAAAAACGAATCAAATCCACTTTCATGCTTTGTTTTTCCTACTTTAGAAAGGAAAGCCATTGGTCTCCCTGTAATGAAACTGGTTGTGGTCTTTGCCCACCTTTCAATTCTACTTTTTGTTCATTTTTCATTCCAAAGGATGCCCATGAAATGGCTCCTCAGTCACAACACTCATGGAAGGAAAACCCTGCAGGGCTGATGCTTCCTGGGGCTCCATTTGCATTTTCATGGGTACATAAGTAGCTGATCTTGAATAATTTAAAAGTATCACTTCTTTTTCCTGTCTGATCACCTCAGCTTAAGTCAGGAATTTTTAAGTGCAGGGTCATTGAGGGTTTTTATTGATGGATTTCTGGGGTTGATTTTAGAGAGGAGTTTTTATTGTCTTCTTCATAATAGTTCTTAGAATTATCCAATTTCATCTGCGCCATACTCTAAACTTTTGCCTAATTAAGAAGAATATCTTTGACTCCCGAATCACTAATTCCAGCCTGGGAAGCTCCAGCAGGAGCCTCAGCCACAGCAGTCAAATCACATTCCCTCCTCTCCAGACCTTCCTCACTGATCCGGATCCTGAACACCTTTACAGGTGGAATCTCTTTAGTTTGGGATGATGGATTTGGTGAAGCTGAAAGGCTCATTCCTGTGTGCCAGTGGCACCAAGCACAAAGACAAAGCACCAGGCACCAAGAGCACAAAGAGGCACTGAAGAACTCGGGGTCACTCAATAAATAAAAAAATCTTCAATCAGCAATCAGAAATTGAGACAAAGTTTGTATTTATGGAGCACTTATGGAGGCTGAATTTCATTTATCCCGTGCCCAGTGTGTCAGCAAATGGTCACATTGAGATAAAAAATCGTGGATTTGAATTGTTTAGCCACTCTGATACCCTCCTGTAAAATGAAGCCTCTCAAAATTGCCATTTCTCAAAAGTGTTTTTTTGCTAAACAAATCCCTTGCCTGTCTCAAGATCTCTTTCCGTGTGACAATGGGTATTATTCAAAGAGACACAAATTAAAGTTATTGCCTTGACAGGGAGTATGAAAAGAGCACAGGGAACACGATACAACACTGTCAGTGATGCAACGAATCTTCCCCTGCAAAAAAATCAGCAGCAAATAAGGATTTGCAGGTGGCCAGACAATGTGATCCTGCAGAGGCACAATCAAACCCCATTTCCTTAAAAACTCTAAAAACCTCCAGCACTTCAAACAAAACTTTCCTTCAATTTCAGGGAAACAGGCAGGAGAGATTAAATTCAAATCAATCCACAGTTTCAACCAAGCTCTTCAGTAAAATACAGGGTATTTTAAAACACTGAGAAAGATAAAAAGAATTCTACTTTCTATGCATATTATAGAAAAGTTGTTTGATTTTGACTAATTACACATGGACATTTCCAAGTTTTAGTTAAGGGATTTTACTGGGTTCTAGAGCTGAAGGAGGGCATTTGCATAAATACCAACAAGAAGATCCAAGTTTTACATTTCCCAGCTATGGTTACTTATCTTTCCTCAAAAAAGGAGTTTCTCAATTTTGAAAATAGTCTGCTATTTAAACTGACATCAATTTATCAAAGCTCTTTTTTCTTAAATGGGAAATTAGTCCCTCTTTTTGAAATGTTCAAAAACTAACATTTTTTCATTTATTTAGTCAAGTATGAGCTTTATGGTCTGAGTCCAAAAGAACCCCAAAGAGAATTGAAAACGGTGAATTAAAAAAAAAAAAGGCAAATTTAAAAAAAAAGTGGAAAAAATGGGAACAGAAATCAAAAGCAAATAATTTTATTCCATTGTCATGTCACCTACACATTTAAAAAAAAAATCTGATTTCTACTGTGCAAGAAAAGTGAGGGTATCAAACCAAGGAGAGGTTTTGGGAAATCTGTGGAAGGAACATGAACAACACTCCCTAAAAGACAAAACTACCAAACAGGAACAGCTACTGTGGCCTCTTTAATTCAGAGATGGCAAATTTGCTTCCCAAGGACCCCCCATGAGACAAGAGAAACGTAAACAGCAACGGGGAGAATTCTGCAGCTCTGAAAGAGGAGAATGTGCAGCACAGCTGAAACGAAAGGAAGATCAAAGAGACAAAATCATTTCTGCTATAATGGGTTCGTACAGAAAACACTTTTTCTTTCCCCGTTGTTTGAGAGCTGCTGGGATCCCTAGAATATTTTAATGCCATCCGTGTAAAAATGCAACAACACACGGAGCTGAAAGCTTTGCACTGTCGCTCAGCCAAACACCTGGGATGCACAAAATGCACTTGAGCACGTTTCCTCCTGCTTCACTCTCATATTGGCACACTCAGAAATGACAGAAGGATTATGGAGCAAATAATGGCCCAGTGCTCCTTCTTCTTCCAAAACATCTCATCTCCCCAAGGGCCTTGATCATTTACAGCATCTCTTTCCTCATTCCTGGCAGGATCAAGAATTGAAGCATTTTGCCTGACCAGTTCATTATGATACTTTGCTTGACCAGTTCATTATGTTACCTTGCCTGACCAGTTCATTATGTTACTTTGCCTGACCAGTTCATTATGTTACTTTGCCTGACCAGTTCATTATGTTACTTTGCCTGACCAGTTCATTGTGTTACACTATTTGAAAAGTTTGGGAGAGTTTCAAATTTAAACAGACANAAAAATCCCAGACAAACTCTAAACAGAGATGGTCAAAGAAATTTGGGGTTTATGATTGGAAGTGCATAACTTAACCTAGACCCCAGATAAAATGATCAAATTTCCTCATGACATACCAGAAGATAAATAATTCACTAAAAAACCTGACTTGCTGAATTAATGAATGTATTGTTGGGAAATAAAACTCATTGACATCAGGAGGAGAATACAACAGAGGCATGGGATAAATGCTGAGAAAACAAAATGTTGTGGCCGGTTCAAAAGTTTAAAAAAGTTCAAAAGTTCACCTCTAAGTCCTGTGATCTCACCTGATGCAATAACTGGTGTCAACTTTGCCAAGCCATGATTACATTTTTATCTCTTGAAGCTGCTCTGCTGCATACAGAGCATATGGGCATCTGAGCTAAGGAAAATAAAAGCAAAAATAACAAAATAAAAATCAAAGTTTGACAGAAGATTCTCTAAATGAAATTATTTTATGAGTCAGCAAAAGGTCAGTCCTGTTGAGATTAATTAGGATCATGATATAATTACCCTTACAGAATCAGACCATCTGCTCATAAGGATCCTTACAGATATTCTGAAGTCACATTTTTCCTCAATCCTTATATTTCTCACCAGTCTGGGCTTAATTCTAGCAGAGTTTCTCCCCTCTAATTCACAGCAGAGCACCCAGCAGAGCCCTCAGGGGCTTTGCCAAAGAGGGGGGACCCCAGGGGGAGCAGGGATGGAGCTGGAGGGGACGGGAACAGCCAAGGTCCCACAGTGGGGCAGAGCCTGCTGAGGAGCAGCTGAGGGAGCTGGGGCTTCACCCTGGACAAAAAACAGGCTCAGGGGCCTTGGAACTCTGGGCACTGGGAATTTGAGAGTGTCTGTGCTGACAAACAAACAGCAAACACTCAAGCAAACCCTGCATTGACCATGGAAAAGGCTCCCAAAATTGAGTGACAGCACTGGGATTGTGGGTGTGGGGTTGGGATAGAAGTGTGTGATATCACAGGGGGGAAAACTCAGAGTTTAAGGGTTTAGAACAGAGTAATAGATATATAAAGCAAGATGGAGGATTTAGGGTGTAGGCTTAGTCCTTCTTTTTCACCTTTTCCTCCATGGGTCTGGGTGGTGTTTTGTAATTGGGTAGAAAAATCCACATTTTGGGCCATGGGTGGTTGATTATTGGGTTAAAAGTAAAAAAAATTTAGGTGTCATTTCATGATTGGACAGTTTGTGTTTAAAAGGCCTTGTAAAGAAAGAGATGAGGCCATTTTTCACCTTGTTGGCCAGGACTCACAGTTTGTGAGACTGTAACACAGATAAGAACTAATAAACATCTGAGTCTGAATACCAAACATCATCTCTCAAGCATTAATCCCAGCTCCAAGAGAAAAGAAGATAAAAAAGCAACACAAGGGGATTTTAACATTCTCTAGAACTCCTTGAAAAGAGGAGGTAACTGGGCTGTAAAAGAGGATGTCCAAGGAAGTGGTTGTGCCCCCATCCGTGGAGATACCCAAAAAGGTGTGTGGGTGTGGTGATCGGGGTTTGGTGGTAGAGATGGCAGTGCTGGTTCACAACTGGACTCTATCCTAAAGGTCTTTTCCAACTTGGACATTCTACGAAATATTAAGTGCGCGGTCAAATTAAAATGCCAAAATTAAAATGTCAGGATATTATGAGACTGACTAAAACACAAAAAGATAATTAAACACGCAGTTCACTTGGTCAAACTAAACAGCAAAACAAAAAATGTATCACAGCTGTAAATAAAGCTACAAAATTATTAATCTGCATTGCTCTGAGTTACACACACCATTTTTCTGTAGCCTGAGACCCTCTGCATTTTTCAAAGTTTAAATCAAAGATGTTTCAAAGTTCCTTTTTCATCCCTAATACTGTGTCCTAATATGTTAATATATTTTTTGCTAAACCAAGATTAAGTGAAATGACTGATGCCAGTGAACACTTATAAGTCTATTTTGATGAATCATTATGTAGTTCCCTGAGACAGCTTTATTTATAATACATGCCAGTTATGCCAGGGGTTTTTTTTTCATATTGATTCCTTCTACTGGCTGTGACAAGGAAGCAGAAACAAGAGGTTTCAGTGAGATTCATTTAGCACAGGAGATTTCCATTGTGATGGATACATTGCTACTTAAAAAAAAAATTAAGGGTTTTTGTTGTTGTTGTTTTTTAATACTGCATAATAAGCTACTAAGTCACTGCAGCAACTTTATAAAAAAATTCTTGTTTACTTTCTTACATGTACAATTCACATTTAACTAGGCTGGGGAGAAATCTTTAGGGTGTCATCAGATTTGAAGAATTTACTTTAAAGATACCCACTTATTTTCCCCCAATTCTCACGTCTCTTTGATCTTACATTGCCAAATTTGTCATTTTGCAGCCCCTGAATTTCCACATTTCTGCTTCAATAGCAGCTCACACTAAGAGCAAGCTTAACTATTTAATTAATCTTTTAGACAGACTAATGTCATCACCAAATTTAACACGATTCTTCTGCTCCAGAATTTTTCCTTCTCCCTCTGTAAGGAAAGTTAAAGGTTGACAGATTTTTTCACATTGGAAATCCACATGGATGAGAGTTGCACACCTACAACACATCTCCCTTTTTCAGGATTAAAAGGGAGAAAATACTCATTTCAGGTTTTCCATAGCAAAAGTTGTCAACCAATGCTGCACAGTGTTGTCATAAATGTTATTTCTGCCTTCCCAACCTTCCTGCAGTTATTTCAATAGATGTGCTCAGCACAGTGTCAATATGAATGTGAATGCCTAATTCATTTCCAGTGTATGAAGATTCAGCATTTTGGATACAGGAGAGGAAATTAAAACCACCCAGAGGAGCAGCTGTTGAGGTCACCAGGGTGGATCAGTTTTCTTCATCTCAATTTAAGCACCTGCCACACATCAGTTTGCCTGAGAGCAGTTAGAAAAGCTTTTATTTCATCTAAACTTTTCAAACAGAATTCATATTGTACTGAAGGAGCCTTTCTGCCTCCCCCCACAGGACACAAATTGCACTAATAAATCGGAATAAATCAGAATAAATAATAAGAATTGGGATCAGCCCTTGGCCCAAGCTGTGTTTCTGTCTCACTGCATTATCCCCAACACCCCACGTGGAGAGATTTGTACACCTGGAGAAGATTGTGCAGCTAAAAGAGCTTTTTTCCAAGAGGAAACTAGATAGAAACACAAATGAAAATTCCACATTGAAAGGCATTTACACAGACTCTTAAATACTTAAGGAAAGCAGAAGGGTCTTTGTGGTGATGCAGTCATTGAGGAGAAGGCATTAATACATAAGCACATCCACATTTCACTGGTATTGCCATTCAGTGTTCATAAAATCCAGTTTAATTTTAAAAAACCCACACTCCTATGTCGAAATTCTAGACAAAAAATAATATTTGCCTCTTCCAAAGAGTTTGGAAGCTGTAAGTAATTGCTCTGTTTATGTAAATCATGAATGTGAATCCACAGCTGTAACACTTCTGAACTTTAAGAAGGATAAACATCCAGATTTCAAAGGCAAAGCTCGGATCTTGGGATGAATTTGGAGTTTAGTCCTCATTTCCATGGACCTCAAGAACATGAAATTCGGGGAATTAAGCACAGGCCTTTAGATAATAATCCTGATTAAGCTCTGTAAAGGATTTATGGAGCAAGAAGATACGACAGCTACATTCCTGTTTGGTTTATGAAACAAGAAAAAAAACATCACCTGCAAAGGAATACCCAAGATTTAATGTTACATAAGCAAATAAAAATGTGTAAATGTGTCAGTCAGCTGCCAAACAACACAGACCCACGCCAGGAGCACAGGAAGAGAGGAAGCAGCACCACGGAATAAAACCTCCAAAAATCCCTCGCATTTCATTGCATGGCCCAATGATTATGGGCCTGGAGTGACTCAGAACGAAGAGATTAAAGCCTGTTCTTGCTTTTCCATCACTCTGCTGAGTAATCTGGGGCAAACCATTGGATTTTCTACGTGTCAGCATCCCAACGTGACAAATTGCTGTTAAGGTTTAATTCCTTTATAAAATCACCTTGACACCCAGTGATGGAGACCAGCTTTATTGCACAAAAACATGAAAAAATTAAACGGTTCTGAGCCATTTAGCAAGATGTTTAATAAGACTTGTAAATATATAAGAGTTTGATTTTTGTCAGCTTAAAAAGGAATGAGCTTAGAAGTTCAAATGTGTATTTTTACTTTACAAGTCAGATATTCCATCTCTGCAATCCAGGACATAAGAGAATTGCCACAAGACCTTTCAGGGTTGTTTTTTTTTTTTCCCAATGCTGATCTCTGAAAAATATTTATAAAATATTCTCATATCTTATCTTTCTGAAACATCCCCTTAGTCTAAACTACATAACTTCCACAAAATAACTAAGGGTGGGGATCTAACTAAAACTCACTACCTATTTAGGATGGTTTTGTTTCTCTTTCGTTTTAATTCAGAAAGATTATGCCATTCTTCCTTCATTGCATTTACAAGTAAGATATTATGATTTTTTGGACACAATTTTTACTTTACATGAAAATCATTTCACCTGACTTTTATCTGATACAATTTTAAATTTCTCTTTTTTCGTGGCACACACACCTTCTAAAGAAAATGGGAGGTTGAAAATCCACCTTTGCCACAATTCTATCGCACAGAGCACACCAAATATCTCATCTCTGCTCCTAGAATTCCCATTTTGGATTGAAGAAGACCCTCTCTTCTCTTCCAAAAATAACCTTTTACATGATAAAATCATTCCTTTTCTCTCTGACAATGTTTTTAGCTTCTCCACTGAGGGTTAAACATCTTCTAAATCACCACCTCCAACTGCTTTCATCTGCAGGCTACACTAAAACATGTGTTTCTCACAAAAATTTTACATCTTTATTGAGCACTCCAGGTTAACAGAAAAGCTTTTTTAAGCCTGGATAAGCCTTTCAAACAAACAATCCAGTTCAATTTTTGAAGAAAATGATCAACAAAACAGAGGGAAAAATTTCAGGATGAAAGAAAAGGCTCAAGGGACCACGAGGTGTTTGCATTTGCTGATAAATGCTGGTTTAGTTTTGATAAAAACATTGGAGAGGTGGGAAGATAAGAGCAAATTTTACTGCATCTCACACACGAAGATAAAATCAGGATTTCCTTAAACAGGCTCAACGTTTCATTAAATTTTAAAAGTGTGGTAGCTGCAGCCTCCCAATTAGAGGTGAAATATGAAATAAGAGCTTCACACACATCAGTGCCTTCTCGAGGCTCCAATTGCACAAAATTGTCTTGTGCTGAACATACACCCAAAAAGGCTCAGACATATTGTGAGGTTCTCATTTCTACAGAATTCAGGTAAAATTATCACCAAAATAAAAAGCTGCAAGGTCTCACTGTCTCCTCCAGCAGAAATACCAAGCTTTACAGGAATAATTTGCAAAACTTATGTTTAGCAGCTCTTAAATTCCCAGAATCTTTTCCAACACATACATTCACATAATATTCCAAGAAAATACATCTGAACTTTAATTTAACCCTGCCACATTCCCACATGGACCATTGACTAAAGAAACTCTGCTGAGCAGCTGGGAGGCTTCTCCACTTGAATACCCTGCAATATTTTAAACAAGCAGTACCTGGAATTTACTGCTGGAGCTCTTAAATGGAGTTTATTCCAATAAATAACATTCCAAACTAATTTAGAATACAATAAACTTGAGCTTTCTAATTTGTTTTCTGTAGCTGGCAGCTTTAGATAAGTTTATAAGAAAATGCTCATAAAGGCTTTTATTTTATATATATTTTTATATCTATGCATCTCTAGCTAGATATGGATGTACATGCCAGCTTGAAAGAAGGAAAGGTGGAAATTATTTCATGAAATGCTTTGCCTGACAGAAGCTACCTTCAGATGAATTCATATTTCGATAAATAATTTTGACTGCACACATAATTATGATAAATATAACGGTTGAATTCACCAGGCAACAACCAATTACCCACATCTAAAGCACTCATTGCTGGATATTTATAGAGATGTATCCCCACAAAAGCAAAATAAATCCTCGTACCAAAACACACAGATGCTACAACACAGATTTGAGTTGGATAAAAAGTGATTAATAGAGAGTGATTTTTGGTTTTACATCTATTTTTGAAGAGGGGAACAAATGGTCATAACTTTGATCTAACAGTAAAAAATTCCATCACTTTTGCACCCTCATCTAACTTGAAAACATAAATATGTAGGTTTATTTATGAAAAAATAGGTATATATTCATATATTATTATTTCTAAAGTCACACCAACTTCCCGGGCCAGATGAGTAAAAATCCTAATATAGTGTTGGGACTAAATAGGCTAAACTTTTTAGGTACTTTATGGAGCACAAATTTATGTTTTGAAAGAAAAAAAAAGTTTCATATTGCTGGCCTGGCAGTGGCAATATTATTTAGAGATATTTTGCTTGTGCAGGTTTGCTTAAGAGCAAGAGCATGGATATGAAGAAAGAGCAAAAAAAAAAAAAATAATTGAAGAATGCAAAGCTGTCAAAATAGAATTCAGGCTTTAAAACCACCAGAAAATATTCACAAAGAGAAAAAGATTAAAAAAAAAAAAGAAAAAAAAGATGGTGCCAACATTTCCAAACATTCCTGAAGGTAGGCTTTGATGTGAAAAANCTTAAGAGCAAGAGCATGGATATGAAGAAAGAGCAAAAAAAAAAAAATAATTGAAGAATGCAAAGCTGTCAAAATAGAATTCAGGCTTTAAAACCACCAGAAAATATTCACAAAGAGAAAAAGATTAAAAAAAAAAGAAAAAAAAGATGGTGCCAACATTTCCAAACATTCCTGAAGGTAGGCTTTGATGTGAAAAATCATCCCCACAATGACTTTGAGAGGAACTGGATGAATTCCTCTTTTAAAAGCACATATTAAGAATAAAACAATGGCAAGAACTGCATCAAGGCAAGTTGCAAGGGCTTCCATAACCACGGAGAGAGATAAAAAGAAAAGTGGGAAATTTGTGAACAGCAAATCCAAATTTTCCATAATTCTATGGGGTTTTTTTAAATACAAACTCCTCTCTGGGCTATGCAGACAATAATTCTGCTGTAATTTAAATCTCCACAAGCTGCTGCACACCACAAACATTAAAAGACTGAAAATAAAGACTGTGACAGCGAAGTTTAAAACAACAACAAAGTTAAATTTATTAACAATATTGTGGCTGCCATCTACCTAGAACCCAGTAAATGCTTAAATACTAAAATAAGTTTTTAATAGTCTTTGAGGTGGGTTTTTACTGGTTGTTATTTGGTTTGTTAGGTGGTTTTGTTAATTAGGGGGTTTGTTTTTAAACAATCATCAAAGAAATCCCAAATCCCAGAAGAATCAGAAGAATGAACTCAATCTTTAACGCCTCCTCCCTGCCCAAGCTAATTTAGAATAACACCCAAAGAAGAATTTCCTTTATTTAGGATGTTCTGGGATTTCAGGGTATTTTGAAGTGTGATGCTGTTTTTTCTTTTTAAATCGAGATGAAGTGTGCTAAGAAATACAAACAGGACATTTTTCTCCCTCCCATTAATAGCAGCCAGACAGTAACTTCAAAAAATGCAAGGTTTTCTTTTTTATTTACTGAAAGTGAGAGGAAAAAAAAAAAAAAAGGAACTTTGACCATGTCACAACTGATGCAGACATTTCTAACTGTTTGAAAACTACAGACAACAGCAGAACAGAAGATTGTCTGAAGATGCAAGGAAAGCATTTCCAAAAATGACTTTATCCTTTTTCTGTCTAGGAAGGTAGGAACAGAAAAGAAGCAGCATTTTTTTTCTTCCTTTCAATACTCTATCCCCAAGGATGAAAAGCTCATAACCAAGAACACGTGTAATTGATAAAACTAATACAAAAAAAAACCCCACAAACTAAAAAAAAACTAAAAAAACACCTGAATTTCCTTCAATAAAAGGTATTATTGCTCAAAGCAGTGGAGAAAGCAAAAACTAAAAATCTTTCCCAGTGCTTTACACTTTAGTGAAGCTCAGGGTTTGCTGCAGATCTCATCTGGTACAATGTGCAAATTTAAAACCAAAGCTCTCAGCAACAACCTGTGTGCTCACAGAAGAGAGCAGACATTCAAACTCACCCCAAACTTTGCTTGCACACATTTTTTTAACAATCTGGCTGCAGGATTTGGGTGCACCCTGGGCAAGGCTGGGAGCTGCTCTTGGCTCTCTCGAGGCTGCAGCAGGGCATGAAGGGTTTTGGGGGAGTGCTTGGAGCAGCTGAGCCCTTTGGGATTGTGCACAAATGTTAAAAAAAGGTTTAAAAGCTGTTAAAAAGCATCCAAAGGAGGCTGCAAAGATGCTGCAGGGTCTGCAGGAGAAGCTGAGGGCAGGCACAGAGCTCCTCACTGCCATGGCCAGGACTCCAGGGAATGGGGTGAAGTGTCGAGGCAGGAGAGGTTTAGGTTATTAGGTTTAGGATATTCGGAAAAAGTTCTTCACCCAGAGGGTGTTTGGACACTGGAACAGGGCCCAGCCCCCCTGACAGTGCAAGGAGGGCTTGGACAATGCCCTCAGGTGGGATTGTAGGAAAGGTCCTCAGAGGGGCAGGAGTTCAGCTTCCATGACCCTCCTGGGTCCTTACAGCTCAGGATATTGTGGGAATAACAGGAAAATATTGCTACTTGGCCTTCTTGCTTAAAATGCACAGATAAACTTCTAAATTACCTGTATGGAATAAATTCATTACTATTGCCAAGTGTCAACACTCAATTGTGAGCAACACTGCAGGGTTTAATTTTTTCTTACACCTAGAGACAGAGTGAAATTAACACGAAAAATTCACCTTATAAAGAGGGAAACAAAATTCTAGTTACAGCTCAGCATTTGTGTCAAACAATATTCCTTGAAAATTGATAGATATGGAAGGTGAGGTACCAGAAATTACTCAGATCGAGGGTTAAATCTCCAAATTATTTTCTAGCCAAATTCTGTTCTTTAATCTAAATATGACAACAATTAAAATGGTACATATGTTGTCTTTTCATCTGAAGGGAAATCAAATCGATTTTTAAAAAGCCCTGACATTTTAAACTCACTGATGATGCACAGAAAACAAGAGTAATCCATATGTCAGAGTTTATAAAGACGTGGGAATAGTTATGGGGGAAAATACAGATATTTTCCAGATTTACTGCATTTTCTGGTTGCTCAGCAACTTGAAATCACCTTGTGACTGCTCAAGGCTCCAGACTAGAGGCAGCAAGATACATGGAAAACCTGAGCTTAAAGCACTTAATTAGGAAGCATCTTCCTCTCAGAAATAATTCACAAGTACAGCATCAGCCTTATGCAATTCCTGGGGAAAACAACAGGGAAATTTCAGGCCACACAGTTCTAAACAGGCAGCAAAACCTTCCAAGGAGACAAAAACATAGGAGCTAGATGTAATCATTTCTCTGGGGAGGAGATACAGGGCCAGAAGCAAAGATTTTATTGGGTACTTAGAGCAGAGAATCCACCCTTGAGTGGAGCAGCAGCAAATGTTCTTTTAGGGATCACAGTCAGAGGAAAAAGGATGGATGATCTCTGCACCTCCTGCAAACCCCTCTTGCTGAAGGAAAGTGTGTGAAGAGAATATCAAATATTGGTGTCATTAAAACCACTCTGCCAGAAGAGGGCTTCTGCTTAAAGTTGCTATGATTTCTGCATACAAAACCTGCAAGCATCCAGAGCAATAATCCTCCTGGTTTAAACCTGAAACACAGGTCTTGTTTTCTACTTCTCCTAAAGTCACCTGGATAGTAAAAGAGGAGTTTAATCTCAACTGTCTGACAGAAAATACCTTGCCCTATGTGTGTAAATGCTGTTTTCTGGGCAAGCCCATAAAGAATATGTTAATCACCAACAATCACATCTTGAAGTGATTGTAATAGAAATATAAGTACAGAACACATTTTTCATGGTTTTGACAAGCTCAGCACTTTGGATTAGTGTAAAGACCTAAGCCAAGTTTCATGTTAATATAGCAACTAATTAAATTTGGTTTGAACATGAGGAGCTCTTCCAAAATTGCTGCTTTTCTCTGTTTTCACAACATGAGAGGAGAATGAAGGCTTTCTCTACAAGCATAGGAGCAGTGGAGGAAAATTAAAGAGGAAAAAAATTAAGAGAAAAAAAATCCTGATGCTAAATAGTTATAAATCAGGCCACCTCACAGGTGACCAAACAAAAAATGTCCCACTCTGGACATCAAAGACATTTTATCTCATGGGGAAAACATTCCTTGCACATCACAGCAAGAGCAGATGGGCACAGCACGTTGGTATTTCTGCACCTTGGGGGTTTGTGGTCATCAAGAAGCAGGAACACCCCGTGCTCATTGTAGTTTCCCTAAAATTCACAGTGAATCCAGGGTGTTACTCACTCAGAATGGATTTCAGACAACTGCATCAATTTTCAAGGCTCTGCTCAGTATCCTCCAGCTTACTGCCTTCAGCCAGAAATCTCTGCACTCCTCTTACACCTCATGACAATAAGGGAGCCACCAGCTGTGTTAAGAACAAAAGTCACTCGTGGCTCCCTTTCCCTGTCTCAGACACACAACACAGTTTGAGGTTTAAAAATAGAGCAGACAAAACCTCCCATGGCATTTCACGTCACTTAATTTCCATCCCCATCTGATTTTGTGGGCCTTGCAGTAAACAGCAATGAGTGAAAACAGCAGATGCTTCTGTTTGGGTTTTGTTTAGGTAAGTGTTTCAACAGAACAAGTCCAGCATAACCATTACTTTTGACATCCTTGAGACCTGGCCTGCCCTGGACATTAGGCTGCCTAACAAGATAGCTTAATTACACATATTTGACTGAGCATACTTACATAAGCATCCAATTATAGCTTCAAACAACACTCAACATGCACAGCCATCTGTTATTGAATGTATCTGGTGCGAAGGCATAATGGTGTGCTCAGCTCTTTACTTTCCAAACATATTAAATGTTTTCTGCAGCCACAGTAAAGAAGAAATGGCAAAGCAACCATTTGGAGTGCAATAATGCCTTACCTTGACAATTGAAAACAAATTTACAGGAAAAATCTGCCAATATTCCCTCAAATCAATGTCATTTCCTTTTACTAAAAAATTACAGATAATACCAGAGCTAGCACTTGTCAGCACAGAAACAAAACTGACTTGAAATTCTTCTACCTTTTCTTTTCAAAATATTGTTCAATGTCATTTTCCTTCCAGGATAAACTCCCAACATTCCTGCCGCCGAAAGATAAAATGACATTTAAACACGTCTCAGGAGAAAAGGAGTCAATCAGCAGAGGAAAAGATAAATGCATGATGAGCTATATTTGGAAAGTGCTGTAATGACACACTGCTTGGCAGTGGGAGGCATTAAAATCCCTACTATTAGTCACTTTTTCTAACTAGAGAGCTGTGATTCTGCGTTTAGCAGCCAGACACGGTGCCAGCTGCAATCACCCACAGCAGCCAGGGTTGAGCTGCCACTGCCAACCACAGCACACACACCCCAGGACCCACCCACCATCAGCATCAACACCCACAGTGTCCAGTTCTGGGTCAGTTTAGGATGGACATTGAGTGCTGTGTCCAG
>VWYP01028384.1:7883-23904 GCA_013400435.1 Pycnonotus jocosus | reverse complement strand
TAAGGTGGAGTCTACAAGTAACAGAAAGGGACTGGCCTGAGTCGGTAAAGATGCTTTCAAGGAGGGGAGGGAAAACAATGGGGTAACTATGACAATACAATATAGAACCACCCATCACCCATTAACAAGGACAGGAACTACCAGCTAACTAAAGGCTCAGACTAAATGCCTATATGAAACTAAAAAATGTACTGCTACAGATTGTGTTCTGCCAAACCATTGTTTGATAAATAAATGTAAACTTCAACGTTACTATTCCTATATTTTATACTTAGTCTTCACATGATTAGTATATTAAAAAAAAACCCCAAACCACAAAAAACAGATAATCAGTGCAGTAATCAATAAACATAATTATGTTTTACTATCTGAAGTCACCCTTTTACTGCACTATGGTCCTAGGAGTAAATGGTATTAAACATTGACTCTTTTGCCATTAACTCCTTTCATTTTGAAATCTGTTAATATAAACAGAAGGGCTGTGCAGCCATAGATCTAGTCAAAATCTTATTATAGATTTATTATATTTTTCTGTTAAATATTATTATTTAATTCACTAAAATCTTAGGTTTTCTAAATAAACTTACAAGGTTGCAACAACTTACATTTTTTTTTCCTGAAGAAATGGACAAATTGTTTCTACTTTGTAGTCCAAGGCCCCTAACTGGATTATATTATTCATATAATTATTTGTGGTCAATAGACCTTGGCTGGCTGCCAGGAGAACACCAACCTGCTCTGTCACTCCATTCATCAACAGGACAGTGGGAGAAAATAAAATGAAACTCTTATGGGTCAATACAAGGACAGGGAGTGATTACTTACTAATTAACATGGGCAAAAAAGGCTTGATTTGAGGAAGAATAACCTAATTAGTTGTCGATTGCTTGTAACACAGTAGGATACTTTGAAATACTTAGAAATAAGAAAATAACTAAACTCAAATTTTCCAATCCTTCCCTTCCTCTCAGGTTTGATTTTCTTCCTAATTATTTCACCTTCTTGACCCCTTCTATCCCTTCCATCCCATGTGGAGCAGGAAAGGTAGTTGTGGTTAGTTTGTAATTCTCCCTTTTTTCCATTCTTTCCTCCTCATGCTCTTCCTGTGCTCCAGCATGGAATCCCTCCATGGGAGACAGCCCTTTATGAAATGCTTCAGTTTGAGCCCCTTCCAAGAAGTACAGTCTTTTAGAAAGCTAGTCCCACATGAGGCTACAACTACTCCCAGAAAACTTCGTCCTCTGTAAGTTCCTCTCCACAAGTCAGAGTTCCTACCAGGAGCCTGCTCAGCTTGCCATCCTCCACAGACTGTCACGGATATCTACTTGTCCTGGGGGGTGAATTTATGATGCTTGTAACCTCAATTGTCTGTTCTGTTTGTGCTGTATGTTTAGTTCTGTGCCTTTAAGACTGATTCTGAATGTGAAGCAGGGGAGAAGGAGAAGTGCCACGTTTGTTTCTGAGAAAGCTGCCTGACTCCTACACATTCCTTCTCCAGTGTGTTCATCTGAGGCTCAGACAGACTGCAGGATGAAGATCTTACTGCTTTTAGTTAGTTTTAGCTTGCTAAAGCAGAGAAGCTCCCGGAATTTTTTTTTTTTTCTTTTTCTTGGACAGTTTAAACCTGCTGTGGACTGAAAAACCCAGAGGAGTACTGAGAACTTGCACCTGTGGCACACCAGGGCCTCGACCTCCGGAGGGACTGATGAGAGACTGAGTGAGCTGAGCTATCCACTTTAGGAACTTTCTCAATTTCCCATCTCATTTCAGAGCAATGAAAGGTTTTATTGTTTCATTTTATTCATTCTTTATGCTAGTGAGCACTTTGTTTGTTAAATAAACAGTTTTTTCCACTTTTCTCTGAGGAAATTCCTGGACAAGTTGGAGGGAGGGGCTATTTGGGTTTGCTCTCCCAAGGAGCCCCATTTCAGGGGTTTTCTCCCAAATTTGCCCTAAACCAGGACACTACTTTGCCATGGTCGTCCATGGGCTGCATGAGCACAGCCAGTATCACCATGGTGTGCACCACAGACTGCAGGGGAATCTTTGCTCTGTGTCTGGAGTACCTCCCTCTGTTCCTTCTTCTCTGGCCTTGATGTCTCCAGGGCTATTTCTCTCACATTTTCTCAGTCCTTTCTCACAGCTGTTGTACAACATCTTTTCCTGTTATACTTTCTTTATTATGCTATCACAAAGGCACTACCAACCTTGTTGATGGGCTCCTCTTTGGCCAGTGGTGAGTACTTCTTGGAGATGGCTGGAACTGGATTTTTCTCATCTGGGGGAAACTTATATGGTCTTTTTAGAGAAGCCACACTGCAGCACCCCCAGGTATCAAAACCTTGCCAAAAAAACCGAATACAACATTACAGTCAAGAATTATAATTGCCAAAACTCCTTCCAAAAGAATAAAAGCTCACAGAAATTGGAACAGAAAATAGATTTTCAGCAGAAAATTTTAAGACATAAAAACATCAACTCAAAACAGGAATCCCAGCATTATTCTGAATTCGCTACTTTCGTTCCTTTGTTGCTAGAGTATAGTTTTATAGTCCTTGTTTCCTTTAGATTGGTCAAAACCTTGTGTAACTCAAGGTGTGGAAACAAATCAAGCTTGATCTGTGTGTAAAAGTAAAAATGTTTTCATGCATTTCAAATCCAATGCTTCTGCAGTAAGCTCGATTGCCTTTACTCCTAACTATGAAAACTGTTTTATGCCTAGCTTCTCACATGAAATTGAGACTTTATCTGAGAGATTGACTCACAAGTGCTGTTACACAATTCACAGGTGCTATGATATACTCTTATATATTGAAAAAATGTAGTCAGGCAAGATAATTTTTAGAAATCTGATAATTTTGCATGTTTAAAAATAAAACATGCTGCTTAGTATAGTAATAATTCCTGTTTGCCTTTTCGACTTTCTGAAGACTCCAGTAAAATATTTCCAACTGAATTACTGAGGCAGTTTCACTGGTCTGTCTTAGTTCCTCTGTTTCTGTGTTTAAAGTGTGTTTTCTTGCTTTATATGCCCAAGGAAAGAATATTTCTAGTTTGCAGATTTATCTTCATAATTTGAGAGAGATACTAATAGTATCTTTTTAACAGTTGCAATTGTGACAGAAAAATTTCTTTTTAAATTCATAGAAAAAGTATTTCCTTCTCATTTGGACAATAAAAGACTCAGAATTTTTCACAGCTTTTTATAGGAGCAATTAAGAAGAAAGGTTAACTTCATGCACAAGGGCAGAGTATAGAAAGGTAACAAGCGCAGGGGAGGCCATCACTCCTAAACATTGAGGTAGCAGGAGCATTTATTTAGCCTTAGTATGTGAGAGAGGATTAGCTCTTAAACCAGCTGATAAAATATTATCTCTCCTTTCTCTTCCAATGACCTTTTCTTCTAAGCCGGTTTCTCTTCATGTTATTGTCAAGACTCTACAGCTCCTGCCTTCTGCTCGTGTGTGCTTTGGACAAGCTCAGCCTGCAACAAATAACCCACTGCTGTTCTTCAGGTTTCCAGCTTTTCTGATTCCCTCTTTCATTCACTGAACATGTGTTCATATATATGAAAGATAAGACATGAGTCCATTTTAAATCAGCAAAAGCACAATTAAGACAAGACCTCTTCTGAAAACTTTTAAATATGGAAGAGAAGATAAATGCATTTAGACAAGTGAGGTTTAACAGGCACTTTACCGAGTGTTGTTTCCTTTCCTATTTCAACTTTTTATTTCCACAAGAATTGAATCGGCTTCTGTCTTTGTAGGGATTCACAAAGCCCTTGTCATACCTTGAAAAAGCCAAATATACATTAAAAAAAATTATAACAAGAATAAAAAATTATCAAGGACCTAACCTTCGCTCAATTAAATGTTATTTGTGAGGTGAAGATCTGAGCATATGGCTTAATTAAATCTAAGTCCATAATTATAATTAATGAAAATAAGACTTAAGGAATATTAATGAATCATCCTCTGAATGTTTGATACTTGTTGATAGAAAAAATGTAAAATTACAGTCACACAACTGGAGATAACATCACATTCCAGGCTGACAATGGTCATACTTAATATGGTGCCCCATAATAAATATATTATCACTTTCTTATTTGTCAGGCTACTAGAGGAGAGAGAGTGAGAGAGAGAGAAATATCTAGATTTAATACATCTGCAAAGTACAAATAAATCTGCTTGTGCATGTATTATTGATGTCTCAGTATCAGAATGAGGAAGATAACAAAGCACAACAAGTTTTAGCATTGCTACGTAGAATACAGCTGCCTGTATTTCTGCAGCTAAGACATTTCATTATTGCCCATTTAAGGTGATTACACTTTATTTAATATGAATGCAAAGAGTATAATGCTGAATAGTTTTAAAGCATTCATATAATTTTGATCCCACAAAGCAATCTATTGCAACACAGATTTAAGAATCTTTTCACTTTCAGAGTTAGTTAAATAGCTGAATTAGAAACTGGATGAATACAGATTGTCAATTTTAATTTACTATTTTGAGTGACATCAAATCTGATGCTGGCTGTTATGCCACTTTGTTATGTCATAATTAAATTCTTATATAGAAATTATTTTCTGAGGGTGAGACTTCAGTTGAATCAATATTTCTAGATTAAGCAATGAAATAAACTTGTCACTGGGTGGAAACCAGCTACAATTATTAAGCAAAGTTGTAATAGTACATGATATTATATTATGCCATAGATCTGTCCTTTTTGTCACAAAGGTATCATAACACAAAAGCCAGCAAAAGCAGTATTTTCTTGGATATGCTCAAATTGTTGAAGAAAATGTACTCATCTTCTCCCACAATTCTAATTTCTTTGCATTGTCATATCTACATCTGCCCTTTCTCCAGCTATGCAGCTCCGTGTATAGGTCACAAAGTCAGTGCAACCCAAAGAGAATGGGTTCAACAGGCTGTCTCCCAGTGGGAACAATTATTTAATAAAAAGCAGTGAGAAGCAGGAAGGATAGACATTCCCTGGATGTACACAGGAACTTTGTTGCAGTATCTAATCAGGCATTTCAACGATTGACAACTGGGACACATTTTCTGTTGAACAGGGCCTTAAATTAAATACAGTTCTTGTCTCCCAAAAAATTTTAACTGTAGGAATGCTTTTCTTTTTCATGTAATGAGAGAAAAGCAGAGGTAGGAGTGCAGAAAAGCCTGATTTTCTGTTTGTTCAAATTTTCATCAGGAAGAAATCCGTATCATAGCATAAATCAGCCTTAAATTCAGAAACCAACCTTGGTTTCCTAAGAATAAATGGAATATGTCATTTTCCCTGCCCTCTCACTATTGAATATCTCACAATGATTATAGACTGGTCAGTGACAGCCTTTTGGCTTGTGGACTGAGAAGGTCTAGACATATGCTAACCATCTCTGTCATTTCTTGTAACTTGTAGCTCCCTAGAGTCAGATTTCAATGATATTCCCTTCCCTACAAGTGAAAAACATTTCCATTCCATTATCAGCCACTGGGGAAAAAAAACCTCAAAAAACAAACAGGAACAACAAGAAGAAAGGGTTTCAAGACTTCCAGAGTGGTTTTATCTTATTTATTTATTTATTTATCTTATTTATCTTATTTATTTATTTTATCTTCTTTATTTATCTGCCTTCAAAGATTCTAGGAGCAAGTGTATTTTCTCTCGGCTTTCACTTAATTCCTTTACAACCCCATAGTAACAATGAAGAAAATAAGATTCAGATGGGGGGGACAACTTCTTTATGCATCATTTGACCCCCACCTACCCTTAAAACGTCTGTTGAAGAATATATTTTTTCAGTGTTTCCACATTTATTTACTATTTTATTAGGAAACTCATCTTCATACTTTCTTTCTGTTGGATGATTAAAGCACCCTTCATCCTGCTTACAGAGTGATTATATTGCAGACCATTGCATTTGCTTAAAAAATGTATCTTCACCAGTCATTCACCTTGTCAGCAGACACTCTGGTAATCAACACAAAACTTTCAAAATAACACATATGGTCTCAAAGAGTATCTTTTACTTGTTTTACTAAAGAAAAAAATAAAACAAACAATCAAACATACCCCCCCCAACAAAAACTCCAAACAAACCAAACAAGAAAAATATAAAAGGTAAACCCAGATAAATTTTTTCAAATACCAAAATAATCTACAATTTTAATGTTATTTTTCTCATTGTTATCAAAGATATTACTTTTTCATTACTACTTAGAATGAAATAAGGTGGGAGACCATATGTGCTTGAAAGCAGTAAAAAGAAACAGATTTAAAAAAAAATTTCTTCTCTTTATGCATGCAAAGAAGACAGAGTACTGCGATGGGTTCTCAAAGTAGGTCTGATAGTTTACTGTTTGTCTCCTAACCTCTAACACTTCAATATTCAAGGCAATTTTCATTAGAGTGAGTAAATTTGCAAGCCTCACCCTTTTGTAACAGCTGTAACTTTGGGAAACTGGATGCAAACTGTGACACTTATGTGACTTTAGATCTGGCAATGTGTAGGATGCAAGAATTCTTTCTTGGTACTTGAATTGCTGTGTGTACTTACTAAGGAAAACTTTTATACAGAGAGTTTCTCCTTCAGAGAGGAACACAACCAACCTCCAGGCAATCTGAATAAAACACAATGGCATACCTAATTAAGAAGATGATAAAAATATTTACTCAAGAGAAGTCCAAGACTAGCTATTTTTATATCCTAGTAAAAATAAATATACTGTCTTGTTCCCAAGTGTGGGCACTTCTGCATATAAGTAATTGAGGATTAATCATCATTACCCCAGTGACTTCTATTACCTGTGAGAAGATTCCAGACCATTTAGATAAACAGAAAATCTGTGAAATATGTGAAAGTCTGACTTTGTTCTCAAGGCTGGGAGAACTAAAATTGTAAAGATCAGAAATATAGATTTCTAACTGGTATGCTGGAAATGAAATCAAGCAGATAATCAAAGTAAATATAGTAAAACCCGAAACATTTACTGCCTAGCGGGTCTTATCAACAGTTTACAATGTTGGAATGCTATATACCACGCAAAATTGTTTGATTATGCAATAAATGTTGCCTGAGGAGGTTTACAGTAACTGAGGTAGATTGCGAATTATGGTGTCTTTGAGATTTATGTAGAAGATTAATTTCCAGATATTAAAAACATTGTGAAGAGAGAACTCTTGGGGGTTGTTTTGTCTTGAACTTTAGCAAAGGACACAGTGAAGATCAAAAAATAACTTTGGTATGCTCCCACAGACATATTAGTTTTGAAGCCACTCTTCTTTTTCTTTTTTTTTTCTCTTTATTTTTAGTATTGAAAAACCCTTTTGTAAAAAAATGAAGGAGTTTTTTGCTGGTTTATAGAATTCTTTAACGCTGACCTGACTGTTTTAAACCTGGAGATGTAACTTCAGAGTCACTACAACACAATACTCCCAAATTACTTTCATCTTGTTCACAGGAATCTTATTATTTAAGGGCAGCATATTTAGTTCATTCAGGGATAGAAGCAACACAGAAGCAGAATTCAAAAGCTACACTATAGATATAATTCATTGACATTTTTATAAGTAAGATGCTTTTACACTGTCATTACTTCTAGTCAGTATATTATTCTTTTTAAACAGTTCAAACATCATTGTATTAAAAATTTACTCTTTTTATAATTAAAAATTGCATGCCCTATCACATTTCCCCTTACTTCTGGAGTCTGTGGGAGTAACAGAAAAGTGTATGTGCAAGCATTCACCAGCAGAATAATTAAGGAACTGGTATGGTCCATCAAGATGTCTTCTTCACATTTGGGACTCCTTGGGTATGTAGCCAATGACCATTGATAGACCTATTTGGCACACACTACTGCTTGGCAGTTCCATAAGCAGATTGAGAAAGGAGATGTAATTATGCTGTTCCTGACCAATCGTATCTCTTTGGTAGACTTGTCTGCTCCATGCTCTTAAAATGCTGGAAGGAAAGAGAAGATAGCTGTGAATATTCTTTGTTTAGAGGGACATTATCACTAATTGTTACTTGTAACAACCTGAAGAGCAGGAAAGTTTTCTCCAGACCTATAGTGAAAAGAATTATTTTAGCTGTTGCACAGACACCTTTTCTTGATCTGACTTCTTCTAAAAATCAAGAGAGGGACAAGGATAATAAAAAAAAGAAAAACAACACAAATGCAGAATTGGTTACCTGAAGTGCCAAAATGGTCTATATATGTATGCTGGTCATTTCCATAAGAAATAAAAAAAACCCTCATGAGGTTCCCATGTGCTCCCCTTTCAAGCTTGCCCAGGCCTCTCTGGATGGCACCCCTTCCTTCAGGTGTCTCAGCTGCACCTCTCATGGTGGTGCCATCTGCAAACTTGCTGAGGGTGCACTTGATCCCTGCTTTTCTATGTCATTGATGAAAACACTAAACAGCACTGGTCCCTGTATGGATTCCTGAGGGACACCACGTATCACCAGTGCCCACTGGGACATTGAACCATTCACCACTACCCTCTGGATATGACTGTCCAACCAACCTAGTCCACTGAACTGTCCACCCATCAAATCCTTTCTTTCTAATATATAAAGAAGAATGTTTAGAGAACTGTGTCAAAGGTCTTGCAGAAATCCATAGAGATGCATCCATAGCCCTTCCCTTGTTCCTGATCAGTCACTCCATCACAGAAGGCAGTAGGCTGGTCAGACAAGAAAAAGTTTTGTTTTGTCAGGAATGTTGCTGCAAGGTCAACTGTCACAAAAATCTTAAGAGTCTAACTGGCTCAGTAAATTTGCAAGTAACTGGGTTTCATCTCATTGGATATCAGCTCAATAATGAATACTCATACAGAGCAATGGGAACTTGTGGCCAGTAGTAGTTCTACAAGAAGTGAAACCACTCACCTCTTTCATACTATCACTATTTCCCAGTGCCTTTTCCATGCTGTTTTAGGGATCAAGTCTGAAAGTATTTCCAAAATAGGATTTGAAGAGACAGATAGGAAAGGTTGAGTTACAATGCAATGGATATCCTGCTGAGAAGACAATAGTGATTTCATTCAGCAAATATCAGGCTTTCATTTGAACCTCATTTCTCGCAGTTCTCTTGTTTTAATTTCAGAAAAAGCTAGAAACTGTTGACATGATGTAATGAACCCATTAGATTTAATCACACCACTAACACTGCCTGGCACAAGTTAATGAGCATTCATTTGAGATTTTGGACTCTTTTTTATTTTAGTCATTAAAGCAAATAAACATTGCTATCAACAACTAGTCTCACTCTAAATAGAAGAAGTTTGTGTATGTGAGCAGCTCTAGCATTTCGTATACAAGTTGTGATCTCAGTAGTGCTTCAGACTTATACGAATATTACACCTATCTGAAGCCAAGGAGTTTGTTCTACAGGTCAACTGCATAATAACGGAACTTCACAGATTTTAACTTTAACTTTGGATTTGATTCTATGATCTCTTGGTGTTTATTCAGTCACAAGCAACAATGTTGTCCTGGTTTTGGCTGGGGTAGCTGGTACAGTGCCATGTGTTGAATTCAGTATGAGAATAATGTAGAAAACACACTGATGCTTTGGTTGTTGCTAGGTTGTGTTTACCTGAAGCCAAGGACTTTTTTTGTGTGTCATTCTCTGCCAGTGAGAAAATACACAAAAAGAGTTGGGAGAGAGCATAGCTGGGACAGGTGACACAAACTGGTCAAAGAGATATTCTACACCATAGAATGTTAGGCTCAGTATATAAACTGAGGGAATTGCTTGGAAAGGGGAATGATCAGGGTTCAGGGATGGAGCCTGACATTGGTCAGCAGGTGGTGAACAATTATATTGTGCAGTATTTGATTTTTCTTGGGTTTTATTTCTTACCATAATTATTACAATATTAATTATTTATTATTTCATTTTGTTTCCATTATTAAACTGTTCTTATCTCAACTTTTGATTCTCCTCCTCATTCCCTTGTGGTTGGGGGTGAGTGAGCAGTTGGTGTTGCATTGTTGGCTGGGCTTAAACCACAACAAATGTGAAAGTGAAGTAACAGAAAATTCAATGTCTGATTTCTGTGTATTTGCTTTTATTGATAATTCTATCAAACTACTCTGTACATACAAAATTTATTTAAAGGAAAATTTCTGATTTTCTATACAGTGAGCTGCAACAAAGTTTCGTTTGGTCCGTAAGTTCTCATGTATCACACTGTGAGACTCTAAGACATGTTTTAAAGGAATTTCAAGTGGCATTGACATGTCAGCTCTTCTTTATTCTTTTAAAAAGATCAGTAGCAGAAATAGTATGCTCCTAGTATATACAAGAGCATCAAGTTTGAGCAAAAGTTTTATGTTAGGGAAGGTTTAGAGTTGGCATCATACCTTTTTTTTTCAATATCATTGGTTAAATTAACTTAAGCAAGACCTATTAGACTACACACAAGAGTAACATAGAATGTGTGGTATAATAATAACTATTTATAGTATTCCCAGAATAAAAACAAAAGAAAAATAGTTTCTTCTTATGACAAACATAATTGTAGTTAACAACAGCAATTTATAAATCATATTTCATATCTTGCATTATAATTTTCCATATCAGGACACAGGAAAAAAGTATGAAAGAGAATTTTAAATAAAAAATGAATCTGTCTGGGACAAAAGCAACCGTCCCTAAATATAAGAGAAACCCAAGTAAAAGACCTCTCTTTTGGTTTCCAAAAGGAGAAGGAGAAGCCAAAAAAAAAGATCATAAAGGGATGTTTCTGTTTTAAGAAAAAAAAATGAAAATCAGTAGCAATCAAGCCCTTTTTTTGCATCACCTTTATATCATTGCACTTACAAACAGTTCTCTAGTATATGGACTACTTTTGCTTGTTTGTTTCTCTGCTTACTGAGCTTGGATTATAATTACCTAGGCGTAAATATGCCACTACATTTTGAATAAGTGGAAAGGTTATTCTCCAAAGTGAATTCCTCCAACATGCAGTTAGAAATAATCTATAAAGGTGGACTTCAGTGCTGGGTCCTAATTAAAACAGTTTCAATAGTAAAGTGAATGTATTTCTTTCACATATAGTTTATTGGTTAAGCACTGTAGTGGAGAGCTCTCACTACATAATCAGTAAATCATTGCTGATGCCCAAAAAGAGTCCCATCCTTTCCTCTTGCCTTCCTCAATGCTCTCTTGTTCTCTCCACTTAGGATGAACAAATAATCAAGGGACATCTCAAGCTGCAAACTCATTATCTCGTCTCTAATTATAGACACACACACACAACTACCAGGCATTTGTTCTCACTTATGTGATTTATCTGCATAAGTTCCTGAAAAGGGTGACCTAGCAAATTTAGCACAGACCTGACAGACTCGATTCCTATGAGAAGAAAAAACAGGATATCGTCTCGCAAGATTCAGAAGACTGGAAATTTTTTTTTTAGTGTCAGAGACTGCTTAAGTAAGAAGGATTATACAAAGACAAACAGCTGAGACCCCTTCACTCTCTTCCAAAGGCAAAACAAACAAAGAAAAAAGCCAGCTACCATTCATAAACAAATTCCAAAGAACTGTAAATCTATAATTTTCCAAACTACAAAGTCTAATATAGACTATTGCACAACTATTCCTAAAATTAGTTGCTACTGGAAAAATTAAAAATGACATGAGTGTTAACAGCCATCAAAAATAGATTCAGGAAGAATTCAAGTAGCCATTAACTTGGGGTTAAGAGTTCAGTATCAAGCCAATTAGATGAAAATATATTTAAAATGGAAACAAACAAGAATTTTAAAAATAGTCATGCAGCTTATATTATCTAGTCAGGAACTGTTTATATAGATATTTTAAAGGATTATTTTTCTCACCAACAAAGCAGCAGTCTTCAAAGCAGCAGTCTTTAAATCAGCAGTCAGTGAGGTAAACATAGATTCAAAACTATTTTTTAAAACAACTTATAATACGCTCTCCAATTAAGAATGCTTAAAGCCTAGGAATGTTATTTTCTGGATTAAATCAAGAAGTAAGAAAAGAAGAATATATATGTATGTGTAGTGTGCAAATTGTCAACATATGTTACCAACAGAGTTCCAAAGAGTTCTCTGCTGAGACCTGAGGCATTCAACACAAATCTATTAAAAAATAACAAGTGACAAAGGTTTTCCCTGATACAAATTCTAAATTTAGGATGAGGAAGATAAATGGTTACTGTAAAGAGTACACAGATGTACACACTAGGGGGAATAAACTAGAAGAATTAAAAATCTGTGTTGAATCTCATTGTAATTACAGAGACATAGTGTGAACTCAACTATGACTGCAATGTTGTCATGGATGGCTGTGTCCATTTTAGGAAGAACTTTTTTTTAGGTAAGAGAGGTGAGCTGATGGATCTGCTCTTTATGTGAGGGATCATCTGGAATGTCTCAGGCTCTACCCAGGGGCAGACAAATTAATTGAGAACTTATGGGTAAGAAGTAAGGGACTGGATAATATGGGTGATACTTGTGGGCATTTGCTATGGGGCGTCTGACCAGGAGGAGGAAGTTGATGAGGCTTTCTATGGAAAAGACTGTCCAGGGAGGTCCTGGAACCTCCCTCTCTGGAGACATTCAAAACTCACCAGGACACTTTCCATTCTAGGTGGTATTCCACAGGTGCCTTCCAACTCTAATAAGTCTGTCATTTTGTGATCTGTGACACCAAGGCTCCAAAGGCAGAATAAATTATCTAAGCTAAAAGCTAAAGTGGCAGGATACACTTGCAACAGCGAAACGCATCTGGTACAGTCTTGATTGGCTGTCAAGTATGTTTTGAATATTCAGTCAGAAAAATATCTGCAATTTAAATACCTTGTTAGAGTTAACAACAGTCATCAAAAAAGCACATTAACATGCCTAGGGGATTAATTCCCAACTTCCTTAACAGCATCTATGTGACTAAGATAAGATTCAACATGTGCTGTGTAATCCCAGGTGAATATATTTCCATGTTTTATGCAATGATAACTCAAACTGGCTGAAATCTTTTAAAAAAACATTGTTCAATTAAAAGACATACTTCAAATATAGAGAAATGGAAATTTTGTGAGTCATGTTCATTCACACAACAATCTGCAAATGTACCAAATCATAATCTTGTTTAATTAAGCTCAGCCAACAAACTTCCACTTGATTGAAGTTTCCCAAAAGTTTGCCTTAAGATCTTCATAGAAAAGTTGATGAACTATGGACTGGATGAGAAAGCAGTTTGGTGGATTAAAAACTGCTTGAATGATTGGCTCAGAGGGTGGTGATCAGAGATATAAACTCTAGTTGGAGGTTAGTAGCTAGCAGTGTACCCCAGGAATCAATATTGGGTACACATCTTCAAAAAATACTGGAGTGCAGAGTTCATCCTCAATTTGCAGATGGCACAAAACTGGCAGAAGTGGATGATATGGCAGAGGACCTTGGTGCTATCCAGAGGGTCCTTGAAGAAGTTATCTGATAAGAACCTTGTCCAGATCAGCAAAAGGAAGTGTGAACTCCTGCAACTGGGCACCAAGCTGGGCATGAGCCAGCAATGCACCCTTGAGCCAAAAAAAAGGCTAATGCTCTCCTGGCATTTATTAGACAAAGCATTTTTGATCCTTCCCCGCTATTCGGCACTGGAGTCTGACAAAGTGCTGCTAGGATGATGACAGGACAGGAGCATCTGTGTCCGGAGGGAAGGCTGACAGAGTGGGAAAGGCTGTTTCTGCATGAAGAAGGGAAGGCTTGGGGGAGATCTAGTTAGTGTTTATAAGTTCCTGAAGGGAGGAGATACAGAAGATGGAGCCAAGTTCTTTTAATTGGTGCCCAGTGTGAGGACAACAGGCATTAGGCGGATATGGAAACACAGGGGCTTCCTCTAAACACTTAGAAGATTTTAATATGATGGTGACTGAACACCGGCATAGGTTGCTCACAACAGTCATGTATTTTCCATCCTTGAAGATATCCAAACCTGGACATGGTTCTGGGCAATCATCTATATGTCTCTCTGCTAGAGCAGGGAGATTGGACAAGGTGACTTCTTAAAGGTCCCTTTGAACCTCAACCTTTGGTGATTCTGTGACTGAAATTTTATTCTCTCTCTCAAAAATACATACAAGGTGTGGTGTGCATGACTATTAAAGTTATCTCTCTATCATAATTTGGTTTTAATTTCTAAATATTTGGAAAACAGAGTAAAGAAGAGTAGATATGACTTTTTGCAGAGTAGCTTGAAAGAACAACATGATTTTATGACAAATAGTAAGATATTTACATTGTTCCAGGATGTAAATCATGCAAACTGACACAACCTTACTGAATTGGAAGCATCTGACCTTTTAATGCACTTAATATTGTTAAAGTTAGGTAAATAATTTTTTAAAAAATCACTCCGAATTAAAATGTATGGTTGTTCTTTTATTCAACTACATAACTACACAGCATGTGAAAGGCATATATCACTTAAGGAAGAAAACATAATGGGGTCATAAGAGCATGCAAAACAATGTTCAGCAGAACAGAAGTTAAACAGAAGCCTCTACTACAAAAGCTAAACACTAGCAAGAAAGACAAGTTTTGTAGTTTACAGAACTACAAATATAAACAATTTCATGAAGAAAAATTAATAAAAATTTTGTACTTAGGATTTGGGTTGGATTTTTTAAATTGAAATTATCCTTAAAAACATATAAAGAGGAAAATTAAGGACCAAAACTTCAAACATTGATAGTAAGAGTGTTATCTTAAGTGGTTGGATAGCACTGCTTTCTAGAGTAGTTTAACAAATAAAGTTTGAAAGAAGTACCTAAAAGCCAAAGAAATTGGTTTGGAAACAAACTATTGGCTTAAAGATGAAGTTTAAAGTAAATAAAACCACAAAGATAGAAACTGAAAAGAATTTGGTGCCTTCACAGGTACTGCAAATTTTGGTGAAGTGATCACGAAAATTTTACCTTTGTCATAGAATCAGAATGGTTTGGGTTGGGAGTGGCCTTACAGATCACCTAGTTTTAAACTGTGTGCCATGGGTAAGGATACGTTCCACTACACCAGGTTAGCTGTGTGTCTCTTAATCTTTGTCTTAAACAACTGCAAGATGGTTCACATGTACATTTTGTTATGATGACATTATATACTAGTTTAAATATCTTTTCTTCCTTCCTGGAATTTAGCTTTCATACACATTTATAGAGAGAAATCATAGCTGTTTTCTACTTATTTTCTGTCACAAGAGGAAGCCAAATTTTTCTTATCTGTTGTTTTTTTTATGACGAGCCTTTCCTTGCTCTAAGCATCTTAATAGCACTTCCTGACCTTATTTTAATTTACCATCTAGGAAAGAAACAGGTGAGAGTACACGCAATCCTGCAATTTAAATTTTTTCTGTGACTATTATAGATTATGAGTATTTTCCTGTCTCAGTGGAAATAGCTTTTCTTGCTTATCTAAGAACAATCAATTATATTGTCAAAAAGTACAGCATATTAGTCAAGTGAAATTATTTTGCAATAAGCCATATTAGATTTTATTTCAGCTTCCATTAACTTCATCATTGTAATTATTCCCCTGCTCATTTTTTTCCCCTAATAGGTCTGTATCTGTCTTACTCTCCAGATATTTTTTATGTTTCTGATATTATTACTCCTGATTTCTCAACTTACAAAAACTTTGACCTAGTTTTTCACAACAGTGCATGCAGAATTATAGAATAAATATTTTAGACTCTATACTTATCATGGATTCAAAGAAATGTTTTTCAGTTACACCAGTTAGATTTTTTCAGAACCTTTCTCCTATCAGCCTGTAGAGGTTTGAAAGCAAAACACGTGAGAGGCTCTGAGTCAGAAATACAATTTATTAAGAAGAAAGGAAAGAAAAGAAAGTAAAATAAAATAAAATAAATGCAATAATACAAAAGACCACTGACAGAGTCAGAATACAACCTGAGCAGGGTGATGGGAGCAGTCCAGATGAGGTGGTCTTCCTGAAGTAGTGATCCGAGCAG